>OZ025264.1:26493384-26809993 GCA_964019135.1 Arenicola marina | reverse complement strand
ATAACGTGAAAACGTAAAATGTGAGTGTAAACATTGACCACAATTTTAAGATATGACAACGAAACAAACGAGTGAGGGATAATTTAACACTTGGCAATTATTTGTAACAAGTTGACTCATATTGAATGAAGTGATGTGCTTCCCTAACGAAAATATTTATGAAACACGTTTTAAGTGAAACATTATGTTCAATACTGAACATCGTTTGATAATGTAAGACTTTCGGAAAAGTACTATAATTTGTCTAAGTGACGAAACATTTATTTGAACCATGCATACCACCATTACCTAAAAATGGAGTCAGTCTGTAGATGTTTACGGAAGCAGCAGAAGCAGAAATACGACTCTACGAACAACTGTAACTATAAGTATTGTAAAAATAAGTTTGTGCAATCACTTATGTCAAAGGTACCTGTTGTATAACTTAGGCACGCGTTTCGAGTTCTTTTATACTTGATGCATGCAATGCATCAAGTATATTTATACAAAATGAGTCGAAACGCGTACATAGGTTATACAATAGAAACATTTTAAAATGAACATTCGTTGATAACGCGTACATAAGTGACATCCGTTGCATATGAAACATGTAATGCATCACTACTGTGACTGACTTACGGCACAAGGAATCACGCGTCACATAAAATTGCCTTCATCAATAATAAATGGTTTACAAATGAAACATAAGTGATTGCACAAACTTCTTTTTACATTACTTATAGTTACAGTTGTTCGTAGAGTCGTATTTCTGCTTGTGCTTCTTCAGTAAAGCCTCTACAGACTGACTCCATTTTTAGGTAACGATGGTATGCATGGTTCAAACCACGTTTTCATCCCTTACACAAATTATTGTACTTTTGCGAAAGTCTTACAATATCAACCGATGTTCAGTATTTAACATAATGTTTCACTTAAAACGTGTTTCATAAATATTTTCGTTAGGAAAGCCCATCACTTCATTCAAAATGAGTTAACTTGTTACAAATAATTGCCAAGTGTTAAATTATCCCTCACTCGTTTGTTTCGTTGTGATATCTTGAAATTGTGGTCAATGTTTACACTCACATTTTATGTTTTCACTTTATGAACTTTGTAATTTATCTGATACGCATCGGGTTTGTAACGAATTCAGTCACAAGATGCAATGAAAGAAAACGCACTCGGTTAGAAAGAAGGCAAGATTTTAAAGAGGGGCCGCCCTCATTGAGACTAATGAGATGATGACACGATTCGTTGGTTTTCAGAGACCGCACGTACGTCGGTTCAGTGGGGTAACGGTAAACTACAGAGACGGCCTTACCGCGGAAACTGCGGGATGTCCATGTTATATATACATCGTGACAAATTCGATGATGAAGGACCTCGCACCAGACAGATAGTTGATGATGAGACGATTCGGTTATTGCTCGACTCCACATAAACTCACTGAGTCGTGGTGTGAATTATGCCCACCCCATAGATCGTTACGTGGAAAGATCCAAACGTCACTTCATAACAAGGACTGGTGTCATTAAAGTTGGATCTACATCAAGCATTCCATTGTTGATTACTTACGTACATACATCCAGTACAAGTTCAGTGGTTATTCACAGACTTGTTTGATAATGTCATCATGAATAGATAAACCAGAGCTTACTTCAATTACATATCCCCCCCCCCCCCCCCAAAAAAAAGAACATTGCTTGTTACCTTAACGATATCGCTCATTATTCACACTTAGCTTATCTGGGCATTTTCTCGTTATCTAAACAGAAACTCCTAGACGTAACTTATCATTCGATTCACTACCTTGTGTTAGTCGTACTGTTTCACATTAGTGCTTTACCAAATGACGCATTATACAGAGACGTATAGCGTGTCAGTTACTTAATCAGTTTAGTTTTCGTTAACTGGAGTGCAGAGCTGATTTACATCACTTGCTTTGCAAAAGTGCTATGGGCCCCCGAACACTTCACACATCTATCGTGACAAGTGTAATGGTATGGTTCACAATTTATCCTTTACTTAGAATCTATCACATATACGTTGTCTGCGTTCGTTTGTCATTCAATGTTGGTTAAAAGATACCATCAACCTAAGTAGAACATTTTCTGTAATAAATCTGTCATCGCTACATAAACCAGTTATCTCTTAGCGTGGACACACCGCATGTTATATTACAACAATTGAACGGGTTATTTACATCTCACTGGTCTGATCATATGCTAGCTGAACTAAAACTCTTCTACGTAATTTATAATTCGATTCATCAACTTGTGTTGCATTTATTAATTCCCATTAGTTCGTTCACAAATAACTCATTACATATGTTCACCTGTTCAATAGTTATACGCGTGTCGTTTGTTTTCACGCGTGACTAAACACATAGATTATGTTAACGACACATATCGCGTGTTATTTACTTAAACACTTTACGATTGTGTAATTGTAGTGCAAACCCAGTTTACAATATTTGCTTTGTAAAAGATCTATGCACGACGAAGTATTCTACACATCAATGACGACACACGTGTAAATGTATGGTTCACATTAAGTATTCACTTGAAATATATTATATATATAAGATTACATTCTTCTGTCGTTCGCTGTAGATGCGTATTAAAATTCCCCCATGATTGAAGCATTTATTGCACAAGTTATCTAAGGCAGGGTTTATACTTGCCTTGCGCAATAGTTCATTCACTGAAACAAAGTCATAGTACATGTCGTATTAAACAAATCACTCGTTATTCACACGTGCATACTGGTCTTATATGTTAACCAACCCGAAATTCATTCGCACAATTTGGGGATACCCGTGTAACATGGTTCACATTTACTGCGCAACTGAAATAATGCCTTTCATACAAGTTTACTTTTTTTGTAGTTCAACGTATATTGGTATAGAACGCCACCATGGTTGAAACATTTATTGTACTAAACCTATCATCACAACATAAATCGGGGCTTATACTTACTTTGTGCAACATTTAACTTCACTTGTTATCCACACTTAACTATTTTGATCATATGATAATTAAGCAATGGTCCTATCACGTATTTTTTATGCTATTCCCTAACTTACGTCACGCATATGATTTCATATTAGTTCTTTAAAAAATTACATTATATATGTACTTAGGTCCTCTACCGATACAAAATGTATACGTGTAATGCTTTTCTTCACACTTGTGTTAACACATCTCATAACAGCGCCAACTATAACAAGTATTTACTCAATCGTTTTTGTTTGGTTAACGATAGTGTAAATCCGCGTTGCATCCCTTGCTCCACAAGAGATATATGGGATCAAACATTCCGCACATCAATCGTCACACACGTGCAAAATGGTTCGCATTTAATGCTCACTTCAAAGGTTTTACATAAAAATTATTACCTTCTTCTGTCGTTCGCTGTATGTTGATATATATCTTCGAAATGATTGAAAAAGTTATTTTACTAAACCCGTCATCACTAAAGGAAGCAGCGCTTATTCTTACAAATATTTTGCTAACTGAAAACAAAATCACATAACAGAGTTTATTAAACATATCACTCGCTGTTCATACCTAACTACTCTGATTATATCTTAATTTAAACTCCTTCCTGTAAGTTATTATGTGGCTTCCCAACTTGCACTACGCAAGTTATGTCGCATTGGATCGTAAACAAATTACGCATTACATTTCCACCTAGTTTTTCGGCCAGTATACAATATTCATACACAAAAGTTTTCCATTTCTTCCGTTGTTCGTTGTATGTTGATCAAGAACTTCAACTTAATAAAAAATTTATTTTACTAAACCTATCATTGTTACATTAAGCACAGCTTATTTGCCATGTACGATCGAAAAAAACATAAGACTACATGTTACATTAAACATGTTACTCATTTTTCCGTCCTACGTACACTGATCATACCGTTTCTTAGTAGTCTAACATATATTATAACCACGACACCTATACAGCGGGTTATTCTCTTGAAATTGGTAACTGCAGTGCAATCCAACTTTACACAACTTGCTTTGCAAAAGATCTATGTTCCGCCAAACCCGTCAAACGTCAATCGTGACACACGTGCAGCATGGTTCACATAAAATGTCTACTTGAATGTCATACATAAAAATTGTTACTTTATTCCATAGTTCATTGTACTCTGATACATAACTTTAACATAATTGAAAAAATCCTTTACATCATCACTACATAAACCCAAGGTTACCGGTATTAAGTATAGAAATGTACAGTATACACATGTATTCGTGTTATCATTGCCTACGGGTTCCACGAGTGTTACATAAATACGCAAACATGACATATGAAACACTGAATACATAAACTTATATTTTTCTTTCACGGTTGTCTTTCCCAAATGTGAAGTAAACTTGGTGACATATAAAAGATAAAACATGTAGAATGCTATTCATGCGTTTCATAATTGTCAAATGAGCTGCACGTATGCAACACATCATAACTTTTACTTGATGACATGAAAAATAAAACTTGCAAAATACTTTCGTATTCGATTTGGTAATTATATGTTATTGCCTAAGTATTTCTCATTTGATCTTTAAAACATTAAATTATTGCTAGAGACTCTGCCGGTACAACAGCTATACATAAAAGCCATTACTTTCGTTTATTGTTCACTGTATTGTGATGAATAACTTCACTCATCATTCAAACCTAACTACACTGATCGTACCGTTTTCCATATTTGTCTCATCCCAGATTATAACAGTGACACCTATATCCTGTTATTGTCTGGTTCGTTGGCAAACTGCTGCGCAATCCAAATTTACACCACGTGCTTTGCAAAATGTCCATGTTCCCCCACACATTTTAGTGTAGCATAGTTTAAATTTAATGTTTACTACAATGCATACACAATTATTACTTTATTTCATAGGTGGATGATACACAACTTCAATATCACCGTTGGATGATACACAACTTCAATATCATGGAAACATTTTCCATTATTATTACTACATAAACCTGAGCTCCCTTGAATGGAATACCGAAATTTATAGTATACATATTTATTTTTTCAGGGTTGTCTATTAAGTACCCGAATGTGTCATAAAATATAAGCTTGATGATATATTAAAGGCAAAACGTAGAATGCTACCTATGTTTCATAATTGTCTAATGAGCTACATAAATGTTGCACATAACTTAGACTTTATGACATATGAAACATAAAACTTACAAAATACTTACATATTTGTTACACAATTGTCTAAGTATTGACCTAACGTACATAAAATATAAACTTGATTGCATATGAATCATCTAATACAAAAACTCATTACCATTGTCTGATCCTACTTATGCGAATGCTGTATAACATTTAATTTATAATTCAATGAAACATAAACTTATTTATTCCTAAAATCATTGCCGTATATTACACATAAATCTTTCAAATGAAATAAAACGTTTTAAGTATATCTTAACATCTTCAACCATAGCAGTACCACGCATATAGGTAGCAACACCTCATTCCTTCCTAACTTGATATCATTTATAAAAATATAGCATGCAAGTATCTCCACTCCGAAAGGTAATCCCCTCACCCACACGACTCATATCCTAACATTGACATTGCTAGAAATAGTGCACACACGCCCCTATTCTCTCTATCATAGTACCTATTCTCTAACCACCCAACTCTCTACTCCTCACCCCTCAACATAAGGTATTGTCCAAAAATAGAAAACGCATGTATGTCCCCTGCATCCTCTCTGAGATGGCAACATCACTGATTATTTCTGACCTAATTCCTGTGATCATACCTTTTCTTTTCACATTTGTTTCCACACAGTTATAACAAGGCCAGCTATAACCCGTTATTCTCTTAATCGTTGGTAAACTTTCAGCGCAATCTTAATTTACACCAAATTCTTTGCAAAAAAAAAATCTATGTTCCTCCGAACATTTTACGTGTAACATGGTTTAAATTCGATGTTCACTGGCAATACACACAGGATTATTACTTTCTTTCATAGTTCATCGTAAGTTGATACATAACTTCAACATCCTGGAAACAATTCGCGTTATTATTGCCACATAAACGTAAGCTTCCTTGCATTAAATACCGAAATTTATAGTATACATTTTTTGACGGTTGTCTATTAATTCCCGAATGTGGCATAAAATAGAAACTTGATGCTATATGAAAGGCTAAACATGCAAAATGTTACCTATATGTTTCATAATTTTCTAATGATCTACATACATGTTGCACATAACTTATACTTTATGCCATTTGAAACATAAAACTTACATAATACTTTTATTGTCGTTTCACTATTGTCTAAGTATTGCCCCGAATGGAACATAGAACATAAACTTGATTGCCTGTGACGCATCTAATACACAAACTTATATAATAATGCTACATTTTTACCATTGTGTTATTCTAGTTATGCGAATTCATAATGTAATGAAACTTAAACTTATTTTTTCCTATTATCATTGCAGTATGTTACACATACCTGTTTCATATTAAATAAAACGTTACCAATAAACCTTAACCACCATAGCACTACCCTGCGCCCAGAGGTAAAAACACCTCATTCCTCCCTACCCTGATATCATTTATAAAAATAGAGAAGGCAAGCATCAGCCCCAAATGTCCCCCTCAATGCTCCACACACCCGCCTCATTTCTTAATATTTATGTCGTTTCTTAAAATATAGTATACGCGCCCCAACCCCCTCCATCAACCACCCTCTCCTCATCGCCTCAACACTAAAAATTGAGCATGCGTGCATAACCACTCCACCCCAAGCGGCTCTGTCTCTCACCATCTGTTCCCTGGGCCAATTACAACGTCGATATGGACAGAGGTGCATGGACACTTAATTTTCTCTAGCCAACTCAATGTAGGGAGTGGAAGAAACCAGTGGTGGGGATCTGACTCATTTCAGCTGTCTTTGGTAGAAATGTTCCGTCAGCAAATGACTTCACACAGCAGCCTCACTAGCTGTGTTGTGCAAACGTGTCAGTCAACCCGTCGCTCGCACTATGGTAGTCTAAGAACGGGCCTCATGCTTCGTAAAAGAGGATCGAGTATAAACTAACGGGTACATAAATCTTCGACAAACCCTCAAAGTAGTCTGATTAAACACTCAACACTATCGAAACGCCATTACATCGTAATCTTTCGACTAACTGTCTCCATATCTCATCCAACGTACCTGATGCCCGACAAAACTATTAGTAATAAGTAAAACGAGCCTAAACAGAGAAGAACTTATAAACGCCAGAACTCATGTTCTTAATCGAAAACAGGAAACTCAATTCAATATGGTCTCGACATTATCGTCCGCGCACCCTCATCTCGAAATCCGATGAACAGCCAGCTGGGGTGAACTGCGCACACCCCCATTATATCCACCCGCCTCCCCTCACCTTCAAGCCAAGAGACAAGCCTCAACACGCTCAGTGGTGACTAGTAGTGCAGCTGGCTTTCCCTCGCGAAACGCTTCGGTGACTCCACTGGTCTGGGTAGCCTCTCAAATTAATGTATTGGTGTCCTTGGGGTGCGGGCGTAGGGGAGGCGGGCAGGCTGCTAGAGTACGTCCCTCACTCATAGGTGGTGGTAAAGAAGGGGCGACATGCTAAATAGGGGGGGGGGCGCGGTGAACGCGGTGAATGCGGAAGAGGTGTAGGAAAAACGGTCAGACTAGGAGGGAGGGGGAAAAAGGGGCTGAGGGAGGGCGACTAATTTTACAAGATAACTGCTGTCCTTGCAGTTATCTGCTGATGACACATCTTAACGTCACTACATGATTGTGAATACCGTTCACCGTTATGGTTGGGTGAGGGTAGGAGGGGATCGGCTTTCGGGGGGGGAGGGGCGGGGGCCGTAATATCGGGAGTTGGTCGTGGATGAGGAACAAGGGGTTGGCGCCCTCTTACTGGGAGAGAAAAGAGTTATGACAGTTGTTTGATGAGTCAGTCTATTATTTCAATACTAATAAGCCCCTGTATGCTCTCCTCCTCAGGTAGTTTTTCATCTGCAAGCAATTAATACGTCGACAAGAAAGGTCAATGAGTTGAGCTCTACAATACAAACAACCAGCTGTCAAGTATTAATTGTCTTCTCTAACCGCTCCTCCCATGGCAGCTATAGGTGTAGGGATAACAGATTTGGAGGGAGGGGGAGAAAGGGGTATCGGGGCTAAGAGAGGGCGACTGATTTGACAAGATAATTATGGAACTACTGTCCTTGTAGTTAACCCGCGATGACTCATCCATGACGTCACTCCGTGATTGTGAAATGCCGTTCACTGTCATGGTAGGGAGGGTGTAGTAAGGGGCCTAGCTAGTTGAATCGGAGGGGGGGGGCAGTGGATGAGGTAGGGGGGGGGCGTGAACAGGGGAGGGGGGGAAGGGTGATGTGCATAGGTGGGGGGGGGGGAGTTGCCATTCACGCGCCAGGTGGCGATGGGAGACCGCCGCGCATTCGCGCCGGCAAAAGCGTTACCCCCAAGAAGCGTTACCCCCAAGGAAAGTTACATCAAACCGTGCCCCTTCCTACTACTTTATATACACTCTTTGGCTTTACATTGACGGCTCCAAGGCGGAACAGACGGGCATCCCGTCGTCGGCGGCCGCCATTTTGTGGAGTGCGGTGGCAAGTGTTTAGAGCAGGATTGCAAGTGTACGAAGTCCGGTGACGAAAGAGGGGGGGGGGGGCGGAAATATATACAAAAAAATTACTATTCAGCGGCAATACATTTGCTAAATGCGCGCCTTAATGCCGAGTTTACACGGTATGATCATTCCTTCAACAGTCGTAACAACGGTCGAAGCATCGGTCGGTCAACAGTTCACACTGTCAACCCGCGTACCAACCGACTCAACAATTACCACTATTCACTGTATCGCCACCTAGCGAACTTACCATTAGAGCATTATTCATAACGTCACGCATACAAGCCACACATAAGTTCATAACTGACATAACACAAGACAATATCGACGTGATCCTCTCAACGCTGATTGGCGGACATGTTCGACCATGTTTGGTTGACATTTCCCAAATGTTGATCGAAACTTTAGAACATGCGCTATGCTTACAATGCGTTGAAAACCGACCCTCCAACTGCACAGTTGATCGAAAAGTTGGTTTGTTGCAATGAACTTTACAACAGATTGCATCGTGTGAACAGGGCAATAACCAGCGGCCGAGAAATGAGACAGCGGTCTTTAGGCCACTTGTGTGCACATCAAGGCTAAATTATGCCACGACACCTCGCGCGACAATGACATGACGTCGGACGAGAGTTGGCCGAGATGCAGGTGTCATGACGCGAACGCATGACCTGCTGGCATAAAGTTCAGCACGCGTACAAACTGAGCGAGGGCATTAATTCGCCATTAGCAACAACTGAACGATTACTACTCAGATTAACAGGGGAAGGGCCCGGAGGTGGGTTTAGGCGCTATACCTTCTATTCTTAATGCCCAATTTTTATTGCCCATTTGAAAGTTGTTCATGCATTCCCTACATTCGTCGTTTTTCGCACTAAGTGTGTGTGTGGGGGGGGGGGGGACGTAAGGGATACTCCCTTGGCGGGGGGGGGGGGGCTCCCTAGTATAGTGGTTAGCTTACTATAAAAGAAAAAAAAACGCATATCAATAGATCCTGGGTTCGAATCCGGATCCGGCCGGGTACCTAATCTGGAGCACCTTTCGTCCATTGATCCTTCGTCTCGGGAGGTTCCTTTGTCCAATGTAGCCCTTGTGTGCACGAAAGCGGCCTAAAACACCAATTCATTTGCTACGGGGAGGCAACGGGGAGCTGTGTTCGTTCCCAAACACGCCCCCCCCCCCCCTCCCACCTCCTCCTCTCAGCCCCCTGTACCTTATAACTTTGTGGTTTGCTCCGCCTTGGTTCACATACTATTGCTGACCAGTATTCAACCACTATTCTAAACAGTGTGCACAGGAGGTAAGTGCCAAAGGTCAGCGGACACACTGACAGACACACACTAATGCAGTTCGCTAGTGTAAACACGTCCGAAATTTACCACCCAAGCGAGGCGTCAACTGAAGGGCGGGGGGGGGGGGTGGGGGTGGGCGTACGCCACATCTAGCGTATGTACGGAGGCTGTGGCTTTGATGACATTAATTTAGGTCAGTCGATCTCAAACCCAGGGTACAGTCGGCGTTTGTCCTGGGCCGCTGGATGCGTTGTGAACCAGTATCAGAGTACAGATCTAAACCAGGCCTACAGTGCAGACGACTGTTTATATGAGAACGAGTCAGCATTTTTTGTCGCTGATAGATAACCGATGGCCATCGCAGGCTGCCAGTAGAGTTTGATGTTGGTCTGTGCATACACCAGTTACGGTGATAAGACTGACCTGAAACTATGTTGCGTATACTGCGGAATGTACAGGTGAAGGATGTACTTTGGGCAAGGCATACACTAAGCCTGCCTCATGGAACTTCATCTTCATTTCGTTCCCATCGTTACTGGGCGAAATGGGTGCCAGGTATGTTAAACCCACGTGGCTGTCACCAGGGGCGCGCGCTTTCAGATGACGTCACCACAAGAAGCAGACGACAGGCCGTCGAACCGGATTTCACGAACACGAAAGCTATCTACTCGCACAGGACGACTGGAGAGTTGCTGAGAGCTTTGCTGGTGTTCACCATAGCGTCCGTGGACTACTTAGTCGACCACCAAGTTAGGGTGAGTTTCTTCCACTTTGCATATCAGATATATGGCAATTAAGTGGTTGAAATGTGAGCTGTTTGTGGTGATAGGCATACGTAGTAATGTTAAAGGAATACTACGATATAATACGTCGTATACCGGTTCTCGCTTTGAGCCCGGGGCGAAATAAAGATGCCAACATGTAAAGCATGGAATCTAATGAATAAATCCAGCTCAAGGACATGATTAACCGCGGTCCTAATGATTATACTGGCCAGCCTTAAGCATGATAAGATACTTACGGTGGCGCCATCTAATGATAGGCGATATTACTTATACAGATGCCGATTATACTTCTACTAGCGCCATCTAGCGGCTGAATAAGTATACTTACAGGCGATTATTTACAGTGGCGTCATCTAGTGGCTAGGCGATCTTATTAGCGAGCGTAGTGAGCTCTTTAGATAACACACACGTAAAAAACTGACAAAATCTGTATCTCAATCCCATACTGTAAAGCGCGAAAAAAAATCAACCGGTAGTCGACCCCCAGTGGTGTGACATGCGCATGCGTTTAAATGCATTCCGGGAAAGTTCATGTTTATTTTTTTGTCAAAAACTTATATGCAGCCCAAACCCGCACATTCACTAAAGAATATACATAATTGGTAGATAATTCACATACAAAAACATAATTCCAACTGATGAAACGCTGATCATAGCGACAACATGCATGTGTCCTCCTCTCTCATGACAGAGGGCGCTCAACACGCGCGCGGGCTGCATTCGCTTGGTGGCAGCACAAGTCGAACGCGCAGACGACAGTTTCAGATTTGTCAGCAGTTTACCAGGCTTCGTTGATGTTACAACATTTCACGTCTAGTCTAGCTTTTGTCAATTTATATCAAGGTTGGTGATACATTAAAGTGCTAAGGTAACTTATTTGTGTAATATTTAGATCTAGCCTAGGAGTTAGATCCATTTGACAGTTCATCAGGCGCCAGTGTAGGATCCATAGTCGGGCATAAAGAGTTTTGACCCTGACCAGGGGACCATTTGACTCTTTTAGCTAATGTTTACTGAGCCTTTCAGTAACATAGACTTCTAATTGACTAATATAGATCTAGCTGGAAGTTAAGTTAATGTAAGTTCCCTAGATCTAGTTTAAGTTGGATCTAAGCTTTAAACAATTTGAGGCAAAAATTGCTTCGTTAACGCATTACATGTTCTAGATCTAAGCTTAGGCCTAGATCCAGATCTAAATTTAGATCCGTTACTGGCGTTAGGCCTACAATCTAGTTCAGCTTTTGAAAATATAGATCAAGGTTGGTGATCCAAAAGGTGCTAGATCTAACGTCACATTTAGGCTATAATCATATGACTTTCACCACTTATTTGTGTCACATTTAATTAACTGGGTTATTTGACAGTTCATTAGGCATCCGTGCAGGATCCGTCAAGAAATTTGTACTGGTTCCTGGACAAGCTAAGGGAACCATTTTATTGGGACAACCGTCTTTTAGCCTTTCATTAAAATAGACTTCTAATGCAGATCTAGCTGGAAATTAATGTAAGACTTACTAAGCTTAAAGTTACATGTGGAGCTGGCCGTTGCAACGGCTGTACCAAAATAAACATAAACAGGAAATGTTACCTTTGACCACAAGCAGTGTCAACGGCCACCGCCAAAGAAAAAGTGGCGCTCCGGACGCTTCTATTGTCTCATATAATTTAGCGCTTGGGCCCCCTGTCGGTGGCACCGGTAAACAACTTGCTTACACACGTTTATGACGTTTCAAATCAGCAAGTTTTCATTTTTGTGGCGGACAATTCATGAATTTGAAATGTTTTGCCCATTGGCGATATGGTAGGTGTTTATTGTCTGTTATGAACCTTAAGGCCTTAGGTTTGTGTTCTTATACGCAAATTTGGCATTCAAAAACAGCGAAACAACTCCACATGCAACTTTAAGTTGGATCAAAGCTTGAAAAAAAATTGAGGCAAAAATTGCTGTTGTTTGGCAGATTTTTAACAAAAAATGTAATTAAGCTTAGTCTACATCTAGAGATAAGTTAGATCTATTAAGATCTTCGAACATCTATCCATTGGCATTCTTTAATATAAGCTTACTTTAAAAAGTAACCTTACTCTAATTATCGAATCAAAGCAACATCTGTGTTCATTCAAACGGGTTGTTTGAAAGTTCATTAGGCGTCCGTGTAGGATCCGTCAAATAACTAATTTCTAATATAGATTAGCTAGAAGGTTTTTTTTGGTTTATAACAAACACTTCAGTTAAGATTAGCCTACATCTAGAGATAATTAAGTTATCAAGATCTTCGAACATCTATCCATTAGCATTCTTCATTATATTTAAAAATAGGAAGTTCTTGCAGTAGTCCAATTATCAAATCAAAACAAGTTGTTCTCCCCTTCTTTAGCACATCTACTTCAAAACTAAAAGCTTCTAGATCTATCACAGCTGCTTGTCATTTGGGATCTTGTAGACTATCGTAGTCGTAGTCTATCGTAGACTACTTCTTGCTGGGTTTGCTGCGTTGAATAATGGCGGACCACCCTTACATAAAAAAATATTCACAGTACTTTGCTTCACACTGAGTAACCGTAACACAATCCAGTCAACCAGTCGTCCAGTTTCAAATTCTAGAGATCTTGAGCATAATTTTTACTCCAGCTCATTACATGAGCTGAGTCGTGAAGTTACAAATCCAAATCAGGGAGCAGGAAGGCAGGAACATAACTATTGCCGGCCACATCTATCTGATCATGGCACTCCACCTACACCATGCAATGATCCCTCCCCACAAAATACGGCACTTTCAAACTTTGAGAACAAACATTTTCGGTCAGTCAATGTACCAGGGGATGGAAATTGATTTTTTTCATTGCCTTAGCCTATTTTTAGATGGCAATTTCTCTCGAACGAAACTTTACAGATCACAAATAAAGCAACCTAGGGTAATAGGAACCTAAATCATGACAGATTCGGTCAGGGGCAGGTCACTTGACTACAAATCAAATGTACTACTAAACTTCTAGATTTACTTTTTCAGTACCAAAACTTTGATATTAAATATACAAAATAGCATAATATGTAAAACTTCACCTTTAAAAAGAACAAGTCATAACTAAGGTTATGAGAAACAGTTTAGCCCAGTTATCATCAGTGGGGGTCCAAAAAATTGCTTCACAACAAAGTCAAAGTCTACGCTCGCCTTCTAGGTTTTACCTACAACATATTACTGTAACTGTGGCGCCATCTAGTGGCTAGACGATTATATTACAGTGGCGCCATCTAGCGGCGGAATAAATAGCCTTACAGTACAGGTGCTAATTGTGGCTGCAGATTCTTCGGTGGACCCGCAAATTACTGGGTGGCGCCATCTTCCGGAGACTTATGAGAGCCACAGTCTACGGCAACTTCGTGGCCGGCGTGTCCCGCGATGACGTCATTCCTAAAGTTCAAAGGGTGCAGGAGGCTGGGGCATACTCCATCATAACGTACTTAGCGTGTGAGCGTCACGGAGTCTCCAGGTAACTCAGCTAAATGTATGGACACCATTTAAATAGTTAATTATCAGTGATCTGGTGATGAGTGTATTTTATTTGTATTGGTGTCTTTGAAATTATTTGTCGCGTTCTATTTAGAAGAGGCCGGCGCGATAGCTCAGTGGGCTAAAGCGCTCGCATTGAGTGCTCTAGTCCCCTGAGAGCCTAACGGCACGTGGATCGGTGGCCATGTCTGTGTGGTCGCAGGATAAAGATCCCATGTCTTTCTTCGTAAAGAGTAAGGGGTTACCCCGGAGACATGGCTCCACTCTCCCTACCTTCTCCCATTGAAGCGATATGACCAAAAGTGGTTAAAGCGTCTTGAATAACCAACCAACCATATATTGAGATGTTTGTCCTTTAATACGCATAAAACGTTGACTATTTTCATAGATGTTTATTAGATATTATTTTCTCCATGTAATTTATAATATTTTGTTTTAAACCTTTTAATTAAATGCAAACGCTGGATAGCAATGTGATCAGATGTCGTTATATGTCACAATTTCAATATCACACAATGTAAGATTTTCAGGACAATCCTATTTGGTACCAAGTTACCGTGTTTTCCTTGTCTCCGCAGTGCGTTGGCAGCCTCAGCTTCTACAGAGATCGACAGGTTCATGACTGGCATAGAGCAGAGCATTGACTTGGCGGCTTCCCTACCAGGTCAGCCAATGCACCAATCGTATTGGTCAGAATCAGTTGCCGCCTCCCCAGTTGTGTCAGATGAGACAATTGATAACTTTTCCAAAGGTTTTGATCAAGGCTGTGCGACAAAGTAGCTATGTAGAGTATAAACGTTAATTATCTCTTACGTAATACTTCTTTTCACACGCTATCTGTCATTCTTATTGATATGTTATATTTCGTCTTTACATTTCGTATTTAGATAAGAATAAAATTTAGGGACTTGCGTAAACATATTATTTCCTCACATACTAAATTTTGCAGATCAGTTGTCTTTGGTATGAACAGTATTCTAATGCAAGTATATATTTCAAGCCCCAAACTTTGGGGCCCAAAGATATGTATATTAAATTCTGCTAATATTGTAGTACTTGACGAAGTAGTGAAGAAAGAAAGAAATGTTTTATCAGACGGCCTTCTAGATGACCTTCAGACATGTTCAATTTCCCGTAAGATCATACGCCCAATAATTAGCAAACTCGCTCTTGTCTTCCTAAACAGTCGAATGGGCAGTTCCATAGATGCCCCCCCCCCCACCCCCCCTCTACATTGTAAGAGTATAAGAACGGAAATATTTGAGAGCTCACCAATCGTCCACATTGTCCGACATCGGCCGCCATCTTGTATAACAAGTGCCCTGCGTTGTCTTCAGTCAGTCATAATCTGCGGCCGCACGTTGCCACGAAGCCGTCGCACCTGATAGAAGCGGAAGTGATGGTTAGTCATGGCCACAAAGAAGCAAATACTGACTTTCATTTTGACACTGGTGCACAAGGAGATTTACTCATCGGCACTTTGGCTAGTTCGTATTAATTGTATTACCCTATAAGCCCGTGGGGGGTACTTAATACATTGCTGTGGGCGGGTGGGGATCCGCGGTAAAGCCCCCCTTTTTTACCGCCATTTTAAGTCAGGGCGTTTTATGGCCAAAATCCGTTCAGAAGGGGTATTTTTTGCCGCTCTATGACCGCACATGTTCATGCCTTTATATAATAATTGAAGTGTGATCAATGGTTCTCGTTGGTAAGAGTGATCATTGTGCCTGACCACATATAATTATTTCTATAGATAATTGCGAATTAGCGTATAATTAAGTATCATATTGCAATCATTATTTCAGACAGATCTAGCATCAATGATCGTGACGCACGAGAAACTGGTAAACGGTTTCCTTGAAAGCAATACGGACACTGCCAAGCGTAAGGATTTCTTCGAGTTTCTGGCGGCAGTGCGTCTTACAGAGTCCCGGTATACGTCGTACGGACTCGTCAGTCTGCCGACCACGGACACCGACACGTAATACATGTTAAACTGTAACTGTTACAAAAGTTACCCCCTAATTTGCATATCAGGCGATATTGGGATCACATACGGGTACCGGCTGCCGTGCAGTGAGGGTTACGCTCGTGATGAGATGTTGGTGTTTAGGGCCAATTTTGTGCTCATTGCAGCTAAACTGCCCTGGGGCAAGAATCCTCAATGGGACAATGAACCATGGCCTAATGGACAAGTTAAAATGGAGAGTGAACGGCTCAGGAAAATAACAACTGAACGTGGGGATCGTTACACTGTGGTAAATAATATGAATCCGTTTCGAACATTTATGCCTTTTGCACTAATATAATGTTTGTTGAATTTGTTCGCCGTTATTTCAGGATAGAAGCACTTTTACCGTCGCTGTTGACGAACTTGACCTTCAACATGTCCTTGGCACGTCATCCGGATACAACGAGATACTTTAAGGTATGATAATCATTCTTTGCCCGCTGAAGCAGACGACAATTGACAGGACACACGTGTAGTTTTATCTGTATAAGCCAATCCAACCGACTGGAACCACCTTGAAACCTTCAATGCTCTGTGAACGCTAGCTTCGACTTTGTCCGACTTCATCCGACTGTCTCCGACTTTATCCGACTTCATCCGAATTTGTCCGACTTTGTCCGACTTTGTCCGACTTCATCCGACTTCATTCGATTTTGTCTGACTTCGTCCGACTTCATCCGACTTCATCCGACTTCATCCGACTTCATCCGACTGTGTCCGACTTCACCCAACTCAGTCCGAATTTATCCGACTTTGTCCGACTTCATCCGAATTTGTCCGACCTCATCCGACTTTGTCCGACTTCGTCCGACTTTGTCCGACTTCATCCAACTTCATCCGACTGTGTCCGACTTCATCCGACTCAGTCCGACTTCATTCGACTTTGTCCGACTTTATCCAACTTTGTCCGACTTCATCCAACTTTGTCCGACTTTTTCGGACTTTTTTTCGGTCACATCGACGGATGGTTCTGGGTTTGAACTCCTCCCGTGCAAATTGATGTGCGTGTCTGAACGATAAACTGTGAAAGTCCACTCCAAAGGGGGTTTGCCTTGCTAGGCATGACTCAACTCAAGCATTGACCCTTCTCATTGCCACATGGTATGACCCTGTAAAGTAACTGGGAACTGCTAAGCCTTCCTACTACTTCTGGTGGAGTCGTCTTTTGGGGTTGATACACATATCTTATAGTTGGCTTCGTCTTCTACTATTCGGTAGGACTACACCTCTCTGCTCACTGATGACCTAGACTCGTCCATTCTGCTGCTGTGGTCCCGAATGGAAACATTATGTCGCGTAAGTCTAGGAAAAACATTTTGGATATTATATTCACATAATCCAGCTAGGTGCCGCTAACTGAATCTCATATCGCGTCACTTTTATTTTTGGTAAGCCAAATAATTTCCAATAACATGGATGCATTATGCCATTGGCCGGCCGGTTTCACACTACTCCCTTACGTTTATCAACTTCAAGACTGTTTACTCCCCAGCACCCCCCCCCGCGACCTCCCCCCGCCCGCACCCTCCAATGTGTTTTTTGTAATCGTGTTTTTCTTTTTTTCGTTGCTTTTTTCTTTAAATAAATATTTAAACACAATGTTGCTTCTCTTTCTTTCGTTTTATATAATATAGGAAACATTTTTTGTCCGCCGTTGTATCGCGTGATTTGATTGGTCAGTTGGTGCTGGCTGCTGACGCGGCTATGCTGTGGGATGCTGAGCAGACTTACATGCAGCCCTCCATAGAGTGCCTGGCGCTTGACACCATGCGCAGATACAACACGGACAGACCCGCCTTCTACACCACCTACCAGTGCTACCTCAAGGTCAGTGCATGTCCCCAGTCGTAAGGGGGGTATCAAGTCATATAGGTTTATTTCATATCAAAATGTATATTGCAATTATTATCTAGGAAGCTGAGCAGAGTCATGCGTTTGTTGGCTCGGGCCAAAACAACAACAACCAAAAAACGTCATATATGGCGAGGAATAATGAGAAATTACCGATTTTTTGGTGTGTACCATGTCACGTAATGCTGCATTGAAAGCCTATTGTGGTAGCCTATCCAGACCCGATATGTTTTCCCATAACTCGGTATTCGTTGGTACTGTATGCATACGTTATGCAACAATAAGTGTTAGCCACCGTAGTCGTTCGCGAGATGGCGCCACTGCTCACGGCCACGCGGCTTCCGCGTGATAATGTGATTTGCGACCGGAGCGATGACTGTGTGTGAGTGTGCGGGTGTGCGGGGGTGTGTGGTGGGGGCGGGGGGGGGGGGCGTTGCGGGGGGGGGGGGGGTCGGCAGACGTTCCATTACATTGATTTACGGTGCCGCCTAGTTACCTAAGAATCTTACACTTCGCCCAACCATTTTTTGGTTCTTTTTTTGGTGACACCCATCGTTTGCGCTGCCAACCACCAGAGGACGCTGGCCATCGTATCACGTGACGTTGAACTAGCCAATCGGGAGGGTTTCCACCTTGGCGTGAAGCAGGTTCGCGGGGCGTACCTGGAAGAGGTACGCCGGTGCCACGAATTAAGGAAGTACATTTTAAAACAGAACGTTTTTTAAACCGAATTGATTTTTAAACAGAATGTATTTTTAAACTGGATATATTTTTAAACCGAATGTATTTTTAAACCGAATGTATTTTTAAACCGAATGTATTTTTAAACCGAATGTATTTTTAACCCGGGTTTTTCTTTAACCGGATAAACGATATTTTTAAATGGAACGCATGTTTTAACCGAATGGACGTACGTCGTATAGACCATTCTACTAAGTTTGGCAAGCATTACATGACATACATTAATACCCATTAATAAATTTTGAGAAAACTTTCAATTGTCAACCAAATGTATGCAACAGCATATTTATATCACATATAGCATATTACGGCCGGGGATGGTGTCACCCTAGCTCATTTGGCAACCAGTCTGAGGTCACCCTAGCTCATTTGGCAACCAGTCTGAGGTCACCCTAGCTCATTTGGCAACCAGTCTGAGGTCACCCTAGCTCATTTGGCAACCAGTTTGAGCTACAGGTCGTGGTTTCGAACCCTAAAACCTGTATCTGGAGCATGTTTCCTCCAACCTCAATTCATTTTTGTACCGATTGTTTCTTGGCCTAAACGACCTGGAACTTGTATTGCTATGATCTGCGATATATACTCCGGCCAGGAGCGCCGTCTGGCGGCACGGCTGGGAACTGAAGACCCGGTGCACCCCACGTACGAGGCGACGGGGTCCATGTACGAATCCGTGGCGTCCCTTCTCCTGGATCAGATCCAGACAGGGAAACGAAGGTCAAATATCAACGTCATCTTCGCCACACACAACATGGAGAGCGTCAGATTCGTCCTCGATAGGTAAGGTCTGAGGTCAGAGGTCAGAGGTCAAAGGCTAGAAGTGAGAATGTGGTCATCTATGGCATATCTAGCATCTCTGGCATCAGATAAATAACTAGCCTGTGTGCGCCTTAGCGTCTGGTCTGGTCCACAACATTATGGGTCAATATTCTCAACGATTCAGTCTATTTAATATTTCATTCTAGAACACACCGAAAACGTTCTGTAACATTCAAATTACCTACAATACATTTTGAGGTTATCTACCAATAAGTATTTTTTCACCAATGGAAAGTGACCCATATAAGTTTGTAATATTTTTTTCCATTCAATTCCTTTTATTTATACTAAAGATATACTCCGTAACGCTCACGGGATGGGACAAACCGGTTCGTTCTGACCAAAGTACATACAAACACACATATAAACACACCCTGTTATCTATATATATTTTATTGTTATGTATATATATGTTTATTGATATGTATATATGATTATAAGAGAAGACACACCCCTGCACTTCTTGAGACAGTGTTCCCTTCCCGTTCCTCGTTGGTACTGGCCATATCCGTGGTTTCAGCGTCAAGGCTCGGGCGATCGACTTCCACTGGGACAAGGTGTCCTTCGCGCAGATACACGGCATGCGCGACCACATCACATTCCCGCTCTGTAAGTCTCAAGTCATTTCGTTCTGTGTGTACGTCACACAAGTCAATTCGTCCCATGTGTCAGTCACACAAGTCAATTCGTCCTGTGTGTAAACCCACTAGTCAATTCGTCCTGTGTGTAAACCCACTAGTCAATTCGTCCTGTGTGTAAACCCACTAGTCAATTCGTCCTGTGTGTAAACCCACTAGTCAATTCGTCCTGTGTGTAAGACACACAAGTCAATTCGTCCTGTGTGTACGTCACACAAGTCAATTCGTCCCATGTGTCAGTCACACAAGTCAATTCGTCCTGTGTGTAAGACACACAAGTCAATTCGTCCTGTGTGTAAACCACAAGTCAATTCGTCCTGTGTGTAAGACACACAAGTCAATTCGTCCCATGTGTCAGTCACACAAGTCAATTCGTCCCGTGTGTAAGACACACAAGTCAATTCGTCCTGTGTGTAAACCACAAGTCAATTCGTCCTGTGTGTAAACCACAAGTCAATTCGTCCTGTGTACACGTCACACAAGTCAATTCGTCCCATGTGTAACTCACACAGGTCAATTCGTTCCACGTGTCAGTCGTACAAGTCAATTCGTCCCATGTGTAAACCCACACGTCGATTCATCCCTTGTGTAAGTCACGCAAGTCGATGTACTATGTGTAGGCCAATAATTGACCATTTCATCTAAAGACAGAAATATTAAATGTATTTCTCCCATTATGGACAAAACAAAATGGTCACAGGATAAAGATCCCATGTCCTTCTTCGCAAAGAGTAGGGGGTTACCCCCGGGGACATGGCTCCACTCTCCCTTCCTTCTCCCATTGACGCGTAATGAGCGAAAGTGGTTAAATCGTCCTGAATATACAACAAACCAACCCAGGATGCACGATACTTGGACTAATTCCCTGTCCACTATGTGTATTTACTGACGCAATATGCGAGTGTCTGGAGGCTGACATGCACTGACTTCTGGTTGCGGTTGCCGCAGGTCAGGCTGGTGTCCCGGCTGGCCGCCTCCACTACGTGGGTGAGGTGGAGGACACGGTGGCAGTTCTCTCCAGACGGCTCCAGGAGAACAGATCCGGACTGCCCTCCAGCGATCTGGAGCGCAGGATGCTGCGACAGGAGCTCCGGAGACGGATACTCCAGAGAACCCCGCACTAGGGACACATTTTGGGGGAGAAATTAGGACAAGATCAAGCATTATTTGTTTTGCACGGTTTATTAATCTGGGATCGTTACTGAATAAATATTTATGCTCATCCTAATATATATGATTCTTAAACCAATTCTTAATCGATAGATCAGGGAATTAAAAAGGAATTATCCAGATACGGAAGGAAATCATGGAACATTTATTGAACTTCAACGGGCCACGGGCCCATAGTACAGAGTTGTACACGACTTGCATAGATAAACGTTGTAATGGGCAATTATGTATGCATCAGCAGACGTTTAAAGATATTAAACACAACAACCTCAACATTTTCTGTTGATACCTTGCCCAAAATGAAGAAGAATGAGCTTGCCAAGGCGTAGAGGGGGCCGGTGTGCCGGGGTGTAGAGAGGGACGGTGTGCCGGGGTGTAGAGAGGGACGGTGTGCCGGGGTGTAGAGAGGGACGGTGTGCCGGGGTGTAGAGAGGGACGGTGTGCCGGGGTGTAGAGAGGGACGGTGTGCCGGGGTGTAGAGAGGGACGGTGTGCCGGGGTGTAGAGAGGGACGGTGTGCCGGAGTGTAGAGAGGGACGGTGTGCCGGAGTGTAGAGAGGGACGGTATGCCGGGGTGTAGAGAGGGACGGTGTGCCGGGGTGTAGAGAGGGACGGTGTGCCGGGGTGTAGAGAGGGACGGTGTGACGGGGTGTAGAGAGGGACGGTGTGCCGGGGTGTAGAGAGGGACGGTGTGACGGGGTGTAGAGAGGGACGGTGTGCCGGGGTGTAGAGAGGGACGGTGTGCCGGAGTGTAGAGAGGTACGGTGTGCCGGGCTGTAGAGAGAGACGGTGTGCCGGAGTGTAGAGAGGTACGGTGTGACGGGGTGTAGAGAGGGACGGTGTGCCGGAGTGTAGAGAGGTACGGTGTGCCGGGGTGTAGAGAGGGACGGTGTGCCGGGCTGTAGAGAGTGACGGTGTGCCGGGGTGTAGAGAGGGACGGTGTGCCGGGCTGTAGAGAGAGACGGTGTGCCGGAGTGTAGAGAGGGACGGTGTACCGGGGTGTAGAGAGGGACGGTGTGCCGGGGTGTAGAGAGGGACGGTGTGCCGGGCTGTAGAGAGAGACGGTGCGCCGGGGTGTAGAGAGGGACGGTGTGCCGGGGTGTAGAGAGGGACGGTGTGCCGGGGTGTAGAGAGGGACGGTGTGCCGGAGTGTAGAGAGGGACGGTGTGCCGGAGTGTAGAGAGGGACTGTGTGCCGGGGTGTAGAGAGGGACGGTGTGCCGGGGTGTAGAGAGGGACGGTGTGTCGGGGTGTAGAGAGGGACGGTGTGCCGGGGTGTAGAGAGGGACGGTGTGCCGGAGTGTAGAGAGGGACGGTGTGCCGGGGTGTAGACAGGGACGGTGTGAGGGGTGTAGAGAAGGACGGTGTGAGGGGTGTAGAGAGGGACAGTGTGCCGGGGTGTAGAGAGGGACGGTGTGCCGGAGTATAGAGAGGGACGGTGTACCGGGGTGTAGAGAGGGACGGTGTACCGGGCTGTAAAGAGAGACGGTGTGCCGGGGTGTAGAGAGGGACGGTGTGTCGGGGTATAGAGAAGGGGCGGTGTGCCGGGGTGTAGAGAGGGACGGTGTGCGGAGGTGTAGAGAGGGACGGTGTGCCAGGGTGTAGAGAGGGACGGTGTGCCGGGGTGTAGAGAGGGACGGTGTGCCGGAGTGTAGAGAGAGACGGTGTGCCGGGGTGTAGAGAGGGATGGTGTGCCGGAGTGTAGAGAGGTAGGGTGTGCCGGGGTGTAGAGAGGGACGGTGTGCCGGAGTGTAGAGAGAGACGGTGTGCCGGGGTGTAGAGAGGGATGGTGTGCCGGAGTGTAGAGAGGGGCGGTGTGCCGGGGTGTAGAGAGGGACGGTGTGCCGGGGTGTAGAGAGGGACGGTGTGACGGGGTGTAGAGAGGGACGGTGTGCCGGGGTGTAGAGAGGGACGGTGGGCCGAGGTGTAGAGAGGGACGGTGTGCCGGTGTGTAGAGAGAGAGAGTGTGCCGAGGTGTAGAGAGGGATGGTGTGCCGGAGTGAAGAGAGAGACGGTGTACCAGTGTGTACCGGGGTGTAGAGAGGGACGGTGTGCCGGGGTGTAGCGAGGGACGGTGTACCAGTGTGTACCGGGGTGTAGAGAGGGACGGTGGGCTGGGGTGTAGAGAGGGACGGTGTGCCGGGGTGTAGAGAGGGACGGTGTGCCGGGGTGTAGAGAGAGACGGTGTGCCGGAGTGTAGAGAGGGACCGTGTGCCGGAGTGTAGAGAGGGACGGTGTGCCGGAGTATAGAGAGGGGCGGTGTGCCGTGGTGTAGAGAGGGACGGTGTGCCGTGGTGTAGAGAGGAACGGTGTGCCGGAGTGTAGAGAAAGGACGGTGTCTCAGGGTGTAGAGAGGGACGGTGTGCCGGGGTGTGGAGAGGGACGGTGTGCCGGGGTGTGGAGAGGAACGGTGTGCCGGAGTGTAGAGAAAGGACGGTGTCTCAGGGTGTAGAGAGGGACGGTGTGCCGGGATGTAGAGAGGGACGGTGTGCCGGGGTGTGGAGAGGGACGGTGTGCCGGAGTGTAGAGAGGGACGGTGTCTCAGGGTGTAGAGAGGGACGGTGTGCCGGAGTGTAGAGAAAGGACGGTGTCTCAGGGTGTAGAGAGGGACGGTGTGCCGGGGTGTAGAGAAAGGACGGTGTCTCAGGGTGTAGAGAGGGACGGTGTGCCGGGGTGTAGAGAGGGACGGTGTGCCGGGGTGTAGAGAGGGACGGTGTCTCAGGGTGTAGAGAGGGACGGTGTGCCGGAGTGTAGAGAAAGGACGGTGTCTCAGGGTGTAGAGAGGGACGGTGTGCCGGGGTGTAGAGAGGGACGGTGTGCCGGGGTGTAGAGAGGGACGGTGTGCCGGGGTGTAGAGAGGGACGGTGTCTCAGGGTGTAGAGAGGGACGGTGTACCGGGGTGTAGAGAGAGATAGTGTGCCGGGGTGTAGAGCGAGACGGTGTGCCGGAGTATAGAGAGGGGCGGTGTGCCGTGGTGTAGAGAGGGACGGTGTGCCGTGGTGTAGAGAGGGACGGTGTGCCGGAGTGTAGAGAAAGGACGGTGTCTCAGGGTGTAGAGAGGGACGGTGTACCGGGATGTAGAGAGGGACGGTGTGCCGGGGTGTAGAGAGGGACGGTGTCTCAGGGTGTAGAGAGGGACGGTGTGCCGGAGTGTAGAGAAAGGACGGTGTCTCAGGGTGTAGAGAGGGACGGTGTGAGGGGTGTAGAGAGGGACGGTGTGCCGGGGTGTAGAGAGAGACGGTGTGCCGGAGTGTAGAGAGGGACGGTGTGCCGGGGTGTAGAGAGGGGCGGTGTGCCGTGGTGTAGAGAGGGACGGTGTGCCGGGGCGCAGAGAGGGACGGTGTGCCGGAGTGTAGAGAGGGACGGTGTGCCGGGGTGTAGCGAGGGACGGTGTACCAGTGTGTATCGGGGTGTAGAGAGGGACGGTGTGCCGGGGTGTAGAGAGGGACGGTGTGCCGGGGTGTAGAGAAGGACGGTGTGCCGGGGTGTAGAGAGGGACTGTGTGCCGGAGTGTAGAGAGGGACGGTGTGCCGGAGTGTAGAGAGGGACCGTGTGAGGGTTGTAGAGAGGGACGGTGTGCCGGAGTTTAGAGAGGGACGGTGTGCCGGGGTGTAGAGAAGGACGGTGTGCCGGGGTGTGGAGAGGGACGGTGTGCCGGGGTGTAGAGAGGGACGGTGTGCCGGGGCGTAGAGAGGGACGGTGTGAGGGGTGTAGAGAGGGACGGTGTGCCGGAGTGTAGAGAGGGACGGTGTGCCGGGGTGTAGAGAAGGACGGTGTGCCGGGGTGTGGAGAGGGACGGTGTGCCGGGGTGTAGAGAGGGACGGTGTGCCGGGGCGTAGAGAGGGACGGTGTGAGGGGTGTAGAGAGGGACGGTGTGCCGGGGCGTAGAGAGGGATGGTGTGCCGGGGTGTAGAGAGGGACGGTGTGCCGGGGTGTAGAGACGGACGGTGTGCCGGAGTGTAGAGAGGGACCGTGTGAGGGTTGTAGAGAGGGACGGTGTCCCGGAGTGTAGAGAACGACGGTGTGTCAGGGTATAGAGAGGGACGGTGTGCCGTGGTGTAGAGAGGGACGGTGTGCCGGAGTGTAGCGAGAGACGGTGTGCCGGGGTGTAGAGAGTGATGGTGTGCCGGAGTGTAGAGAGGGACGGTGTGCCGGGGTGTAGAGAGGGACGGTGTGCCGGGGTGTAGAGAGGGACGGTGTGCCGGGGTGTAGAGAGGGACGGTGTGCCGGGGTGTAGAGAGGGACGGTGTGCCGGGGTGTAGAGAGGGACGGTGTGCCGGGGTGTAGAGAGGGACGGTGTGCCGGGATGTAGAGACGGACGGTGTGCCGGAGTGTAGAGAGGGACCGTGTGCCGGAGTGTAGAGAGGGACTGTGTGCCGGAGTGTAGAGAGGGACGGTGTGAGGGTTGTAGAGAGGGACGGTGTGCCGGAGTGTATAGAAGGACGGTGTGTCAGGGTGTAGAGAGGGACGGTGTGCCGGGGTGTAGAGAGGGACGGTGTGCCGGGGTGTAGAGAGGGACGGTGTGCCGGGATGTAGAGAGAGACGGTGTGCCGGGGTGTAGAGAGGGACGGTGTGCTGGAGTGTAGAGAGGGACGGTGTACCAGTGTGTACCGGGGTGTAGAGAGGGACGGTGTGCCGGGGTGTAGAGAGGGACGGTGTGCCGGAGTGTAGAGAGGGACGGTGTACCAGGTTGTAGGGAGGGACGGTGTACCGGGGTGTAGAGAGAGACGGTGTGCCGGAGTATAGAGAGGGGCGGTGTGCCGTGGTGTAGAGAGGGACGGTGTGCCGGAGTGTAGAGAGGGACGGTGTGCCGTGGTGTAGAGAGGGACGGTGTGCCGGAGTGTAGAGAGAGACGATGTGCCAGGATGTAGAGAGGGACGGTGTGCCGGGGCGTAGAGAGGGACGGTGTGCCGGGGTGTAGAGAGGGACGGTGGGCCTGAGTGTAGCGAGGGACGGTGTGCCGGGGTGTAGGGAGGGATGGTGTGCCGGGGCGTAGAGAGGGACGGTGCGCCGGAGTGTAGAGATGGACGGTGTGCCGTTGTGTAGAGAGGGACGGTGTGCCGGGGTGTAGAGAGGGACGGTGTGCCGGGGTGTAGCGAGGGACGGTGTACCAGTGTGTATCGGGATGTAGAGAGGGACGGTGTGCCGGGGTGTAGAGAGGGACGGTGCGCCGGGGTGTAGAGAGGGACGGTGTGCCGGGGTGTAGAGAAGGACGGTGTGCCGGGGTGTGGAGAGGGACGGTGTGCCGGCGTGTAGAGAGGGAAGGTATGCCGGGGTGTAGAGAGGGACGGTGTGCCGGGGTGTAGAGAGGGACGGTGTGCCGGGGCGTAGAGAGGGACGGTGTGACGGGTGTAGAGAGGGACGGTGTGCGGGGGCGTAGAGAGGGACGGTGTGCCGGGGTGTAGAGAGGGACGGTGTGCCGGGGTGTAGAGAGGGACCGTGTGCCGGAGTGTAGAGAGGGACTGTGTGCCGGAGTGTAGAGACGGACGGTGTGCCGGAGTGTAAAGAGGGACCGTGTGAGGGTTGTAGAGAGGGACGGTGTGCCGGGGTGTAGAGAGGGACGGAGTGCCGGAGTGTAGAGAGAGACGGTGTGCCGGGGTGTAGAGTGGGATGGTGTGCCGGAGTGTAGAGAGGGACGGTGTGCCGGGGTGTAGAGAGGGACGGTGTCCCGGGGTGTAGAGAGGGACGGTGTGCCGGTGTGTGGAGAGGGACGGTGTGCCGGGGTGTAGAGAGGGACGGTGTGCCGGGGTGTAGCGAGTGACGGTGTGCCGGGGTGTAGAGAGAGACGGTGTGCCGAGGTGTAGAGAGGGACGGTGTGCCGGAGTGTAGAGAGAGGGGCGGTTTGAGGGTTGTCGAGAGGGACGGTGTGCCGGGGTGTAGAGAGGGACGGTGTGCCGGGGCGTAGAGAGGGACGGTGTGCCGGAGTGTAGAGAGGGTTGGTGTGCCGGGGTGTAGAGAGGGTTGGTGTGCCGGGGTATAGAGAGAGACGGTGTGCCGGAGTGTAGAGAGTGGCGGTGTGCCGGGGTGTAGAGAGGGACGGTGTGCCGGAGTGTAGAGAGTGGCGGTGTGCCGTGGTGTAGAGAGGGACGGTGTGCCGTGGTGTAGAGAGGGACGGTGTGCCGGAGTGTAGAGAGGGACGGCGTGCCAGGATATAGAAAGGGTCGGTGTGCCGGGGTGTAGAGAGAGACGGTGTGCCGGGGTGTAGAGAGGGACGGTGTGTCGGGGTGTAGAGAGGGACGGTGTGCCGGAGTGTAGAGAGGGAAGGTGTGTCGGGGTATAGAGAAGGGGCGGTGTGCCGGGGTGTAGAGAGGGACGGTGTGCCGGGGTGTAGAGAGGGACGGTGTGCCGGAGTGTAGAGAGAGACGGTGTGCCGGGGTATAGAGAGGGATGGTGTGCCGGAGTGTAGAGAGGGACGGTGTGCCGGGGTGTAGAGAGGGACGGTGTGCCGGGGTGTAGAGAGGGACGGTGTGCCGGAGTGTAGAGAGAGATGGTGTGCCGGGGTATAGAGAGGGATGGTGTGCCGGAGTGTAGAGAAGGACGGTGTGCCGGGGTGTAGAGAGGGACGGTGTGCCGGGGTGTAGAGAGGGACGGTGTGCCGGAGTGTAGAGAGAGACGGTGTGCCGGGGTATAGAGAGGGATGGTGTGCCGGAGTGTAGAGAGGGACGGTGTGCCGGGGTGTAGAGAGGGACGGTGTGCCGGAGTGTAGAAAGAGACGGTGTGCCGGGGTGTAGAGAGGGATGGTGCGCCGGAGTGTAGAGAGGGACCGTGTGCCGGGGTGTAGAGAGGGACGGTGTGCCGGGGTGTAGAGAGGGACGGTGTGACGGGGTGTAAAGAGGGACGGTGTGCCGGGGTGTAGAGAGGGACGGTGTGCCGAGGTGTAGAGAGGGACGGTGTGCCGGGGTGTAGAGAGAGACGGTGTGCCGAGGTGTAGAGAGGGATGGTGTGCCGGAGTGTAGAGAGAGACGGTGTACCAGTGTGTACCGGGATGTAGAGAGGGACGGTGTGCTGGGGTGTAGAGAGGGAAAGTATGCCGGGGTGTAGAGAGGGACGGTGTGCCGGGGTGTGGAGAGGGACGGTGTGCCGGTGTGTAGAGAGGGAAAGTATGCCGGGGTGTAGAGAGGGACGGTGTGCCGGGGTGTAAAGAGGGACGGTGTGCCGGGGCGTAGAGAGGGACGGTGTGACGGGTGTAGAGAGGGACGGTGTGCGGGGGCGTAGAGAGGGACGGTGTGCCGGGCTGTAGAGAGGGACGGTGTGCCGGGGTGTAGAGAGGGACCGTGTGCCGGAGTGTAGAGAGGGACTGTGTGCCGGAGTGTAGAGACGGACGGTGTGCCGGAGTGTAAAGAGGGACCGTGTAAGGGTTGTAGAGAGGGACGGTGTGCCGGAGTGTAGAGAGGGACGGTGTGCCGTGGTGTAGAGAGGGACGGTGTGCCGGAGTGTAGAGAGAGACGGTGTGCCGGGGTGTAGAGAGGGACGGTGTGCCGGAGTGTAGAGAGGGACGGCGTGCCAGGATATAGAAAGGGTCGGTCCGCCGGGGTGTAGAGAGGGACGGTGTGCCGGGGTGTAGAGAGGGACCGTGTGCCGGGGTGTAGAGAGGGACGGTGTGCCGGAGTGTAGAGAGGGACGGTGTGCCGGAGTGTAGAGAGGGACGGTGTGCCGGGGTGTAGAGAGGGACGGTGTGCCGGGTTGTAGCGAGGGACGGTGTACCAGTGTGCATCGGGGTGTAGAGAGGGACGGTGTGCCGGGGTGTAGAGAGGAACGGTGTGCCGGGGTGAAGAGAGGGACGGTGTGCCTGGGTGTAGAGAAGGACGGTGTGCCGGGGTTTGGAGAGGAACGGTGTGCCGGTGTGTAGAGAGGGAAGGTATGCCGGGGTGTAGAGAGGGACGGTGTACCGGGGTGTAGAGATTGACGGTGTGCCGGAGTGTAGAGACGGACGGTGTGCCGGAGTGTAGAGAGGGGCCGTGTGAGGGTTGTGGAGAGGGACGGTGTACCGGAGTGTAGTGAGGGACGGTGTGCCGTGGTGTAGAGAGGGACGGTGTGCCGGAGTGTAGAGAGAGACGGTGTGCCGGGGTGTAGAGAGGGACGGTGTGCCGGAGTGTAGAGAGAGGCGGTGTGCCGGGGTGTAGAGAACGATGGTGTGCCGGAGTGTAGAGAGGGACGGTGTGCCGGGGTGTAGAGAGGGACATTGTGCCGGGGTGTAGAGAGGGACGGTGTGCCGGGGTGTAGAGAGGGACGGTGCGCCAGGATGTAGAGAGGGACGGTGTGCCGGGGTGTAGAGAGGGACGGTGTGCCGGGGTGTAGAGAGGGACGGTGTGCCGGGGTGTAGAGAGGGACGGTGTGACGGGGTGTAGAGAGGGACGGTGTGCCGGGGTGTAGAGAGGTACGGTGTGCCGGGGTGTAGAGAGGGACGGTGTACCAGGGTGTAGAGAGGGACTGTGTGCCGGGGTGTAGAGAGGGACGGTGTGCCGGGGTGTAGAGAGGGACGGTGTGAGGGGTGTAGAGAGGGACGGTGTGCCGGGGTGTAGAGAGAGACGGTGTGACGGGGTGTAGAGAGGGACGGTGTGCCGGAGTGTAGAGAGGGACGGTGTGCCGAGGTGTAGAGAGGGACGGTGTGCCGGGGTGTAGAGAGGGACAGTGTGCCGGGGTGTAGAGAGGGACGGTGTGCCGGGGTGTAGAGAGGGACGGTGTGAGGGGTGTAGAGAGGGACTGTGTGCCGGGGTGCAGAGTGGGACGGTGTGCCGGAGTATAGAGGGGGACGGTGTGCCCGGCTGTAGAGAGGGACGGTGTGCCGGGGTGTAGACAGGGACGGTGTGAGGGGTGTAGAGAAGGACGGTGTGAGGGGTGTAGAGAGGGACAGTGTGCCGGGGTGTAGAGAGGGACGGTGTGCCGGAGTGTAGAGAGGGACGGTGTACCGGGGTGTAGAGAGGGACGGTGTACCGGGCTGTAAAGAGAGACGGTGTGCCGGGGTGTAGAGAGGGACGGTGTGCCGGGGTGTAGAGAGGGACGGTGTGCCGGGGTGTAGAGAGGGACGGTGTGCCGGAGTGTAGAGAGGGACTGTGTGCCGGGGTGTAGAGAGGGACGGTGTGCCGGAGTGTAGAGAGGTACGGTGTGCCGGGGTGTAGAGAGGGACGGTGTGCCGGAGTGTAGAGAGGGACGGTGTGCCGGAGTGTAGAGAGGTACGGTGTGCCGGGGTGTAGAGAGGGACGGTGTGCCGGAGTGTAGAGAGGGACTGTGTGCCGGAGTGTAGAGAGGGACCGTGTGCCGGGGTGTAGAGAGGGACGGTGTGCCGGGGTGTAGAGAGGGACGGTGTGCCGGGGTGTAGAGAGGGACTGTGTGCCGGGGTGTAGAGAGGGACGGTGTGCCGGGGTGTAGAGAGGGACTGTGTGCCGGAGTGTAGAGAGGTACGGTGTGCCGGGGTGTAGAGAGGGACGGTGTGCCGGAGTGTAGAGAGGGACGGTGTGCCGGAGTGTAGAGAGGTACGGTGTGCCGGGGTGTAGAGAGGGACGGTGTGCCGGAGTGTAGAGAGGGACTGTGTGCCGGAGTGTAGAGAGGGACCGTGTGCCGGGGTGTAGAGAGGGACGGTGTGCCGGGGTGTAGAGAGGGACGGTGTGCCGGGGTGTAGAGAGGGACTGTGTGCCGGGGTGTAGAGAGGGACGATGTGCCGGGGTGTAGAGAGGGACTGTGTGCCGGGGTGTAGAGAGGGACGGTGTGCCGGGGTGTAGAGAGGGACTGTGTGCCGGAGTGTAGAGAGGTACGGTGTGCCGGGGTGTAGAGAGGGACGGTGTGCCGGAGTGTAGAGAGGGACGGTGTGCCGGAGTGTAGAGAGGTACGGTGTGCCGGGGTGTAGAGAGGGACGGTGTGCCGGAGTGTAGAGAGGTACGGTGTGCCGGGGTGTAGAGAGGGACTGTGTGCCGGGGTGTAGAGAGGGACGGTGTGCCGGGGTGTAGAGAGGGACTGTGTGCCGGGGTGTAGAGAGGTACGGTGTGCCGGGGTGTAGAGAGGGACGGTGTGCCGGAGTGTAGAGAGGTACGGTGTGCCGGGGTGGAGAGAGGTACGGTGTGCCGGGGTGTAGAGAGGGACGGTGTGCCGGGGTGTAGAGAGGTACGGTGTGCCGGGGTGGAGAGAGGTACGGTGTGCCGGGGTGTAGAGAGGTACGGTGTACCGGGGTGTAGAGAGGGACGGTGTGCCGGAGTGTAGAGAGGGACGGTATGCCGGGGTGTAGAGAGGGACGGTGTGCCGGGGTGTAGAGAGGTACGGTGTGCCGGGGTGTAGAGAGGGACGGTGTGCCGGGGTGTAGAGAGAGACGGTGTGCCGGGGTGTAGAGAGGTACGGTGTGCCGGGGTGTAGAGAGGGACGGTGTGCCGGGGTGTAGAGAGAGACGGTGTGCCGGGGTGTAGAGAGGTACGGTGTGCCGGGGTGTAGAGAGGGACGGTGTGCCGGGGTGGAGAGAGGTACGGTGTGCCGGAGTGTAGAGAGGGACGGTGTGCCGGGGTGGAGAGAGGGACGGTGTACCAGGGTGTAGAGAGGGACTGTGTGCCGGGGTGTAGAGAGGTACGGTGTGCCGGGGTGTAGAGAGGTACGGTGTGCCGGGGTGTAGAGAGGTACGGTGTGCCGGGGTGTAGAGAGGGACGGTGTGCCGGGGTGTAGAGAGGGACTGTGTGCCGGGGTGTAGAGAGGGAATGTGTGCCGGGGTGTAGAGAGGTACGGTGTGCCGGGGTGTAGAGAGGGACGGTGTGCCGGAGTGTAGAGAGGTACGGTGTGCCGGGGTGGAGAGAGGTACGGTGTGCCGGGGTGTAGAGAGGGACGGTGTGCCGGGGTGTAGAGAGGTACGGTGTGCCGGGGTGGAGAGAGGTACGGTGTGCCGGAGTGTAGAGAGGGACGGTGTGCCGGGGTGGAGAGAGGGACGGTGTACCAGGGTGTAGAGAGGGACTGTGTGCCGGGGTGTAGAGAGGTACGGTGTGCCGGGGTGTAGAGAGGTACGGTGTGCCGGGGTGTAGAGAGGTACGGTGTGCCGGGGTGTAGAGAGGGACGGTGTGCCGGGGTGTAGAGAGGGACTGTGTGCCGGAGTGTAGAGAGGGACGGTGTGCCGGGGTGTAGAGAGAGACGGTGTGCAGGAGTGTAGAGAGGTACGGTGTGCCGGAGTGTAGAGAAAGACGGTGTGCCGGAGTGTAGAGAGAGACGGTGTGCCGGGGTGTAGAGAGGGACGGTGTGCCGGAGTGTAGAGAGGGACGGTGTGCCGGGGTGTAGAGAGAGACGGTGGGCCGGGGTGTAGAGAGGGACGGTGTGCCGGAGTGTAGAGAGGGACGGTGTGCCGGGGTGTAGAGAGGGACGGTGTGCCGGAGTGTAGAGAGGTACGGTGTGCCGGGGTGTAGAGAGGGACTGTGTGCCGGGGTGTAGAGAGGGACGGTGTGCCGGGGTATTGAGAGGGACGGTGTGCCGGGGTGTAGAGAGAGACGGTGTGCCGGGGTATTGAGAAGGACGGTGTGTCGGGGTGTAGAGAGAGACGGTGTGCCGGAGTGTAGAGAGGTACGGTGTGCCGGTGTAGAGAGGGACGGTGTGCCGGAGTGTAGAGAGGGACTGTGTGCCGGGGTGTAGAGAGGGACGGTGTGCCGGAGTGTAGAGAGGGACGGTGTGCCGGAGTGTAGAGAGGGACGATGTACCAGGGTGTAGAGAGAGACGGTGTGCCGGAGTGTAGAGAGGTACGGTGTGCCGGGGTGTAGAGAGGGACGGTGTGCCGGGGTGTAGAGAGGTACGGTGTGCCGGGGTGTAGAGAGGGACGGTGTACCAGGGTGTAGAGAGAGACGGTGTGCCGGAGTGTAGAGAGGTACGGTGTGCCGGGGTGTAGAGAGGGACGGTGTGCCGGAGTGTAGAGAGGGACGGTGTGCCGGGGTGTAGAGAGGGACGGTGTGCCGGGTTGTAGCGAGGGACGGTGTACCAGTGTGCATCGGGGTGTAGAGAGGGACGGTGTGCCGGGGTGTAGAGAGGAACGGTGTGCCGGGGTGAAGAGAGGGACGGTGTGCCTGGGTGTAGAGAAGGACGGTGTGCCGGGGTTTGGAGAGGAACGGTGTGCCGGTGTGTAGAGAGGGAAGGTATGCCGGGGTGTAGAGAGGGACGGTGTACCGGGGTGTAGAGATTGACGGTGTGCCGGAGTGTAGAGACGGACGGTGTGCCGGAGTGTAGAGAGGGGCCGTGTGAGGGTTGTGGAGAGGGACGGTGTACCGGAGTGTAGTGAGGGACGGTGTGCCGTGGTGTAGAGAGGGACGGTGTGCCGGAGTGTAGAGAGAGACGGTGTGCCGGGGTGTAGAGAGGGACGGTGTGCCGGAGTGTAGAGAGAGGCGGTGTGCCGGGGTGTAGAGAACGATGGTGTGCCGGAGTGTAGAGAGGGACGGTGTGCCGGGGTGTAGAGAGGGATGGTGTGCCGGGGCGTAGAGAGGGACGGTGTGCCGGGGTGTAGAGAGGGACGGTGTGCCGGGGTGTAGAGAGGGACGGTGTGCCGGGGTGTAGAGAGGGACGGTGTGCCGGGGTGTAGAGAGAGACGGTGTGCCGAGGTGTAGAGAGGGACGGTGTGCCGGAGTGCAGAGAGAGGGGCGGTGTGAGGGTTGTAGAGAGGGACGGTGTGCCGGGATGTAGAGAGGGACGGTGTGCCGGGGTGTAGAGTGGGACGGTGTGCCGGAGTGTAGAGAGGGTTGGTGTGCCAGGGGGTAGAGAGGGACGGGGTGCCGGGGTGTAAAGAGAGACGGTGCGCCGGAGTGTAGAGAGGGACGGTGTGCCGGGGTGTAGAGAGGGACGGTGTGCCGGGGTGTAGAGAGGGACATTGTGCCGGGGTGTAGAGAGGGACGGTGTGCCGGGGTGTAGAGAGGGACGGTGTGCCAGGATGTAGAGAGGGACGGTGTGCCGGAGTGTAAAGAGGGACGGTGTGCCGGGGTGTAGAGAAGGACGGTGTGCCGGGGTGTAGAGAAGGACGGTGTGCCGTGGTGTAGAGAGGGACGGTGTCCCGGGGTGTAGAGAGGGACGGTGTGCCGGGGTGTAGAGAGGGACGGTGTGCCGGGGTGTAGAGAGGGACGGTGCGCCAGGATGTAGAGAGGGACGGTGTGCCGGGGTGTAGAGAGGGACGGTGTGCCGGGGTGTAGAGAGGGACGGTGTGCCGGGGTGTAGAGAGGGACGGTGTGACGGGGTGTAGAGAGGGACGGTGTGCCGGGGTGTAGAGAGGTACGGTGTGCCGGGGTGTAGAGAGGGACGGTGTACCAGGGTGTAGAGAGGGACTGTGTGCCGGGGTGTAGAGAGGGACGGTGTGCCGGGGTGTAGAGAGGGACGGTGTGAGGGGTGTAGAGAGGGACGGTGTGCCGGGGTGTAGAGAGAGACGGTGTGACGGGGTGTAGTAAGGGACGGTGTGCCGGAGTGTAGAGAGGGACGGTGTGCCGAGGTGTAGAGAGGGACGGTGTGCCGGGGTGTAGAGAGGGACAGTGTGCCGGGGTGTAGAGAGGGACGGTGTGCCGGGGTGTAGAGAGGGACGGTGTGAGGGGTGTAGAGAGGGACTGTGTGCCGGGGTGCAGAGTGGGACGGTGTGCCGGAGTATAGAGGGGGACGGTGTGCCCGGCTGTAGAGAGGGACGGTGTGCCGGGGTGTAGACAGGGACGGTGTGAGGGGTGTAGAGAAGGACGGTGTGAGGGGTGTAGAGAGGGACAGTGTGCCGGGGTGTAGAGAGGGACGGTGTGCCGGAGTGTAGAGAGGGACGGTGTACCGGGGTGTAGAGAGGGACGGTGTACCGGGCTGTAAAGAGAGACGGTGTGCCGGGGTGTAGAGAGGGACGGTGTGCCGGGGTGTAGAGAGGGACGGTGTGCCGGGGTGTAGAGAGGGACGGTGTGCCGGAGTGTAGAGAGGGACTGTGTGCCGGGGTGTAGAGAGGGACGGTGTGCCGGAGTGTAGAGAGGTACGGTGTGCCGGGGTGTAGAGAGGGACGGTGTGCCGGAGTGTAGAGAGGGACGGTGTGCCGGAGTGTAGAGAGGTACGGTGTGCCGGGGTGTAGAGAGGGACGGTGTGCCGGAGTGTAGAGAGGGACTGTGTGCCGGAGTGTAGAGAGGGACCGTGTGCCGGGGTGTAGAGAGGGACGGTGTGCCGGGGTGTAGAGAGGGACGGTGTGCCGGGGTGTAGAGAGGGACTGTGTGCCGGGGTGTAGAGAGGGACGGTGTGCCGGGGTGTAGAGAGGGACTGTGTGCCGGAGTGTAGAGAGGTACGGTGTGCCGGGGTGTAGAGAGGGACGGTGTGCCGGAGTGTAGAGAGGGACGGTGTGCCGGAGTGTAGAGAGGTACGGTGTGCCGGGGTGTAGAGAGGGACGGTGTGCCGGAGTGTAGAGAGGGACTGTGTGCCGGAGTGTAGAGAGGGACCGTGTGCCGGGGTGTAGAGAGGGACGGTGTGCCGGGGTGTAGAGAGGGACGGTGTGCCGGGGTGTAGAGAGGGACTGTGTGCCGGGGTGTAGAGAGGGACGATGTGCCGGGGTGTAGAGAGGGACTGTGTGCCGGAGTGTAGAGAGGTACGGTGTGCCGGGGTGTAGAGAGGGACGGGGTGCCGGAGTGTATAGAGAGACGGTGTGCCGGAGTGTAGAGAGGTACGGTGTGCCGGGGTGGAGAGAGGTACGGTGTGCCGGGGTGTAGAGAGGTACGGTGTGCCGGAGTGTAGAGAGGTACGGTGTGCCGGGGTGTAGAGAGGGACGGTGTGCCGGGGTGTAGAGAGGGACTGTGTGCCGGAGTGTAGAGAGGGACGGTGTGCCGGGGTGTAGAGAGAGACGGTGTGCAGGAGTGTAGAGAGGTACGGTGTGCCGGAGTGTAGAGAAAGACGGTGTGCCGGAGTGTAGAGAGAGACGGTGTGCCGGGGTGTAGAGAGGGACGGTGTGCCGGAGTGTAGAGAGGGACGGTGTGCCGGGGTGTAGAGAGAGACGGTGTGCCGGGGTGTAGAGAGGGACGGTGTGCCGGAGTGTAGAGAGGGACGGTGTGCCGGGGTGTAGAGAGGGACGGTGTGCCGGAGTGTAGAGAGGTACGGTGTGCCGGGGTGTAGAGAGGGACTGTGTGCCGGGGTGTAGAGAGGGACGGTGTGCCGGGGTATTGAGAGGGACGGTGTGCCGGGGTGTAGAGAGAGACGGTGTGCCGGGGTATTGAGAAGGACGGTGTGTCGGGGTGTAGAGAGAGACGGTGTGCCGGAGTGTAGAGAGGTACGGTGTGCCGGTGTAGAGAGGGACGGTGTGCCGGAGTGTAGAGAGGGACTGTGTGCCGGGGTGTAGAGAGGGACGGTGTGCCGGAGTGTAGAGAGGGACGGTGTGCCGGAGTGTAGAGAGGGACGATGTACCAGGGTGTAGAGAGGGACGGTGTACCAGGGTGTAGAGAGAGACGGTGTGCCGGAGTGTAGAGAGGTACGGTGTGCCGGGGTGTAGAGAGGGACGGTGTGCCGGAGTGTAGAGAGGGACGGTGTGCCGGGGTGTAGAGAGGGACGGTGTGCCGGGGTGTAGAGAGGTACGGTGTGCCGGGGTGTAGAGAGGGACGGTGTACCAGGGTGTAGAGAGGGACGGTGTACCAGGGTGTAGAGAGAGACGGTGTGCCGGAGTGTAGAGAGGTACGGTGTGCCGGGGTGTAGAGAGGGACGGTGTGCCGGAGTGTAGAGAGGTACGGTGTGCCGGGGTGTAGAGAGGGACGGTGTGCCGAAGTGTAGAGAGAGACGGTGTGCCGGGGTGTAGAGAGGGACGGTGTGCCGGAGTGTAGAGAGGTACGGTGTGCCGGGGTGTAGAGAGGGACGGTGTGCCGGAGTGTAGAGAGGGACGGTGTGCCGGAGTGTAGAGAGGGACGGTGTGCCGGAGTGTAGAGAGGGACGGTGTACCAGGGTGTAGAGAGGGACGGTGTACCGGGCTGTAGAGAGAGACGGTGTGCCGGAGTGTAGAGAGGTACGGTGTGCCGGAGTGTAGAGAGGGACGGTGTGCCGGAGTGTAGAGAGGTACGGTGTGCCGGGGTGTAGAGAGGTACGGTGTGCCGGAGTGTAGAGAGGGACGGTGTGCCGGGGTGTAGAGAGAGACGGTGTGCCGGGGTGTAGAGAGGGACGGTGTGACGGGGTGTAGAGAGGGACGGTGTGCCGTGGTGTAGAGAGGGACGGTGTGCCGGGGTGTAGAGAGGGACGGTGTGCCGGGCTGTAGAGAGGGACGGTGTGTCGGGGTGTAGAGAGAGACGGTGTGCCGGAGTGTAGAGAGGGACGGTGTGCCGGGGTGTAGAGAGGGACGGTGTGTCGGGGTGTAGAGAGAGACGGTATGCCGGGGTGTAGAGAGGTACGGTGTGCCGGAGTGTAGAGAGGGACGGTGTGCCGGGGTGTAGAGAGGGACGGTGTGCCGGAGTGTAGAGAGGGACGGTGTGCCGGAGTGTAGAGAGGGACGGTGTGCCGGAGTGTAGAGAGGGACGGTGTGCCGGAGTGTAGAGAGGGACGGTGTACCAGGGTGTAGAGAGGGACGGTATGCTGGTGTGTAGAGAGGGACGGTGTGCCGGAGTGTAGAGAGGGACGGTGTGCCGGAGTGTAGAGAGGGACGGTGTGCCGGAGTGTAGAGAGGGACGGTGTACCAGGGTGTAGAGAGGGACGGTGTGCCGGAGTGTAGAGAGGGACGGTGTGCCGGAGTGTAGAGAGGGACGGTGTACCAGGGTGTAGAGAGTGACGGTGTACCGGGGTGTAGAGAGGGACGGTGTGCCGGAGTGTAGAGAGGTACGGTGTGCCGGGGTGTAGAGAGGGACTGTGTGCCGGGGTGTAGAGAGGGACGGTGTGCCGGGGTGTAGAGAGGGACGGTGTGCCGCAGTGTAGAGAGGGACGGTGTGCCGGGGTGTAGAGAGGGACGGTGTGACGGGGTGTAGAGAGGGACGGTGTGTCGGGGTGTAGAGAGGGACGGTGTGAGGGGTGTAGAGAGAGACGGTGTGTCGGGGTGTAGAGAGGGACGGTGTGCCAGGGTGTAGAGAGGGACTGTGTGCCGGGGTGTAGAGAGAGACGGTGTGCCGGGGTGTAGAGAGGGATGGTGTGCCGGAGTGTAGAGAGGGGCGGTGTGCCGGGGTGTAGAGAGGGACGGTGTGCCGGAGTGTAGAGAGAGACGTTATGCCGGGGTGTAGAGAGGTACGGTGTGCCGGGGTGTAGAGAGGTACGGTGTGCCGGAGTGTAGAGAGAGACGGTGTGCCGGGGTGTAGAGAGGGACGGTGTGCCGGAGTGTAGAGAGGTACGGTGTGCCGGAGTGTAGAGAGGTACGGTGTGCCGGGGTGTAGAGAGGTACGGTGTGCCGGGGTGTAGAGAGGTACGGTGTGCCGGGGTGTAGAGAGGGACGGTGTGCCGGAGTGTAGAGAGAGACGGTATGCCGGGGTGTAGAGAGGTACGGTGTGCCGGGGTGTAGAGAGGTACGGTGTGCCGGGGTGTAGAGAGGGACGGTGTGCCGGAGTGTAGAGAGAGACGGTATGCCGGGGTGTAGAGAGGTACGGTGTGCCGGGGTGTAGAGAGGTACGGTGTGCCGGAGTGTAGAGAGGGACGGTGTGCCGAGGTGTAGAGAGGGACTGTGTGCCGGAGTGTAGAGAGGTACGGTGTGCCGGGGTGTAGAGAGGTACGGTGTGCCGGGGTGTAGAGAGGGACGGTGTGCCGGAGTGTAGAGAGGGGCGGTGTGCCGTGGTGTAGAGAGGGACGGTGTGCCGGAGTGTAGAGAGGGACGGTGTGCCGTGGTGTAGAGAGGGACGGTGTGCCGGAGTGTAGAGAGAGACGATGTGCCAGGATGTAGAGAGGGACGGTGTGCCGGGGCGTAGAGAGGGACGGTGTGCCGGGGTGTAGAGAGGGACGGTGGGCCTGAGTGTAGCGAGGGACGGTGTGCCGGGGTGTAGGGAGGGATGGTGTGCCGGGGCGTAGAGAGGGACGGTGCGCCGGAGTGTAGAGATGGACGGTGTGCCGTTGTGTAGAGAGGGACGGTGTGCCGGGGTGTAGAGAGGGACGGTGTGCCGGGGTGTAGCGAGGGACGGTGTACCAGTGTGTATCGGGATGTAGAGAGGGACGGTGTGCCGGGGTGTAGAGAGGGACGGTGCGCCGGGGTGTAGAGAGGGACGGTGTGCCGGGGTGTAGAGAAGGACGGTGTGCCGGGGTGTGGAGAGGGACGGTGTGCCGGCGTGTAGAGAGGGAAGGTATGCCGGGGTGTAGAGAGGGACGGTGTGCCGGGGTGTAGAGAGGGACGGTGTGCCGGGGCGTAGAGAGGGACGGTGTGACGGGTGTAGAGAGGGACGGTGTGCGGGGGCGTAGAGAGGGACGGTGTGCCGGGGTGTAGAGAGGGACGGTGTGCCGGGGTGTAGAGAGGGACCGTGTGCCGGAGTGTAGAGAGGGACTGTGTGCCGGAGTGTAGAGACGGACGGTGTGCCGGAGTGTAAAGAGGGACCGTGTGAGGGTTGTAGAGAGGGACGGTGTGCCGGGGTGTAGAGAGGGACGGAGTGCCGGAGTGTAGAGAGATACGGTGTGCCGGGGTGTAGAGTGGGATGGTGTGCCGGAGTGTAGAGAGGGACGGTGTGCCGGGGTGTAGAGAGGGACGGTGTCCCGGGGTGTAGAGAGGGACGGTGTGCCGGTGTGTAGAGAGGGACGGTGTGCCGGGGTGTAGAGAGGGACGGTGTGCCGGGGTGTAGAGAGTGACGGTGTGCCGGGGTGTAGAGAGAGACGGTGTGCCGAGGTGTAGAGAGGGACGGTGTGCCGGAGTGTAGAGAGAGGGGCGGTTTGAGGGTTGTCGAGAGGGACGGTGTGCCGGGGTGTAGAGAGGGACGGTGTGCCGGGGCGTAGAGAGGGACGGTGTGCCGGAGTGTAGAGAGGGTTGGTGTGCCGGGGTGTAGAGAGGGTTGGTGTGCCGGGGTATAGAGAGAGACGGTGTGCCGGAGTGTAGAGAGTGGCGGTGTGCCGGGGTGTAGAGAGGGACGGTGTGCCGTGGTGTAGAGAGGGACGGTGTGCCGGAGTGTAGAGAGGGACGGCGTGCCAGGATATAGAAAGGGTTGGTGTGCCGGGGTATAGAGAGAGACGGTGTGCCGGGGTGTAGAGAGGGACGGTGTGCCGGAGTGTAGAGAGAGATGGTGTGCCGGGGTATAGAGAGGCATGGTGTGCCGGAGTGTAGAGAAGGACGGTGTGCCGGGGTGTAGAGAGGGACGGTGTGCCGGGGTGTAGAGAGGGACGGTGTGCCGGAGTGTAGAGAGAGACGGTGTGCCGGGGTATAGAGAGGGATGGTGTGCCGGAGTGTAGAGAGGGACGGTGTGCCGGGGTGTAGAGAGGGACGGTGTGCCGGAGTGTAGAAAGAGACGGTGTGCCGGGGTGTAGAGAGGGATGGTGCGCCGGAGTGTAGAGAGGGACCGTGTGCCGGGGTGTAGAGAGGGACGGTGTGCCGGGGTGTAGAGAGGGACGGTGTGACGGGGTGTAAAGAGGGACGGTGTGCCGGGGTGTAGAGAGGGACGGTGTGCCGAGGTGTAGAGAGGGACGGTGTGCCGGGGTGTAGAGAGAGACGGTGTGCCGAGGTGTAGAGAGGGATGGTGTGCCGGAGTGTAGAGAGAGACGGTGTACCAGTGTGTACCGGGATGTAGAGAGGGACGGTGTGCTGGGGTGTAGAGAGGGAAAGTATGCCGGGGTGTAGAGAGGGACGGTGTGCCGGGGTGTGGAGAGGGACGGTGTGCCGGTGTGTAGAGAGGGAAAGTATGCCGGGGTGTAGAGAGGGACGGTGTGCCGGGGTGTAAAGAGGGACGGTGTGCCGGGGCGTAGAGAGGGACGGTGTGACGGGTGTAGAGAGGGACGGTGTGCGGGGGCGTAGAGAGGGACGGTGTGCCGGGCTGTAGAGAGGGACGGTGTGCCGGGGTGTAGAGAGGGACCGTGTGCCGGAGTGTAGAGAGGGACTGTGTGCCGGAGTGTAGAGACGGACGGTGTGCCGGAGTGTAAAGAGGGACCGTGTAAGGGTTGTAGAGAGGGACGGTGTGCCGGAGTGTAGAGAGGGACGGTGTGCCGTGGTGTAGAGAGGGACGGTGTGCCGGAGTGTAGAGAGAGACGGTGTGCCGGGGTGTAGAGAGGGACGGTGTGCCGGAGTGTAGAGAGGGACGGCGTGCCAGGATATAGAAAGGGTCGGTCCGCCGGGGTGTAGAGAGGGACGGTGTGCCGGGGTGTAGAGAGGGACCGTGTGCCGGGGTGTAGAGAGGGACGGTGTGCCGGAGTGTAGAGAGGGACGGTGTGCCGGAGTGTAGAGAGGGACGGTGTGCCGGGGTGTAGAGAGGGACGGTGTGCCGGGTTGTAGCGAGGGACGGTGTACCAGTGTGCATCGGGGTGTAGAGAGGGACGGTGTGCCGGGGTGTAGAGAGGAACGGTGTGCCGGGGTGAAGAGAGGGACGGTGTGCCTGGGTGTAGAGAAGGACGGTGTGCCGGGGTTTGGAGAGGAACGGTGTGCCGGTGTGTAGAGAGGGAAGGTATGCCGGGGTGTAGAGAGGGACGGTGTACCGGGGTGTAGAGATTGACGGTGTGCCGGAGTGTAGAGACGGACGGTGTGCCGGAGTGTAGAGAGGGGCCGTGTGAGGGTTGTGGAGAGGGACGGTGTACCGGAGTGTAGTGAGGGACGGTGTGCCGTGGTGTAGAGAGGGACGGTGTGCCGGAGTGTAGAGAGAGACGGTGTGCCGGGGTGTAGAGAGGGACGGTGTGCCGGAGTGTAGAGAGAGGCGGTGTGCCGGGGTGTAGAGAACGATGGTGTGCCGGAGTGTAGAGAGGGACGGTGTGCCGGGGTGTAGAGAGGGATGGTGTGCCGGGGCGTAGAGAGGGACGGTGTGCCGGGGTGTAGAGAGGGACGGTGTGCCGGGGTGTAGAGAGGGACGGTGTGCCGGGGTGTAGAGAGGGACGGTGTGCCGGGGTGTAGAGAGAGACGGTGTGCCGAGGTGTAGAGAGGGACGGTGTGCCGGAGTGTAGAGAGAGGGGCGGTGTGAGGGTTGTAGAGAGGGACGGTGTGCCGGGATGTAGAGAGGGACGGTGTGCCGGGGTGTAGAGAGGGACGGTGTGCCGGAGTGTAGAGAGGGTTGGTGTGCCAGGGGGTAGAGAGGGACGGGGTGCCGGGGTGTAAAGAGAGACGGTGCGCCGGAGTGTAGAGAGGGACGGTGTGCCGGGGTGTAGAGAGGGACGGTGTGCCGGGGTGTAGAGAGGGACATTGTGCCGGGGTGTAGAGAGGGACGGTGTGCCGGGGTGTAGAGAGGGACGGTGTGCCAGGATGTAGAGAGGGACGGTGTGCCGGAGTGTAAAGAGGGACGGTGTGCCGGGGTGTAGAGAAGGACGGTGTGCCGGGGTGTAGAGAAGGACTGTGTGCCGTGGTGTAGAGAGGGACGGTGTCCCGGGGTGTAGAGAGGGACGGTGTGCCGGGGTGTAGAGAGGGACGGTGTGCCGGGGTGTAGAGAGGGACGGTGCGCCAGGATGTAGAGAGGGACGGTGTGCCGGGGTGTAGAGAGGGACGGTGTGCCGGGGTGTAGAGAGGGACGGTGTGCCGGGGTGTAGAGAGGGACGGTGTGACGCGGTGTAGAGAGGGACGGTGTGCCGGGGTGTAGAGAGGTACGGTGTGCCGGGGTGTAGAGAGGGACGGTGTACCAGGGTGTAGAGAGGGACTGTGTGCCGGGGTGTAGAGAGGGACGGTGTGCCGGGGTGTAGAGAGGGACGGTGTGAGGGGTGTAGAGAGGGACGGTGTGCCGGGGTGTAGAGAGAGACGGTGTGACGGGGTGTAGAGAGGGACGGTGTGCCGGAGTGTAGAGAGGGACGGTGTGCCGAGGTGTAGAGAGGGACGGTGTGCCGGGGTGTAGAGAGGGACAGTGTGCCGGGGTGTAGAGAGGGACGGTGTGCCGGGGTGTAGAGAGGGACGGTGTGAGGGGTGTAGAGAGGGACTGTGTGCCGGGGTGCAGAGTGGGACGGTGTGCCGGAGTATAGAGGGGGACGGTGTGCCCGGCTGTAGAGAGGGACGGTGTGCCGGGGTGTAGACAGGGACGGTGTGAGGGGTGTAGAGAAGGACGGTGTGAGGGGTGTAGAGAGGGACAGTGTGCCGGGGTGTAGAGAGGGACGGTGTGCCGGAGTGTAGAGAGGGACGGTGTACCGGGGTGTAGAGAGGGACGGTGTACCGGGCTGTAAAGAGAGACGGTGTGCCGGGGTGTAGAGAGGGACGGTGTGCCGGGGTGTAGAGAGGGACGGTGTGCCGGGGTGTAGAGAGGGACGGTGTGCCGGAGTGTAGAGAGGGACTGTGTGCCGGGGTGTAGAGAGGGACGGTGTGCCGGAGTGTAGAGAGGTACGGTGTGCCGGGGTGTAGAGAGGGACGGTGTGCCGGAGTGTAGAGAGGGACGGTGTGCCGGAGTGTAGAGAGGTACGGTGTGCCGGGGTGTAGAGAGGGACGGTGTGCCGGAGTGTAGAGAGGGACTGTGTGCCGGAGTGTAGAGAGGGACCGTGTGCCGGGGTGTAGAGAGGGACGGTGTGCCGGGGTGTAGAGAGGGACGGTGTGCCGGGGTGTAGAGAGGGACTGTGTGCCGGGGTGTAGAGAGGGACGGTGTGCCGGGGTGTAGAGAGGGACTGTGTGCCGGAGTGTAGAGAGGTACGGTGTGCCGGGGTGTAGAGAGGGACGGTGTGCCGGAGTGTAGAGAGGGACGGTGTGCCGGAGTGTAGAGAGGTACGGTGTGCCGGGGTGTAGAGAGGGACGGTGTGCCGGAGTGTAGAGAGGGACTGTGTGCCGGAGTGTAGAGAGGGACCGTGTGCCGGGGTGTAGAGAGGGACGGTGTGCCGGGGTGTAGAGAGGGACGGTGTGCCGGGGTGTAGAGAGGGACTGTGTGCCGGAGTGTAGAGAGGTACGGTGTGCCGGGGTGTAGAGAGGGACGGGGTGCCGGAGTGTAGAGAGAGACGGTGTGCCGGAGTGTAGAGAGGTACGGTGTGCCGGGGTGGAGAGAGGTACGGTGTGCCGGGGTGTAGAGAGGGACGGTGTGCCGGAGTGTAGAGAGGGACGGTGTGCCGGGGTGTAGAGAGAGACGGTGTGCAGGAGTGTAGAGAGAGACGGTGTGCCGGGGTGTAGAGAGGGACGGTGTGCCGGAGTGTAGAGAGGTACGGTGTGCCGGGGTGTAGAGAGGGACGGTGTGCCGGGGTGTAGAGAGGGACTGTGTGCCGGAGTGTAGAGAGGGACGGTGTGCCGGGGTGTAGAGAGAGACGGTGTGCAGGAGTGTAGAGAGGTACGGTGTGCCGGAGTGTAGAGAAAGACGGTGTGCCGGAGTGTAGAGAGAGACGGTGTGCCGGGGTGTAGAGAGGGACGGTGTGCCGGAGTGTAGAGAGGGACGGTGTGCCGGGGTGTAGAGAGAGACGGTGTGCCGGGGTGTAGAGAGGGACGGTGTGCCGGAGTGTAGAGAGGGACGGTGTGCCGGGGTGTAGAGAGGGACGGTGTGCCGGAGTGTAGAGAGGTACGGTGTGCCGGGGTGTAGAGAGGGACTGTGTGCCGGGGTGTAGAGAGGGACGGTGTGCCGGGGTATTGAGAGGGACGGTGTGCCGGGGTGTAGAGAGAGACGGTGTGCCGGGGTATTGAGAAGGACGGTGTGTCGGGGTGTAGAGAGAGACGGTGTGCCGGAGTGTAGAGAGGTACGGTGTGCCGGTGTAGAGAGGGACGGTGTGCCGGAGTGTAGAGAGGGACTGTGTGCCGGGGTGTAGAGAGGGACGGTGTGCCGGAGTGTAGAGAGGGACGGTGTGCCGGAGTGTAGAGAGGGACGATGTACCAGGGTGTAGAGAGAGACGGTGTGCCGGAGTGTAGAGAGGTACGGTGTGCCGGGGTGTAGAGAGGGACGGTGTGCCGGGGTGTAGAGAGGTACGGTGTGCCGGGGTGTAGAGAGGGACGGTGTACCAGGGTGTAGAGAGGGACGGTGTACCAGGGTGTAGAGAGAGACGGTGTGCCGGAGTGTAGAGAGGTACGGTGTGCCGGGGTGTAGAGAGGGACGGTGTGCCGGAGTGTAGAGAGGTACGGTGTGCCGGGGTGTAGAGAGGGACGGTGTGCCGAAGTGTAGAGAGAGACGGTGTGCCGGGGTGTAGAGAGGGACGGTGTGCCGGAGTGTAGAGAGGGACGGTGTGCCGGAGTGTAGAGAGGGACGGTGTGCCGGAGTGTAGAGAGGGACGGTGTGCCGGAGTGTAGAGAGGGACGGTGTACCAGGGTGTAGAGAGGGACGGTGTACCGGGCTGTAGAGAGAGACGGTGTGCCGGAGTGTAGAGAGGTACGGTGTGCCGGAGTGTAGAGAGGGACGGTGTGCCGGAGTGTAGAGAGGTACGGTGTGCCGGGGTGTAGAGAGGTACGGTGTGCCGGAGTGTAGAGAGGGACGGTGTGCCGGGGTGTAGAGAGAGACGGTGTGCCGGGGTGTAGAGAGGGACGGTGTGACGGGGTGTAGAGAGGGACGGTGTGCCGTGGTGTAGAGAGGGACGGTGTGCCGGGGTGTAGAGAGGGACGGTGTGCCGGGCTGTAGAGAGGGACGGTGTGTCGGGGTGTAGAGAGAGACGGTGTGCCGGAGTGTAGAGAGGGACGGTGTGCCGGGGTGTAGAGAGGGACGGTGTGTCGGGGTGTAGAGAGAGACGGTATGCCGGGGTGTAGAGAGGTACGGTGTGCCGGAGTGTAGAGAGGGACGGTGTGCCGGGGTGTAGAGAGGGACGGTGTGCCGGAGTGTAGAGAGGGACGGTGTGCCGGAGTGTAGAGAGGGACGGTGTGCCGGAGTGTAGAGAGGGACGGTGTGCCGGAGTGTAGAGAGGGACGGTGTACCAGGGTGTAGAGAGGGACGGTATGCTGGTGTGTAGAGAGGGACGGTGTGCCGGAGTGTGGAGAGGGACGGTGTGCCGGAGTGTAGAGAGGGACGGTGTGCCGGAGTGTAGAGAGGGACGGTGTACCAGGGTGTAGAGAGGGACGGTGTGCCGGAGTGTAGAGAGGGACGGTGTGCCGGAGTGTAGAGAGGGACGGTGTACCAGGGTGTAGAGAGTGACGGTGTACCGGGGTGTAGAGAGGGACGGTGTGCCGGAGTGTAGAGAGGTACGGTGTGCCGGGGTGTAGAGAGGGACTGTGTGCCGGGGTGTAGAGAGGGACGGTGTGCCGGGGTGTAGAGAGGGACGGTGTGCCGGAGTGTAGAGAGGGACGGTGTGCCGGGGTGTAGAGAGGGACGGTGTGCCGGGGTGTAGAGAGGAACGGTGTGCCGGAGTGTAGAGAGGTACGGTGTGCCGGGGTGTAGAGAGGGACTGTGTGCCGGGGTGTAGAGAGGGACGGTGTGCCGGGGTGTAGAGAGGGACGGTGTGCCGGGGTGTAGAGAGGGACGGTGTGCCGGGGTGTAGAGAGGGACGGTGTGCCGGGGTGTAGAGAGGGACGGTGTGCTGGGGTGTAGAGAGGGACGGTGTGCCGGAGTGTAGAGAGGTACGGTGTGCCGGGGTGTAGAGAGGGACGGTGTGCCGGGGTGTAGAGAGGGACTGTGTGCCGGGGTGTAGAGAGGGACGGTGTGCCGGAGTGTAGAGAGGGACGGTGTGCCGGGGTGTAGAGAGGGACGGTGTGCCGGGGTGTAGAGAGGTACGGTGTGCCGGGGTGTAGAGAGGGACGGTGTGCCGAGGTGTAGAGATTGACGGTGTGCCGGGGTGTAGAGAGGTACGGTGTGCCGGGGTGTAGAGAGGGACGGTGTGCCGGGGTGTAGAGAGGGACGGTGTGCCGGGGTGTAGAGAGGGACGGTGTGCCGGGGTGTAGAGAGGGACGGTGTGCCGGGGTGTAGAGAGGTACGGTGTGCCGGGGTGTAGAGAGGGACGGTGTGCCGAGGTGTAGAGATTGACGGTGTGCCGGGGTGTAGAGAGAGACGGTGTGCCGAGGTGTAGAGAGGGATGGTGTGCCGGAGTGTAGAGAGAGACGGTGTACCAGTGTGTACCGGGGTGTAGAGAGGGACGGTGTGCTGGGGTGTAGAGAGGGACGGTGTGCCGGGGTGTAGAGAGGGACGGTGTGCCGGGGTGTAGAGAGGGACGGTGTGCCGGTGTGTAGAGAGGGACGGTGTGCCGGTGTGTAGAGAGGGACGGTATGCTGAGGTGTAGAGATTGACAGTCTGACTGGGTCCAGAGCCCTGAAGTTCACCGCAGCCGGCACCCCGTCGGCTCCTGCTTCGGAGAACAATGCTGGTGTTTTCCAAAAGCGTATGAGGCCCTTGACCCAGACTGTATGAAAGCAATCTGTTGGCTTTTTCTCGTCTCTCACCAAACCGCCCGACCTGTTGCCGTAAGTTCAACGGCGGCCATATAACACTGTCTTCCTTCAGTTTGGTGTGCTCCAGGGTCGCAGGGACATACGTTATGGTTGAACTTTCGAACTGGTTTCCTTTTCACATGTACCTTTCAGATGAACCGAAGCGAGACCTGTAATGTGGGGTACATTACAGCCCCTCCGGCCCCCATTTAAATACCTTACATTCCTCCACCAGGAATCGATGTATACTGGGGGGGGGGCCTCGTTCGGTTCTGGTCGACTGTCGAGGGTTCGGCCCCCACTCGTACCTGTTGGTGTAGGATGAGCTTCTTTCTTGACACAAACCCGTCGTCTCCACGGAAACTCTTTACCATGACCCTCCCCTGGCCGCAAAATAATATTTTGATGTTTAATTGGGGTACACGTCGGCCATGGACAATGAAATAGGGTTGGATGACACTTGACCCTGATGCAGGTGGCAAGTCTCGAGCCCAGGGGCCCTATTCATAGTCACCACTTAGACTACGCCACTAGACTACATATGTAGTCACCCAAAAAGTGGATTTTCAGAATTAAGAAAGTGCTAAAATTATATTGAAGACGATTTCTTGATCATGAGCACCACCACAACGAATTGGTTAGGCCAAGATGAAACTAAGAGAACGCACTTTTCGTGCGTAACTTACGAGGGAATTATGAATACGGCCCCAGAACCTGATGATTCGCTGCTCAGCCTGCTTACCAACAAGGCAGCGCAGTTCGTGCCCTCTGGCTCCTACCCTTGGCTCTTCCTTGGCTCTTCCTCCTCACCCTGGATCTGACCCCATGGCTCATCTCCACATAGCTCCTCTTCCTGGCTCCTCCCCCCTATCCCCTACTCCGGCCTCTCCTCCCTGGCTCCTCCTCCTGGCTCCTCCTCCTGGCTCTTTCCCCCTGGCTCCTCCCCCTGGTTCCTCCTCCCTGGCTCTTCCCCCTGGCTCCTCCCCACTGGCTCCTCCCATGGCTACGCCCCCTAGCGTCTACCCCCTAGCTCCGCTTCCTGGCTCCTCACCATGGCTCCTCCTCCTTGGCTCCGGCCACCTGGCTCCGCCCCCCTGGCTCCTCCCCCCCTGGCTCTTCCCCATGGCTACGCCCCGTAGCTCCTTCCCCGGGCTCCTGCCTCTGGCTCCTCCCACCTTGCTCCTCCCACTGGCTCCTGTCCCTGGCTCCTCCCCCCTGGCTAATCTCCTTGGCTCCTACTCCCTAGCTCCTTCCCCGGGCTCCTGCCTCTGGCTCCTCCCACCTGGCTCCTCCCACTGGCTCCTGTCCCTGGCTCCTCCCCCCTGGCTAATCTCCTTGGCTCCTACTCCCTAGCTCCTTCCCCGGGCTCCTGCCTCTGGCTCCTCCCACCTGGCTCCTCCCACTGGCTCCTGTCCCTGGCTCCTCCCCTCCTATATAGCTTCCCAAAAAAGATAACTGTCTAAATGGCAACCACACCAAAGATGCTCGAAGTTGGCAAAACAAAATTTTATGTCAAATATACTAGATATAGATAACAAGTTCTTTTTTCAATTATCTGCTATAGATTGCCATTGCCAATGCAGTTAACCTGAGTCTGAGCAAAAAGTAGGTGAACTGAATTTTAAAAAATCTTAAAAAAAGGGTCAAGGTTTTTGCGAGGTATTTTAAACTGAATTTATGAATCTAGTGCAATAGTAAATAGTTCAAACTGAATTCTAATCAGATCAGAATTACAAAACTCTTTATCGATCACGCAATGTATTCTTGTTTTTTATGGACAATGTTATATTGCAAAATATTCCAAATTTATTTATATAACTATAAATGGTAAATGTCTACCTGTGACTGATATTGGCTACTGCCAGTTTGATTAAAATTGCAAGTTTTCAATAGTCTCAGACCTATACACGCATTGGCATGCGCATCCAAGTTGTCTACATAAAGGATAAAGCCAGTCTATTGAAATCCTTTTTGCGATGTTAGGCTTTGTCACCCTAAAATTTAATGTATGTTTTCTAGGAATTCAAAGGACAGTAAACACAGTTCATAAAACATTTATTGCGGCAATCATTTATGCACCTAATACACGTAAGATGTTTACTTAAAGAAAAACAAATATATTATCATCCCTCAAACGGTTGTCTTCACACCTTGGGCCTGTTGCTACACTTGCCAATGTTGACATAACTTATTGGTTCCAGAAAAAAGGTACCCCCCCCCCCCGTGACATACTGTATGCTTTCAACAAGGCATTAATCTATGGGTTACAGATGCCTTTGTTGATGTAGTAAACGCTTGCAAATCTTTATCATAGTAACTCACCTGTGGTCTGGCTAACTCCTACTATGTCAGCGTTCGGTTATGCACTCCGCGGAGTCCGACTACTCCGCTCGCATACCCGAACCCACCCATTGTTAAATAGCTTTAATATGGTAAGCCCTGGCATTAAACTTATATATATATATATGGGCGACATACAAAGTCCTGGGTACAAAGTGAATGTTTTGGGGATGTTTCCGCGTTTGATGTCATTGCCGAAGTCATTATATCGCACAGTGCAAGACCGCGTTGAGGTTCTGTTCTATTGGCATTGATTCCTCCACTAGATGGCGCCACTGCTCCATAGCTACGGCCCCTGAGGCTTTCCGCACCGAAATAAAGTCGGATAAGCGCCGATTTATAAAAATGTACGAGAAGTGTCGTTATACCGTATCTTCTCGTCCAAATGCGAGGCTAACCGTGGGTAACCGTGGGTAACCGTGAGTAATCGTGGGTAACCGTGGGTAGCCGTGGGTAACCGTGGGTAACCGTGGGTAACCGTGGGTAACCGTAACAGAATCACGTAGGCGGCTAAAAACGCTGGTTCGTACGTAGCTCAGACTTGCATATGCTGACATTATGCGGGTCCTGTGACGTCAATGTAAACAGGTCGTGATCAAACTGGGGATTGTATAGTCTAGAATGCGTTTTATCTCCTGTATCACATTATTTATATGAGACCGCCATCGGTGGTTTTAGAGTGGCCGCCATGATTACATGTGATACTCTTCATCTTGGGTACACTGGGACGGGGTAATCTCAGTGGCGAGGCCCGCATTGTCGAAGGATATAGGCTACAGTTGACAGCTGTTTTTATATGCCCCCCCCCCCCACACTCCCCCTCCGCCGTCGGGGGTGGGGGTGGGAGACACTATTTATAGTTAGGTACAAAAATATGTGTATCCCATTTGACACTTTTGTCGCCTGCTTTCTGTTACATCGGAGCAGAAATCTTGATTCAAACCTAGTGCCCATCTGAGACTGAACATTTCTTTCTATCCTCAAGGAAAGAAAAGGCTCCATCTTTTCCTCGCGTAGATTCCCGTGATTCCATCCCGCGCCTGGAGATCTCAATTAGCTGGTCCCTTCCCTGGTTGAGCTGGTCCTATATACGTTGCATAACTGTCAGGGTCTAATTTGGGACGCCATTTTTTTCACTAATTAAAATACCCTATCTTGATGACCACAAAATCGCGTGGGCCCCTATATTGCTCTCACTCACCATATTCCCTTATAGCATGGCCCCCCCCCGCTCCCAGCCCCTCCAGGTTTATAGGATATTCTCATAATGTTTTACTTTATTCATATAATGCTGCCATCTAGTGCACGACATTAAAAAGAGCCTGTGACGGATTTCAAGAACGCAGTTTAGCCGACTACGGGACTTAGTCGGCACAAGTTACCATGTAAATGATGCAAAGCGATTTTAGCCGGCTAAACTATGTATGTGAACTGGGCGACAGAAGAACACATGGGGAGGATTTCTACGAACAGCAGGCGCCGACAAAACTTAACTAAACTTTCTTTAATAATTGTTGTATCTTCCCGATTCCGGGAATCTGAGAAATATAAATTTCAGATCTTTTAGTACTCAACACTTCGTTTACAGCTAGGTTAGGTGTAGGTTACATCGCTTCAGCCAAAAAACGCGTTTTTGCGTGTAAATAATGCTGAACGATAGGCGGGTGGGGGCGAGGGGGGGGGGCTGCCGTCCGCTGTCCCACTGTTATCAGGGCAGCATGTTGACTTACTCGGCCTGTCACTATAAGTGAGGGAGGCCGCGGTGACGGTATGTACGGAAAGGTCGTTCTTACTCCCACTCCGTATTTGCGGAGATTATGAATCACGCTCAACTTGTGGTGACGTCACGGAGGAAAGCGCCCCGTGTCCGTGACGTAGCGAGCAACACGTGCTCCGACAGTGACCCCCCCCCCCTTCCCCATCCCGCCCCCCGCTCTCACCCACGCAGTGCCAGCCTTCGTCACCTCTCATAAGCCCCGGCACCTCTCCCCCTCCTCCCCCACATCATCCCTCGTCTGTCATTTACCTCCGCCAAGGTCCCTTTCCCAGCTTCCCTCCCCCAGCTTCCCTCCCTCAGCCCCCCCCCCCCCTCCTGACGCAATACCCTCGCGTTTAGTCGACAGTAGGTCAACAAATATGAGAGCCCAATATCTACTGTAACTGGTCACTTCGTGACCACAACGACGTCAAGATTTCGTGGAATGGCCCGGCTCTCTTCTTCTATATAAACGGCTTCTTATATAGAAGAGCGCTCACAAGTGGATTCTTTACTAGGCAATTGGAGTTGCAGAATACGGTTCGCCTGAAGAAGCATCTATTGTTGGTAAGTAAGATTTATCATTCCGCAAACCTCAAGAGGTGTTTGCACGATGGGTTATACGCCAACTTTTGATTTAGCTTGAGACCTCTTTTGAGGCCCAACCTGCCATATAGCGGGTACCTCGTGGGCATAAAACTTAAATTGTATTGCATGTGACCATTACTGAGACCGTCTCAAGCTCCAGTCAGTGACGTCAGATCGCCTCAAGCTCCAACCAATGACGTCAGACCGCCTCAAGTTCCAGCCAATGACGTCAGACAGCCTCAAGCTCCACTTAATGACGTGAGACCGCCTCAAGCTCCAGCCAATGACGTCAGACCGCCTCAAGCTCCAGCCAATGACATCAGACCGCCTCAAACTCCAGCCAATGACGCCAGACCGCCTTAAGCTCCACTTAATGACGTCAGACCGCCTCAAGCTCCAGCCAATGACGTCAGACCGCCTCAAGCTCCAGCCAATGACATCAGACCGCCTCAAGCTCCAGCCAATGACGTCAGACCGCCTTAAGCTCCCACCAATGACGTCAGACCGCCTCAAGCTCCAATCAATGACGTCAGATCGCCTCAAGCCCCAGCCAATGACGTTAGACCGCCTCAAGCTCCCACCAATGACGTCAGACCGCCTCAAGCTCTCCAACCAATGACGTCAGACCGCCTCAAGCCCCAGCCAATGACGTCAGACCGCCTCAAGCTCCCACCAATGACGTCAGACCGCCTCAAGCTCCAACCAATGACGTCAGACTGCCTCAAGCTCCCACCAATGGCGTCAGACCGCCTCAAGCTCCAACCAATGACGTCAGACCGCCTCAAGCCCCAGCCAATGACGTCAGACCGCCCCAAGCTCCCACCAATGACGTCAGACCGCCTCAAGCTCCAACTAATGACGTCAGACCGCCTCAAGCTCCAACCAATGACGTCAGACCGCCTCAAGCTCCAGCCAATGACGTGAGGCCGCTTGACCAGTGACGTAACGCTGGTAACGTCCTCCCACGCCTTCACACGCGATATCTTGTGCGACATCTGATAGCGGGGTGACTGACAAGATGTCCATACACACAGCGAGCCTACATTAATGCTAGTCGGGATCGTCGTCACGAAACATCGTGGCATCGAGCCAGAACCTGGGCATATATTCACTGTTATGACTTTACATTATAATATTGTTTTTTTCTTCCGGCAAAGAGCAATTATATTATTGCAATTGTGAACCAAATGTGAGGCAATTTTCCAGATTCCGAGAAACATATCCAGTAACCGATGGAAGTTGTGAGCTTTACGACACAGTGGGGGCGTTTTGGAAAAATCACAAAAATGAGCATTGTTCATTATTGCGTTGCCAATGATGCTCTATGTTTGATCGTCTTGTGATATAGGTTCCAAAGTCTAGCAATTGGTTAACAATCGGCCACCAATTACAATAATATGATGCGCGGTACTCCTATAAAAACTAAATAGATCTATCAATGTAAAATTTATGAGAGTAAAGGTACGGTTCTTTTTTTGAAGAGTGTAGTTGGGCGCACACACTGGGCGCATTTCTTTGGCACCCCGGGTGTATCCCGGGAGAAGATGGCGGCTGATTGAAAGGTTATGAGAGTAGGTTGGTTCCCAGTGCCTTAATGTGCACCGGATGTGAAAGGTGTGTGCATTTCATTGGAATAGGCATATCCCTATCGGCATACTCGGAAGTTCCCTGTCACGTGTTGCGGGCCCGGGGCGGGATACCGAACCTGTCCCAAAGAAATGCGCCCACTGACCTGGTAGCATGGGTCTGACCTTGACCCTTCCCTTGGCTGACCGACGCAGCCACCTTCACAACGCTTGTTTCCCGTCACACCGAGTGAATATGCACACACCATAACGAGTGATTTAAAATGATTTAGTGCCACGATCTTGCTTAGCTCAGAGTTAACTTTGTTTATGGAAGACAAAGAAGATTTTGTTTTAATGGGAGTATACACTTTTTATTCCCCGATATCATTATACACCCGTTCGTCAAAGTAGCAAAAGTGAGGTCCGGTGGGTTGATTTCTGGGAGCATAGCATGCAGTACGTAGGCATCTGTTGTCGAGGGCGTGTATTGTTCTCATGGTTGAGTGCTTTTCGTTGAGCCAATGAGCAGAGAGAATCTGAGTCTCAATGTAAAAGCACATGCGTTTGTATTCCCCTTTGACGCCCCATTCCTCGCCCCCAGAATTCAAATTGGTAGGAGCGAAAACACGTGGAAAAAGTTTTCCCTTCTATTATTTGGGGCGTTATTGCTCGATAATATAAGCGTGGAAACACAAAAAGATTATTATGAGCGAAAGTTGTTTTGGCGTGGTAGCAACTGTTTAATGTCACACTGAAGAGCCCACTGTCAGACGGCTCATCTGGAACTCGTGTCTCACAGGGGACAGGTTTCACCCTGTGAACGACGCTACACCGAGAGCGGTTTTATATTCAGGACGCTTTAACTAATTCTGGTCATATGGGAGAAGGGAGAAGGAAGGGAAGAGCGGAGCCATGTCTCCGGGGGCAAGCCCCTAATCTTTGCGAAGATTGGTTGGATATTCAGGACGCTTTAACCACATTTGGTCATATCGCGTCAATGGAAGAAGGAAGGGAGAGTGGAGCCATGTCCCCAGGGTAACCCGCTATTGTTTGCGAAGAAGGACATTGGATCTTTATCCTGCGACCACACAGACATGGCCACAGCGGGGCTCGACCCACCGATCCGCGTCCCGATATGCTCTCAGGTGACCAGAAAGAGCGCTCTAAACCACTGAGCTATCGGGGCGGCCCTTCCACACCCATAGGCGAACGACCTATTTATGGCTGAAATAAGAAATACATTTTAGGCCGCCTTTTTGGGTACTAGGGGCTGAACTGGGCCAAAGAACCTCGCGGGACGATGAAGGATGAATGGATGAAACATGCCCCAGATTAGGCGCCTGGGGGCAGATTCGGTTGGTTGGTTATTCAAGACGCTGTAACTAATTTTGGTCATATCGCGACAATGGGAGATTAGGTTGGTTGGTTATTCAGGACTCTTTAACCAGTTTTGGTCATATCGCGTCAATGGGAGAAAGAAGGGAGAGTGGAGCCATGTCCCCGTGGGGTAACCCCCTACTCTTTACGAAGACAGACATGGGATCTTTATCCTGCGACCACACAGACATAGCCACAGCAAGGCTCGAACCACCGACCCACGTGCCTTGAGGCTCTCAGGTGACCAGAGCACTCAATGCGAGCGCTCTAGCCCACTGAGCTGTCGCGCCGGCCCCGCGTCAATGGGAGAAGGAAGGGAAGAGCGGAGCCATGTCCCCGAGGGTTATCCCCTAATCTTTGCAAAGATTGGTTGGATATTCAGGCTGCTTTAACCAGTTTTGGTCATATCGCGTCAATGGGAGAAGGAAGGGAGAGTGCAGCTATGTCCCCGGGGGTAACCCCCTACTCTTTGCGAAGAAGGACATGGGATCTTTATGCTGCGACCACACAGACATGGCCACAGCAGGGCTCGAACCATCGACCCGTGTGCCTTGAGGCTCTCAAGTGGCCAGCGCACTCAAGGCTTGCGCTCTAGCCAACTGAGCTATCGCGCCGGCCCCAGAGGGGCAGATTTGAACGTAGGACCTATTTATCTGCGGTCCAGTGTTCTAACCACTACGCCAGGGAGACCCCACATACTGAAATATGAAAAATCCTCGAAACATCTGAACAAAGTTATGTATTTGACGAGAAGTTAACAATTGGCATTTCGGTGTAATACGGAGAAACATTGTGAGCACTATAATTACAGATAAAAAGAATATCTCCCTTTTCCGGCCTATTATATAAGCCAGGGTCTACAGAATGAAAAGCTATTTATAAACCCTCCGCATGACATATGGCAGTATATACATGTTGATTTACCATTCCTCGATGTAGAGGCAATGCCCCTATGACTGTGCTATGCAAACATGAGGGCGGGGCATCTTGCAACTTACTTCATGAAAGCTTTACTCACCCCTCTTTTATCTAAAACTCCTGGCTCTACAGTTGAATTTCCTATGTCGACTTCATCATTTCAACCTCAGATTTATCTACCCTTATTGTTCAAAGACCGTTGGAATACCTTGTCAGGTGTTAATGAAACATATACGTACCATGGTCTTTGCAATCCGGATTTCGATGTAATAAACAAGGAGAAATATTGCGAGCAGTATAAAATTACCGGTTAAGAAAATATCCGTTGCACTAGCATCCCCCTTTTCTGGCCAAGTATATATATATATATAAGCCAGTGTCTACAGAATGTAAAGTACAACCCTCAACCCTCATCATGATATATGGCAATATATGCATGTCGAGTTGCGCTTGGGCGTTCCTCAACGTGTCAAACTACCACGGCGATAATAGGCGGCCCAGTACGACACCCTGGGCGGTGTCACAAGGCCTCACTGGGCGTGTCCATACGTCACCATTACACTTCCTGCCCGGGGGTCCCGCCCTGAACTGAGCGCTATGAATATCACCAATGTTAACCAACGCTTACTCTCTAATCACATACGGACTGGCCCTACTGTTTTACACATCACCCGCAGATATCCCTTATCACATTCAATACTCGACTGTTCAGTTAGCACGAGAGCAGAAAAGTGTATCGTTAAATCTACAGTGATCATTGTTTCTAGTGTGTTCGTTATGTGCCGTAACAATAAATAATAGGTATTAGCGCCAACTCAAAGGCCTAAACTAAATTTGTTAAACATGATATTCAAGATATTATTGTTGCACATGCGTAAATTGAGGTTGGGACGTGTCATATTGCCATTACCCGTTTGATGTTGACATATTAATGTTTCAGACCGAACTATATCCCGATATTTTATATAATCAACATCTTAAAGCGATAGGTCCCGAATGCCTTTTCGATTGTTAACTTAATATCTTTGGCGGACACCCTGGTGGTCTATGGCACCAATCTTGCTAATTCATTGAACTTATGGGTCTATTGTGATGGAGCCATGGTTAATATCCGCTGCGAACAAGTCATGGCTATTGCCAGATGTGTCAAAGCCATGTATATTGTCAGATGTGTCAAAGTCATGGATATTGCCAGATGTGTCAAAGCCATGGATATTGTCAGATGTGTCAAAATCATGGCTATTGCCAGATGTGTCAAAGTCATGGATATAGCCAGATGTGTCAAAGTCATGGATATAGCCAGATGTGTCAAATTCATGGATATAGCCAGATGTGGCAAAGTCATGGATATGTTGAGAGGCATAAAATATATTTATAGTCTTAAATGTATAAAAGCTTTCGGTATCTCCACAAGCATAAAACAGATCAGTCGTTGCCCTGTTTTAACCCGGGATCTAATTCATTCGCAAAACTTCTTCAAGCCAACAGGGCAATATGGACATCATGTGACCAAATAAATCCACAATTTACTCTTAGACTCCAGACGTGTAGTCCGTTAAAGGGAACCGCCAGTCTGGCCTCTAGCGCTGCTTTACCGATTCATATAATACCTAATTATCTATCCTCCAAATTACAGAATTTTTCGTTCAATCTATAGCTCACAATAAAATTTAGAAGTGACCGCCGGGCACGACTTCGCCGCCTACCCAGGCGGCAGCCCTTTTTGGAGGTGTGTCAGCGATTGACCACTCAGAAGGCGATACTCTAATTTATTCAAGCCGGAAATTGCGCCTATTGTGTGAGCAAAACAAGAGCGCGTGATCATCGCTAATATAAAGAGCTGCGATTCTAACTCAAATCATGGCATTGTTGCGGAGTCAATCGTCGCAAGACGTATATCAATTTGTTTGGATGGTACATTTCCATAAAACACTAAGATCATGTTCTACTGCGCGGCTTGGAACTGCCGCTGTTCATCTGTACATCGCGGCCCTGATCTCTCTCTCCGCGAGTGACAACACAAGGCGGTGCCACATGAATAGTCACAATACGCGTCACTGCTCCCGGCAAAATGGCGCTCTGCTCGACATTGCTGGGGGCGCGTGCCTTAATTTTTTTCTCCTTACCAGTCGGCCGAAACGAAGCGTTAACACTCGCCAATTTAACTTTAAGATGTAAACTTTCGGCGCAGATCGCGATTAAATTAGGTTGGACACCCGCTTTAACGTAATAGCACTGCTAACTCGATGATGGACGTCACTCGTGCACTGTCATACCAAGTCGGTGCCACATAATAAACATGTCAACTCAAGCAGCCTAACTTTGTAATCGGACAGGTGGCCGGCAAACACGGCTATGTATACACATACATATGAACTTCAAATACACCATGTGTGACCTCCTTTCTATATTACCTTCTCCATATATTACCCATAAGGAAGTCAGTCACTTGAAGGCGTCGCCGCTCACATGTTTCGGGGGCCTTTAAAGGCGTGCGCTGGAATCTCTAGGGGGGAGCCACCTATCGATTGGATGGCGAACCAATCCCCTCCGTAGAGGTCCGTCAGCGCACACGTGGTCGCCGGGAGTGGCTGGTATCTGCGCGGACAGGTCTGGAGAAGGTTACCGTGTGACTGTACTGCCATGGAGTACGCCGTAATCATGACGAATGGCATTGCGACAGCTTTTTGTGGGGTTGAAGGGCCACAGAAGAAGTGGAGACTGACGAAGTACGCTGCCTTGGGTTAGTTTACGTCGATGTTAAGGTAAGAAGCACCTGTCTGTGGGTGTTGATGTATTGGTTGCGGCTGTGATCTGTATTAATCGGTGCACTCACAACACATGAAAAAAAAACTGTGATTCTGTCTGGGCACCACGTGTTTTCTGTAACCTGTGATTTGTTCCGGTGTCGATATCATGGTTTTCATTTTAAAGTAGGAAAAGGGAGTGTGGGTGTAGGGGAAGGGTGAGGGGTTATCTGACGCCTACCCCCCTCTACTTCAAAAGGTGTGGATATATATCACCAGCTAGGCATAGGCGTTATGTTCACCTCGGGCTTTGCAGGGATGGGAACTGCTTTGGCGAATTCAGTTTTCTCGTGTTTGTCGAATCCGTTATATCACTTAACATAGGCTACGGCACGTATTCGTTCATTAATTTTATATTTTATTGCCCGTCGGGGGGCGGGGGGGGGGGCGGGTGCGCCCCAACGCCCACCACACCCCGCTGGGCCACCCCGACATCAGTCCATTGAAAGGCAATTGCGATGAACATCTGCTGTAAGGCGGTCCCCTCTCCTTATAAAAAAACGTTTGTCGACTGGTGACTGAGTCATCGGTAGTAAAAACAGCCCTACACGGAACCGAGACCTCGGTACATGTCTATTGCATGGTTAACTGGCAAAAATGTGTACATCCGGGTGTTCCCAAATAGGAAGTGGACCGCGACAAAACATACCGTGTTCCGTTGTAATACGTCATGATGGCCCCACGCCGCCACATTGGTTTTTTTTCCACTGATGTCTAACGGGGCCACAACGGCCCTATATACTGGAGATATATAACCATCCAGGCGTGTCGGTATGGCAACCATGCGGGTATCCTAGAGACCCCGCCGGCTGCCTGTACTTGGCGGACCCACGCAAGAATGGATGGATGGTGACAACAACACACACCTCGCGGGGTGACATCTTCTCAGCCTCATCCCCCGCAAATGCTTTTCTTTACCCCCACAAAACATGTTCCTCCCAACAACCTATAAATAGTTAACAGGTGCCCTGTAAAGTAAGGAATGTTTACATTTACAGAGCAGCAGGAACTATATGGAGGTCGGTACTGCCTAGAATGGCGCAGTATGGACACTTGCATCGTAAACCCATTTATGACGGATGCGTGGTCTGATCCTGAGAAAGTCGGGCAGATCGGTACTGAAAATACTCGTAGAAATGTTTTAAACAAACACCAACATTTTATTTCAGAAAGCAGCATTTTCTGTCTAGCATGGGTTCGGTGCCTATCTATATGGTCGCCACAATAGACGTTATCTGTCCGTATCCATGTAACGAAGCCCGTAATACTAGAATTAAAACCGGATAAGAGGTTTTATGGCTGTTTTGGTTGAAAGTGCTTTAGTTCAAGAAACATAATGCGCAAAGTCCTATTTTCCTTTCCTTGGAACCTATTATACAACGAACTAAGTGCATAGGATCCGGATCTTAACTGCAAATCTATAACAATGCTCGACGCGTGGGAACCGGAATAAAGACTAGCCCTTCCGAGAACCCCAGGCGTCGGATCAGTGTCGAGAATCAGGAAATTATCTTTATGTTGTAAGGGGGGGGGGCAAGGCCATGGGGAAGTGTTTGATACCTTGAAGCGGCTCACCCAACCGTGACGTCCAAAGCTAGAGCCACAGGAACACGCCTCCCGCGTCGACATCTTCATGTAGTATTCGATGACACGAGATCTTATAATGAGGTGGAAGGAGTGGACCGTGGGGATTGGGTGGGGGGGGGGGGAGCGATGGGGAGGGTTATGGGAAGCTTGGGTCCTGCCGTTTGGCCTTTCATTGCGTTAACCTCCCCTCCCCTCTCGTCACGTCACCCCACCCCACTCCCTCCCCCCCCCCCCAACAGCCCCTACTCACCCACACACCTCCGCCTCTCTCACCACCACCAGGTATTCCTCCTCATAAGTTTTTGCCACGCTGGGAGTCGAACCTGAGGTCTACTGCGCCTGTCTCGCCGTGAACTGAGTCAGAGCCCTCAGTACAGGGTGTCTGGGTGGGCGGGGGAAAGAAGAGGGTCGGGGTCATAGGGGGCATAGTGCGTGGGGGTACGGGTGGGGGGGTGCGGGTGAGGGGTGGGGTCTGGTAGTTGGAGGACGGGGGGTGTGCATGCCACTGAGACGAAGGGTGACGTGGTCGTCTGGTTATGACGGAAATCAATTATTTCATGTTTCTCTTGGTGAGGTGCGTCTCTCTGTGTATCTCTTTGTGTATCTCTGTGTGTCTCTTTGTGTGTCTGTCTGTGTGTCTCTATGTCTCCCCGTGTCTCTCTTTCTGTCGGTATGCGTGTCTCGATGTGTGTGCTACTTTGGCATGTAGCTCCCTGAACTATACACATTAATATTGGGCCGAGAGAATTCCTCTGTGGTTTGTCTTATCATATTATTCTAAGAGAACCGTTACCTCAAAACTTGTCTCAATTTTCCTCGTACTTATCGAGTTTTCCACCATCGACATTTTAGAGTTTCAAAGACAGGTTTTGGTGCAGATAATTCGCTGCAACCACATGACTAAAGATACCTTCACCAAATCTGCTTGATTTATACGTCAGCAAAGGCCAAACTTTCATCACGTGACCTTACTGTGGGAACGTGTTCACCGATCCTTGACGGCCCAACAGAGGAAGCATCGCCTCGTTCTCGCGTAAACACTAACCTCACGGTTGGGGGCCGGCCCTATAGCTCAGTGGGTTAGAGCGCTCGCCTTGAGCGTCCTGGCCGCATGAGAGCCTAACGGCACATGGATCGATGGTTCGCGCCCCGCTGTGGCCATGTCTGCGTGGTCGCAGGATAAAGATCCCATGTCCTTCTTTGCCTAGGGTGTGGGGTTAACCCCGGGGATATGGCTCCACTCTCCATTCCTTCTCTCATTGATGCGTTATGACCAAAACTGGTTAAAGCTTCCTGAATATACAACCAACCAACAAACCTCTCGGTTGACCTCAACGGTACCGGTATCACGATTGGTTTTAGAGGGTTGTTAAGATTAAATTTTGTATTTTTCAAGTAGAATTTCACAAACATGGACTGTGATATTCCGCTGTCGTACGATCACCATAGAAGAGGCCGAACTCGAAAACATAGTTTTTGACAGTGACATGGCTTCTAATTAATACACATCGAATGAAATCGTCCGGTACAGTACCAGTACCACAGTTAAACCTAATCAGTGGTATATTTGATGCCATGAACTATGAATATATCTTCGATTAGATCCAGTTTCAATTTTCGCGTATGAAGGATAATCCAAATGGTTACATGTGGCGTGGGGCAGAGGGAGTATAGCATGAGCGAACGCTTTCTGCCGGGACATCGCCTTGGTGTATGTTAATGTAAGGACCCTTGGTACTGAATACATTGTTGTGGGCGGTTGGGTTCCGCGGCAACCCCCCCCCCCCCCGCCCCAGGGGTATCTTTTTCATCATTAATGTCCGCTATTTAGGGGTATCTTTTTCATCATAAATGACCGCTCTATAGGTGTTTCTTTTTTATCACAAATGTCTGCTCTTTAGGGGTATCTTTTTGATCACAAATGTCCGCTCCCTCGGGCATCAAGGGGTACCCGCGGACTCCCCCCCCCCCTCCCCCCCCCCACCAGATTCGAATAACAGTGCCCGGGTGGCATAAGGTCCACTGACCACTGCTGTGCCATCATAGTTGCTTGGCGTGACAGTGTTGCAAGGGTCACTGACCCTGGCTACCTCGTTGTGAATGCGGGTCTGTTCCACCATGCGATACGGGGCAGTATTTACTGTCCTTCAGTCCACACTACCCGGGGAGATATATCAGATGGCCCCGCAGTGACAATTGCTTGCCCACCGTTACGGTCTTGAAACCGGTACTCAATATAGCAACAGTCGTCCCCATATATATGGAGCATAGGCTTGGTAAATAACACATAGTCAATGCGAAATAGCATGACGACGTTTTCAGAAGTAGCGCACGGGGCAGGGTTAAATGGAAAACCGTATGTTCTATAGGCAACGTATATATTGTGTGTGCAAGTGCGCTAAACCAGACCAAAGACTATTCGGGGTAGCTTACATATACGGATATGTGAAGGATGGCGTACATCGTTGGGCGGCGCAGTGATCTGTATAGCCGTTTAGCGGTTTCGGCTTCTCGGCATCAGTGTTGACCTGCCAGCTACATGGTTTCCGGTCTGTTGCTGTAATGCTGGGAGCTTTTTAACGCCGTCACGTGGGCCTCTAGCTTCTTATCGCTAGCCGTGCAATCGCCGTGGTCGGGGACCCGCTCAACAACTTCCTCAGTTTGATTAGCTTTTTTTTCGGCTGTTAATTTGGACTTGTTTTGCATTGTCATCAGTGTAATAGGAGAGGCGGGCGGGCGGGCGGCACAGTGGCTCCCCCCTACGGGTGATCCATGCATGTGAGCGGTCAGGAGTGTCCCGAGAACTTGCCACACACGACCCGTCAAGTCCGCCACTCTCGGGGGGGGGGGGTGGCTGGGGGGGGTGGTGACGGGGAGGGGCGGTGGGGGAAGGAGGAGTGGAGGGTGACCACCCTGAAGCATCAGCACACATTCATTAAAAGCGCCCAGGAGAGCGATGACCTTAAACGCCCTTCAGACGTGGATCCGACGGCGTTTGGTTCCTTCCTATAAAAGGAGGTATGCTGCTTGGGGAAAACCCTCCCCCGCCCCCCTCGACCCCCCCCCCCCCCACCCCCACCCCCACCCCCGCCTCCTCCTTCCTTTCCTCCTTACAACAACCACACCCACGCACCCCCACCCCCAGCGCTGGCTTCCCACACGTCCCCCGAAGATAGCTTCAACTTGAACTCCTCCCCCACACTCCCCCTCCCCCTCCCGCCCCCACCCTCACTACTTCCAGTCACGGTGTGTGACTAGTTGAACCCTGTCACCAGAGCGCGCTGCGAGCAACTGCGCCCAGCCAGCCCACCAGTCCTCCCGCGCTGGCTCGACCAATCAGAGCGACGCTTTTAACGACGCCCGAGAGCCAAGTCTTAACAGTCACGTTTGTCAGCTTATAGGCCTATGGTGTTACTTACCGCCAGCCACGATAAGATCATTGGTGACTAAACTTATGTTTTAACTACTTGGGGTTTTCCTGTTCTTTCGCAGAAAAGAAACTTCACCGGTATCGACTGAACTTCTTGTATAAAGCGGCGCGCTTCAAAACTCATAGCCACATTGAGGTCCCCGTCGACGATACCAGTGCACCACCACAGCTCTCGCGGACCCCGCACCCGCCAACGACTCACCGTAGCTCACTGAGCCGCCGCTACAAAGCGAATAGCTCTCAGCGCTGAGCAAAGACAACAAACAGGAAGAGCAAGGAGAAAAGGTGCCCTCTCACCCTGTACGTCGGGACTACGAGACTTCGGATTCTCCACCGGAAAGATACCTTTTCCAGGGACCAGGATGAAGCAACTTCTCTGGATCATTGGCGTTCTGGCACTGCTAGAGATCTGTGCCACCGCCCCAGCCAACACCCGTAAAGGTAGGCGTCGCTTTTTTTGATATTTTGATGAATTGGTGTTTGTTTCTTCGTGTCTATGGCCATGGCTTATCAGTGACGCTATGTGGAATGCGCCTGGGTTGATTTCAGCCTGGCAACACATTTCGATTATGATACCCCCCACCCCACAGAGCGACACCACCTATAAAGACACACAGATACCTATAGTCCACCCCCCCCCCCTCCACACACACACTACACACTTGGATCTGCCAGTGCGTGTTACAAGTCACTTCTTTCGGTGTAGGCTATGTACACTGACACGCATTGCCAAGAGCTGCATAAAGAATAGTCTCTTCCGCTATCGCGGCTCGGCGAATGCCTCCTCGTTTAGGGGAGTTTGTGGAGCATACTACATTAAGGATTCCGTTAGCGATCTAATGTTAACTAACACATGTGGCTATCGGCAAAAACTTATTCGGGGGGTGATGAATGATTGTGTGTCTGACACAAACAGGATGGCCATTCCCCGGACCCTGTGTCTGACACCAAACAGGTTGGCCATTCCCCGGACCCTGTGTCTGATACCAAACAGGTTGGCCATTCCCAGGACCCTGTGTCTGATACCAAACAGGTTGGCCATTCCCAGGACCCTGTGTCTGACACCAAACAGGTTGGCCATTCCCAGGACCCTGTGTCTGATACCAAACAGGTTGGCCATTCCCCGGACCCTGTGTCTGACACCAAACAGGTTGGCCATTCCCCGGACCCTGTGTCTGACACAAATAATTTGGCCATTCCCAGGACCCTGTGTCTGATACCAAACAGGTTGGCCATTCCCCGGACCCTGTGTCTGACACCAAACAGGTTGGCCATTCCCCGGACCCTGTGTCTGATATCAAACAGGTTGGCCATGCCCCGGACCCTGTGTCTGATACCAAACAGGTTGGCCATTCCCAGGACCCTGTGTCTGATACCAAACAGGTTGGCCATTCCCCGGACCCTGTGTCTGACACCAAACAGGTTGGCCATTCCCCGGACCCTGTGTCTGACACCAAACAGGTTGGCCATTCCCCGGACCCTGTGTCTGACACCAAACAGGTTGGCCATTCCCCGGACCCTGTGTCTGATACCAAACAGGTTGGCCATTCCCCGGACCCTGTGTCTGACACCAAACAGGTTGGCCATTCCCCGGACCCTGTGTCTGACACCAAACAGGTTGGCCATTCCCCGGACCCTGTGTCTGACACCAAACAGGTTGGCCATTCCCCGGACCCTGTGTCTGACACCAAACAGGTTGGCCATTCCCCGGACCCTGTGTCTGACACCAAACAGGTTGGCCATTCCCCGGACCCTGTGTCTGATACCAAACAGGTTGGCCATTCCCCGGACCCTGTGTCTGACACCAAACAGGTTGGCCATTCCCCGGATCCTGTGTCTGACACCAAACAGGTTGGCCATTCCCCGGACCCTGTGTCTGACACCAAACAGGTTGGCCATTCCCCGGACCCTGGGTCTGACACCAAACAGGTTGGCCATTCCCCGGACCCTGTGTCTGACACCAAACAGGTTGGCCATTCCCCGGACCCTGTGTCTGACACCAAACAGGTTGGCCATTCCCCGGACCCTGTGTCTGACACCAAACAGGTTGGCCATTCCCCGGACCCTGTGTCTGACACCAAACAGGTTGGCCATTCCCCGGACCCTGTGTCTGACACCAAACAGGTTGGCCATTCCCCGGACCCTGTGTCTGACACCAAACAGGTTGGCCATTCCCAGGACCCTGTGTCTGATACCAAACAGGTTGGCCATTCCCCGGACCCTGTGTCTGACACCAAACAGGTTGGCCATTCCCCGGACCCTGTGTCTGACACCAAACAGGTTGGCCATTCCCCGGACCCTGTGTCTGATACCAAACAGGTTGGCCATTCCCCGGACCCTGTGTCTGACACCAAACAGGTTGGCCATTCCCCGGACCCTGTGTCTGACACCAAACAGGTTGGCCATTCCCCGGACCCTGTGTCTGACACCAAACAGGTTGGCCATTCCCCGGACCCTGTGTCTGACACCAAACAGGTTGGCCATTCCCCGGACCCTGTGTCTGACACCAAACAGGTTGGCCATTCCCCGGACCCTGTGTCTGACACCAAACAGGTTGGCCATTCCCCGGACCCTGTGTCTGACACCAAACAGGTTGGCCATTCCCAGGACCCTGTGTCTGACACCAAACAGGTTGGCCATTCCCCGGACCCTGTGTCTGACACCAAACAGTTAAGCCATTCCCCAGATCCTGTGTCTGACACCAAACAGTTTGGCCATTCCCCGGATCACCGGGTCACTGGCTTGTCCCCAAACTACGGCCATTGATATATTAAAGCTGCTCATGCAACAATTTTTCTATTTTTATAATATTCAGTGGACACATTGTCTAATGTCATTATAGTGTGAACAAATGTAGAATAATATTACTCGTGTGTTTATTCATAGTAACTAATACAAACGGTAGCGAATTTCATCCTAGACAAAACGTGTCTCTTACAACATAGCCTATTATTCATGACATACCCTACCAATGCACCAGGGGACTAACTGTATCATCTCCATATAAAACATTTCAAGAGTCTCTCAGGCGGACATTAATGTATGAGCTATTATCTGATATAGGAGTCCACACTAATCCATTGAGAATGTAGTTTTAGTTGTCTATGGGCATACGCCGCGATAGAGCTGCAAAATACCCTATCTTCCGGACCGGCACATCCGCTCTGGTTGCCATGGTTACCCATGTGCGGCAAGATTCTGATGACCATCGTGGTCGGCCATCTTGTTTGGTGCTAACAAACAAGTCATTCCATTACAAGGGGACTATCATACTTTTCTATATGCCTGTAGAACCGTTATAAACAGTGGCCGTCGACGGAAAGAGAACTGGAGGAGGTGAGAGGCGGGGCGTGGGGGTGGGGTTGGGGGTGGGGGTTGGACTGAGGGCCTTTTGGGGGCATGTTGATATTGGTGAGTCAGGCTAACGGGTGCGCTAGCTTACCTGTACACTCACATGGAAAATGTGATGAAAAGTGTTGGGCGTGTGACCTCAGGTGTCCCAGTCCCTCAGACAGATTAATCTTCCTGAGTAAACACTAGAAGAAGATATACTGCACACCCCCACCCCCTCCTCCTTCCTCCAACCCTCCCTCCCCCTTCCTTCCCCTCCTCCTCCCCCTCCTCCTCCCCCTCCCCCTCCTCCCCCTCCTCTCCCTCCCTCTCCTTCTCCTCCCCACTCCTCCTGCTGCCCCCCTCCCCCTCCTGTCCCTTCCCCCTCCTCCTTCTCTAGTGTCATATTTGTGTGTTTACCCATCCTACGTTTGGAACCTTCACAAATGTAATACATGTTGGTTGCATCTGTGCATTGTTCTTGGAAAGTTCTTCTTAACATATAAAAAAGATGAAATGCTACCAGTCATTAAGACCTGAGAGCCTACCGGCACGTGGATCGGTGGCTCGAGCCCCGCTGTGGCCATGTCTATGTGGTCGCAGGAAAAGGATCCTGTGTCCTTCTTCGCAAAAAGTAGGAGGTTACCCCCCGGGGACATGGCTCCACTCTCCCTTCATTCTCCCAATGACGCGATATGACCAAAAGTGGTTAAAGCGTCCGGAATATACAACCATCTGAGAAAGATTGCGAATGCAACATCCGGCAAAAATGTTACGGAGTGGCTGCGCTTGCCGAATGCAAAGCGCCACCCGGATATCTTGTCTGACACCCGATAAGCTTCATGTCGCCCTCCGCGACAGTTTACATCACACTCCCACGACTGTCACAGCAGACGACTAGCAACTTATATCCACCATCTTATTAATGTTATAGTCAGTCATGTGACGTTTCTTCTGTGTCATCGTACAAGCAGTAATTAGACTCCAATTACGTCTCGAGTATCTTGTTCATCATGGGATGTAATTGCGATTATCCGGGCTCTTCAGGCAAGACGGGAGCGGTATATATTTATATATAGTTCTCTCTATGTGGATCTTTATGTATCGCAGTCTTAGGTTATTGGCTCTTTTTTTTCTAGCGGCGGACCCACGTGGCGATCGCTTCATTGAAGAGATACGTCCGCGTTCACCTGACCTTCTCACTGACCTCTGCGCATGAATATCGCATGAATGTCGCGGCATCAGTTATCACTATTCTGACTTTGTGCAAAGAAGATCCTAGCGCTATATTGGTCATGCGAGTCCGAGTGGCGAAAAAACACCGATACGGTGGATTAATTAAACGTATCAAGAGTAATTAACTCGATACAGCTTTTCCTTTGTTGGTCGATTCACGGCTTCACGTGACGGCTTCGTCTAACACGGGATAATACCTTATATTACGGGTTTCTTTGTAGTCATATGAATCCCAAGTGCTTTTATTTTGTCTAACAAAAATGAGCCATGGCTGGTAAGTGGGAGGAGGGGGCGGGCACACCAATCCTTCCCATAAAGTTCGACTCATCATCGCCACGTTAGGGTTGAATATCCTATGGGTGTGTCTTAGAGCAAGCCCCTTGATTACGTCATTACGTCATTGCGTCATTGCGTCATTGCACATCTAATACCAATGTTACGCAACCCGACAAAACCAAAATCATGTTATGATATAATTCTGTAAATTACCGTTGGATGAAAAATAATTTCCGCTTCGCTTTGCGGTCCTAAGTGATCGTTCAGTTCTTCACCAATAGACTAGGCCATCGTCCTTTAGGGCGTGACTAAGAAAAAGAAGAGTAATCTTTACTCATGCAAGCGACATAAGTTATCCTGATCCACTTACGAGATGGGCAGATTGGGAGGAGACACGGGCCATGTACGCCGCAGAGATCTCCACGGGTTTATAACACTCGAGTCGGGAGGTGAGTCTTCGGGTGTTTACACAAGACCAACCTGGCAGAGAAGTTTGTCATAACAGCTCGCGCCACGGACGTACGAGAGATAAACCAAGTTTTTCCTCATTGACACCTTGATTTTATTGCGTCAGTTTCCTGTGACGTTTGACACCATAACGAACTATCCCCTTCAGGTCGTTAGCAAAAAATACAGTCATCACACACGATATTGACTTAATCCCTAGTCATTGGCTCCCCGCCACCCCCCCCCCCCCCCCCGACTTATCCAAGTGAAGTGACAACTTCCGCCCGGGGGGGTCAAAAGTTAATCCTTGAAGCCCAAAGGATCCGCCGTCCACTCATCGTGCAGCCGGCGTGTTTTGTATTTATACAGACCGACCCCCCGTCCCCGTCCCCCCTTCCCCTCCCCACGCCTGGCTTAAAAGGGTTGTGGGGAGCCACAGCCTGTCTGCCTGCCTGTTCAGTCGTCCAAATAAAAAAAACTCTTTAATAGTGGGATCACGTGGATTGCCAGGCTCACCCTTCAAACCGGGGTCATATTTAATCTGAGCATTCAGTCCCGCGGCCTGGCTAGTAATATGTGTCAATGGTAAAGCTGTGTCAACACGCATGTCCCCTTTGCATGCCGCTAGCTATATACCTACCAGCCGCCCTTCAAGCCTGGCGAGCTTCTTCAGTGGACTGTTATGCATATTTCGGATTTCGATATGCAAGAACTGTCTGGGCCCATTTACTTTTACGATGGCGATTTCTTAGGGTGGGTGGGTGGTGGATGGGGGGGGGGCAACTAAAATATGGCTCGTTGACATGGCATAGAGACAGTACTTGTCATGATATAACTAACATGAGGCACAGGCGCCGAACAGCGACGGGAGCGCTATGTTGTTTACCCTTTACCCGCTGGGATATGTATATATATATATATATCAAGGTATATGGTTATTGCTGGGTGTATCCTGCATACGAGAGCTGTAGGCCAAGTTTGAATGAAACGCGTGTACAATATGAAGAACCTAAGAAACAGAGGTTCGGGTATCAGTGTAGATCATCGGGGGAACGTGGGTGGGTAGGTGGGGAAGGTGGGTGGGGCGAACTCGGGGTAAGGTATAATCGTGGCATTTACCCTTGAATAAAGCTACGTTAGACCGGCAAAGCTCATCGCATTTGTCACACTGATGTCTGGATCGGTGTTGATTCATGATGCTCCTAGGTTGACCCTTCACGAGTAATTTCTCAAAACCAGATGATCGTGATCGTGGGCCATTCTATATCTTGCTTGCTATATCTGAAAAAAATTGTCACCGGAGGTCCGTAAAATTTGACCGGGGGGTCCACCACTTTTTAACGAGGGGGCGGGGGGTTACACCCCTCAGACGCCCTACATATTGCATTGTAAAACGGCATTCTTCCTCCAAAAAGAACGGGGAGGGGGGGGGGGGAGGTTCCGCCCTTTGTACTATACACACACCCTTAACCCGTTAAGTTTATCACCACAACGCAGGACATTCAGTGGCTAACAACGCTCTTGGGATCGGGATTATGACACAGTGCCGCCAAATATTCGCCAAGCCCAGCACAAAACAGTAGGATCAAAAGGGCATCCAGGAAGTTTAAAGGTGGAGTGTCCACTTTGTGGACGGTAAAATTGAAACCGTGACCGTGGAGGCCATCTACAAAGGGCCAGTTCAGCGCTAAAAACAGGCCTCAAATTTCAAAACGGGGTCACGAGGAAGCCACGTCGGTGAGGGTAGTTCATTAACTTCCGGTTAGACCAGTACTGGCCATTGACCCTAATGGGCTAGCATTGCGGCAACATAAGCAACTGTCTGGGATCCCAGGTGTATATGCGAAGTTGCTGCAGTTTTCTGCCGGAACGAGTGGTCGGTATAAGGTTAGCTGCGCACAAAGTTTAACCCTAGATTTTACGACATACGTTAATAATTAAAGTTATTTATAGAGCAATATGCTCCCTGATAAATTTTTTTTAATGAAAATGATGTATTTAGGCTCTTAGTCTATAAAAACACATATATTGTGTGCGACAAAGAATAGAGCATTTTTGTGTGGGCAAGTGGGATCTTATTGTGTATGACGTCATCAAAGCTGGGACAAACTGGTGCATCTTGTGTGAGGACGTGTGATTATAGTGTGTACGACGTCACCAAAGTTCGGACATCGCTGTGTTTAGTTGTCTTTCGACATATTATAACATCTCTCTTTCGTGTTTCGTTTTGTATTAACATTCACACAGTCAGACTATATGTCCAGGTTTCTCCTATATATCTTGAAAGTCATAACATATGCGACACATCGTTGTATGAGCAGATTGGAGCCAAGTGAATGGAATATTTATCCAGCTTTTCTTCTTTCCAGATGACGATTCGCTCTACTCCATCTTGAAACGACTAGACACCGTACTGGACGACCTTCTGGTGAAAGTGGAAGGTCAGTGACACCAACCAACTACATTAAAGGGTTAACATGGTTGAGTACAACCCATACATTTTACTTGGAACTGGACTATATATATATATATGGTCTCACCTTGGCAGTGTCAAACTACTGCAGCAAGGTTCCACCCATAAATAAGTGTTTTGAATAGTTCTCTTATATCTGGTCTTGTCTTGTTAGTTTCAAATCTTTTTTCGAAAGGAAGGTTACGGAATGTTACGGAATGTGACGTTAGTCACAGGAAAAGCCCGACAAAAAAGTGTATTAACGACATGTCTTCAGTAACCATTGATATACAAGGAGTACAAGATGTAGTTGAGGGGGTGGGGGGGGGTCCATGTTCTTAAGTGGCTATTAATGTTCCACTTCATTCGGTACTAAACTAACAAAACATTTGTATTTGGGGGTTACACCTTGACGTCTAGACATACCTAACCAGTTTTTGAATGACAATTCATCTCTCACTACTTGTTCTGCCCTCGATCGTTTTAAAGCTTTATGTCTGAAGTCGGAATGTGTAGTGGCTTTGGGCGTTGTTTATGTAAACTTAAGTGGTCGACACTTTGTAGCATGGCAATCAAGTACAACCTTCACTCACTATTGACAGACAATTGTTACCTGTCAAGGTGATAACAACAACAATGGCCCACAATGGTCCACATGAGTCACTATGGTAACTTGTCAATGGCGATATAAGTCACTATGGTTACCTGGCAATGTCAGTATGAGTCACAATGGTTACCTCTCAATGACGAAATGCGTCACCATGGTAACCTGTCAATGTCGATACGAGTCACAAATGGTATCCTCCCAAAGCAGAATTGCAAAGTGACAAGCCCCGGTAAGGGGCTGTTGAATGTTTGAACCTTGCACATATGACCCACATATAAACTCAGGCGTTCTGGTTGTCAACCTCCTTCTATATATAGATCCACTCCAAGCTACTTTTATGCGAATTGTTGTGAGCATTGTTGAATGCGATATTGCAGTTCAATAACAAAACGAGAAAAAGGTTAGGTTTTCAAAGTAAGGTAAATTTTGTTTTATTATATCATTTATATAACATGATTGTTACGTCTCCAAATATGCATTTGCTTATAGTCGGGATGGCTGTCTTGGCATGATATTGTCTTGATGTTGTCATGTAAGATGTGCATTAATGTTCCCCCTTAGATGACCAAGAAGTTCACCAGGTAGAGCAGAGGAATGAAGGTATGGCTGGTAGTTAACGGTGAGGTAACGGTATTATACACGGGCCATTAACATATCATAACCTTAACCAGAGCAATACAGCGATACAGGCTGCAGAACTCAGTAAGTTATAACCACACTTACAGGTCGCGCACTCAGACCCAGCACCAAGGGTGCCATGGATACTGGGTTTATAGCCTGTCACGTAACTACGCACGACGAGTAGTCTGACTTAGTTAACATTTAACACGGATTTGGACCATGACCTTCATACAAGGAGAGCCATTTAATAGTCGGATATTATAACTCGGGCGCTTGGCCATTGGTGGTCACACTATTCTCACTCACACAGATGGCGCTTTGCCCGAGATTACTGAGCTTGAACCTGACAAGAGAAGCCAAGGTAGGGGGCTGGAGTGGTGTTGTGTCTCTAAGTGTTACCTGGCTGCTAAATATGCCTCTCACTAACTTTGCTCTGACCTCCTTTTGGCTCACGTGAAACTGGACGTGGAAGGCTTCCCTCTGTGGTTTGTATTTCTGTTCCTCTATTTACCACTAACACCTCTCATGCCTGTGTGCCGTGACCACGTGTTCCAGCCGCATGAAATACATACGCGGATCAACCTAAAGCTTTCATACCACCGAATACACCACTCACTGTATGTTGCTTACAACCAGACCCGTAAGCTTTGTCACGTTGGTGTAAACATAGTTAGAGCGATTTATATAGCGATCAATCATCGTGGACACAGCTTATAAAAATATATACTTTCGGTGCTAGGAACTATGATTTCCTTTTCCATTTGACTTGTACCAGCTCGCCCGTACCCAGTGACATTTTTCAGGCAAAACCTTGCGAGACAAAACCGCATTATGATTAGTACTTAAGAAACACATGTATATATAAGATATGTAAAGGCGAGAAGGCGCATAATTTGCCAACGCACTTAATTGTGATTTTAATGCTGATTCCTCACACCGCTTTTTGTCTATTGGCTGCATACCTGCTTTAATCGCTGCACAGGTATCCAAATTGAAACAATAAATATATATATATATCCTTTTAGATATATATAGAGAGATCGATCAAATCCATTTAATCGGTATTGATATGTGCAAAGGATAAAGTCTAATTGTTGTTTTACCTGTTAGTAGCCCTGCGTCATGTAGTTGCACCCATTCTTTACATCCTCTGTGTCATTCTGTCGTCATTGCCGACTGCCTAATCCAATTGTATGTTATGTTGGCTGTACATTTATTTGCGACTACCTTGATTTGTGATTTAATTAGATGTTTACATGTATATATATATATCTTGATATGAACAATCACCCCCATTGATTTTTTTCCCTGGTCACGCTTCTTCGTTTAGTGTAGTAGCATCTATGATACCATCCTTACCTTTACCTAGATGGCTCCGAGCCGGAGTTTACCAGTAATATTGAGCTAAGAGGACAAGGTGAGTTTTGCCCGTGTTAAATGTAAAAACAACAATGGTGTTTAAAGTTCTCGCGAGGATATTCGGACAGCGGCGCCATTTTGAATTTCATCTCGCCGTGTTCATGGTAATTTGCGCAGAACGCGCCTATTTGGTGCCTCCTTTTTCTCAATGTGTGTCTTTCCTCGCTTTAGTGGTACCGTAGGATTCAACTTCTAAATGTTTGCAAAAGATTTTTTTTTCTTTACTTAATTGTGATAGTTTGCTGCCTTTGATTTCTTTGTGATCATTTACGTCCAATGAAAGACGTGTCTCGATTGGTTATTAACCAAGTCACGTGATTCCGCTTGGTGATGTCATCAATGATTCGGAATATGACATTCAACTTAATTTGTTAATATCATATCAAGGAGTGATTCGGCGATCAAATGATTCTTAGCTTTAATTTGTGCTAATATGTTTATACGTAATGCTAACCGTCTTCGTTCCGTACTTTGATGGCCTGATATATATATAATATTGACCCTTGTACACCATACCCTGCACCTGATACCGACCAGACGATGATTCCAAGTCAGAACATGTAGATAGCTTTGGCACAAACGGGCGCAGTCAAGGTGGGTTATAGTCGGAGTGGGAAGGTAACATATTATTACCAATTATAAAGCACACAATACCTCAAAGGGTTACCGCACTCACACCGTCGGACCCGAATAAACTGCAATACTTCCAATATTAACTGTAGTTTTCTTATAACGGCTGCTGAAAATGATACTATTTCCCAGAAGGCAGATGTAAATACCCGGATTACATGTATTTATTTGTATGCTCATATTTTCTCTATCAACCTCGTTTTGTCTGTAATTCCCTGGTAGAACCAACACCGGAAGACGATGATGACAATGGTAAGACCTGAAGACAGAGCATCCTTAATGCCTAACAGTCTGACGGAGGCTGTAGTAATAGGGATTGGTAATGCTTGGCTTTATAATGATGGTGGCTACAGATACCAGGGGCTGCCATTCGGCTTGTAACTAGCAAGTAGCCATAAACTATATGTTCTTCCGCATGCTGGGAACCTAGCACTGTCGACATTATAATTAAAACTGGGATACATTGGCTTGTAAAGGGTACCCCACGCTAGGCCATCGGCGTGAGTAATCTTGTACTAAAAGTAGCCTTTACATAGATTAGTTAGATACACATAATATAACTTACTAATCAACGAGAGCTAGTCGGTTCCCATGTCATGCTAATATAATATAGTACCCGTGCTTTCTGCAGAATACTTAAGTATAATTAACCACTCACATACGTCCCAACAAGCTAGCTTGCATGGAGTGTAGACTTAATTTATCATTGATACTGGTAGACGCCTGACTAACACTGGGCTTTACAGGACGGTTTTCCACATCGTTTACATTTGATAAAAAGCCAAAGCTTCTATGTTGCCTGCGTCAGCGGTGTCGCAACCGATGTGGACGATTAACTAAAAGGACATAGATTGGGACTTTTCTATATTTAGTTATGCCACTGGTTACTCGAGCATAGAGTTACAGATTGACATAACGCCATCTTGATCCCTTTTATGCCTGACGTGTAGTCGGTGAATTGATCGCCGCTCACCACCCCGGAGCACGAAGGGTGTTCTTTGCCATCTTTTTGCACACATATACATATATCAATAGATAGTACATGACTAACTACCAGACCAGCCATTATTACTATATTAATTATATGGATGTAGTTCGGTAGATCTAATTCGAAGGAAAGGGTGTGAGTAGACTTAATACATATTTAGTATGAGGAAATTGTACATTTTCACATTCACCTTTATGACATTTTTCTATTTCGTGTCATCAAACATCAAACATTCCTCCTTTTACACGCCCATCTGTAATTGTCTCTGCAACTGAAATATAAAATTAACAAAAATTCAACTTAAGGCAACTCAATATCGCTTTTCTCTAAACCATTTTACTTTCGCAAATATATGGACTTTAAATAGTGATAAGACATAGTGATATTACAGGCTGCACATCGGACAGTTCAATGTTACAGAGGCCGTGACCCGAGAACAAGATGTCTGCATGTTAGCGATATATATGCATGTGTTCTGTCTCACTTCCTGCATCAGAAACAGAACAGCTATAGCATATCGGAGTGGAGGAGAACAGTAGTAGATTTTAACACCCGAGTGTAAACTTATGATTCTTTTACAACCAGATTCCGGAATCCGGAGTCCTCCGACGGCAAATATTGACGACGGTAAATGTGCAACTAGCTCATCAAATTGTGCATGTAATCGTATGTTGAGTAATATTTGAGCTACGAGGGGAAGGTCAATAGAGAAGCCGCTACAGAAAGTGTGCAAACAAAGGGAGGAAAACTTATACATCAATAGGTGATCCTCAACAATATAATTTCTTTCAATTACTTCGCCTCATACGTGTTTGTACCCCCTTCCTTGTGTTTCAACTTTCGTTTTAATCGATGTCTCCTCAACATTAAGTATCATTGTTAGTGTAATGATTGTTGTTCATGACGTCTTTATTCTCTCCTCTCAATCGATATTGATAATAATTTTTAAGTTTTGTGATCCGTTTTCTTGAGTAACTTTTTTTTTTTTTTTTTTTATTATACCATAACAAAGTCACACATCCAAAAAACCATCATATCACATAAATGGGTGCCTGTTTCTTAAGTAACTTAACTTAAGAGAAACTTGAACACATTTCGTTGCAGATGACGCATCGCTGCTCCAAGTTCTCCAGTGGCTACAGAGCATGAGATCCCATCGCAAGGAGACCCGGGGAGACCACGGTCAGTGCCCGTACCCACGCCATCTGTAGAGTACTGCTTCCACCATTGTGTAGTATACCAAATGATAATAGATATGTATATAACCTTGTGTTGGTCTGACGTAAATCAGAAACATTTCAGTTGGCATATCTGTTGACCCTTAATATTACCAGTGATTATGAAGTTAGGCCAGTGGGTGGGCCCCTGTGTCCCAGAGTTCCTTAAAACTATGGGACATCCGAAAAAAATGGGACATTAATTTAAATAAAATATTGCGTAGTCCACTCACTATATCTTAATAATGGATCACTATGTCCCTCCTCACAGCTCAATAAAATACTTCAGATAATTGGCCTCAGTCGGAGTACAGAACTAGTCGACCGTGGTGGCTTAGTAGAAGCATTTTATGAATTAAGATTGTACAGTGACAATTGCGATATAATTTGTGTTTATACCTATATATGATTGGTTTCACTGCGCATTTTATAAATATCCGTTTAAACATCAAAAAGCGTTTCCCGTTTTGCTTTTCTGCGCCGGATTAATAGGAGAAGAAATCACCTTTACCTGTGTATAACACTTTCCGATATGATCAAATGTATGTCACGTGCGTTATGACGTGTATTTTGTTACGGGGGAGTGTACCATGTTTTTTTCTTGCAGACATACCGTTCCCCTAATACCAGCGGACTCTCGTCGCACCTCTTGCCACACATGTGAGTATTCGGAAAGACTACGATCCCTGTTCGGTAGAGCAAAAGTTAGACATTATATCATATGGTATTAAAGTAGAGAGTACAATATCTTTGATGGTATTAACAAGAAATGACGTACACAAGCTGGGTAGAGGATTAGTTCTTAACACCAGGGGAAATGCATGGATAGTTCTGTCCTAAGATCATATGATATATACCTTATGAATCGCCGGCTGGTAGCAAACATTTCTAATTTGTACATTGAATGCCCATGCATGGGACCAACAACCGTATAATGTAATATCTTGTAATGCCCTAATTTTCCTATCAGTTTTTAAATGGGAATACTTCACCATCCGGTAACTATATAAAGTAACAAACGAGCATTTCTTTGGACAACCGACAGACCAGATCTTGTACGTCAATAGCACTTGTGCTAATGATTATTGTTGACTTTTATTTTTACATACTGACGTTAAAATAAACTTTATCCTATCTTATCTTACCGTTGTTCAAGCCAAGCCTTTAGTAACTTAACAATTCTATCGTCTAATTTATTTAACGATCGAGCATGGAATTATTCATTATGTTTGCATTACTAACAAGACATTTACAATTTGCCTTGACAGATCGTGACCTCCAGGAGACCTTGACCTTGACATTGGATGCGCCCCATTTGACCTACAGGAAGGTCCGCGCGAACAAATCTTCATCGTCAATTGTTATGCATTTGGCACTTAAAGATGGAGGCTGATGGTGAAGCCAATGTCGGGAGGGTGATAGCTATAAGGTCGCAGACTATTATACTTGTTCTGTGAAACGATGGGTCCTGGCTTGTCGGTCCGTTTGGCCATGACGTGCTAGTTCTGTAGTAACTTTAAATCAACACGGTAGCTGTTATTTTGTAAGCATCGCGACGACCGTCACTCGTCATCCTATTATTATAGTGTACGTCATGTCCAGGGGTATGACGTCGCTGTGACGTCATGTGTGTTAATAGTAAAGGACGGCGCGGAGGAATTTCTTGTATAAGCGTAGGTTTTTGCAGGTCATTTAACGCGGGACAATGCATTACATGAATCCACTGGTCATTTAGATGTTGGCATGTTGGCAAACAATATTCAAGAACAAGATGGTGTCTTATAATGCCGACCCATCCCTGAACAAATATAGACCGATACAATTGGTGAAATGAATACTATTTCCAGCCTTTATTCGCGGAGAGAGAAAGTCATGACGCGATATTAATGGCTTACATTCCAATTAGTGTGACATTGTTGATTATAACCCACGAGCGATCATAACACGAAATGTTACTGCAGCGCAGTCAGCTAACGCCAATATATAATACTTCCTGTTCATATGCTTGTTACAGCCAGTGCGCGTGTGTTTGCTGTTTGTTAAATTGTTTTTGTAATATATTAATTGTAATATTTTAATTTGTACCATGATATGGCAGCATAGAAATGTTTTATCTTAAGCACGAATGGTTACGACTGCTGATGAATTTGTACATGTATTGTATATCGTGATTAATTTCAAACCGTTACCGGATTTTTCTTGCCCGGTATCCTTGGACCCAGTGCTTTATATGATCTTTGGTGGCCTTGACGGTATACTAGCGACCAATTACTTGTTCTGCATGTACTCTAATCCATAGAATTTTCAGGCATGAGCAGTAAATTGGAGGTACTTTGACTAAATTTGACATAATTGTCCATACCTTTATTGTGAATAAATAAAGATAACGTGATCTCAAGATAATCCATCGACAATAGTTTTTGTTCTGATTTGTTACAAAATTACCGTAACTACATTTTATGGTGAAAGATTTACCTGATGCGGTCATGAATGGTAGATTAGGTTTCAAATTACGAGTTAGGCGTTACATGCAGAAATGCTAAGCGTTAGATGGGGACTAAATAAAACGAAGAATTATCTTGGGGGGGGGGGGGGCGAATTGCGAAACTATAGTTGTCGGGTCGCTTTCACAATGCTTCTCATCTCTAGATTTTAGTTCAGTTCAAAGCCAAGGGCAGATCTAAGAATTTGAAGGGGGGAAGTTGCGACCGGTACAGGCTCTCTGCTCTCTGACAAATTGCGACCGGGGCGGCTGGGGGCACGGGTGTCCACCATTTTTTTGCGATCGAGGGGGGCGGGGGGAGGTCTATACTTCATTTGCTCAAGTCGCTGCAACCCCACGTAACCGCCTTCCCCCCTCCCCCCACCCTAGATCCGCTTCTGAAAGCAACATATCTTACATGGCTTTATGTGGCGAATAAATCAGATGATGTAATAAGCCTTCGATCAGCAAATATCGGATTTATTTTAGTTAAAGACAAAGTTAGAATCCCACACTTGGTGAAATATTATGTAGGTTATTTATATGAAATTCTGAGCCTGAGATAGGGATAAATACGATGAAGTGTTAACCTTAGATGCAACCTAGATTATCCACGAAGTGCAATAGTTTGAGGGAAAGAAAAACGCTGACTCATCCTGTGATAAACAGTGGCCTATCCATGGTAGGCGGGGGGGGGGGGGAGTACAGAATACTACGGTCCATCCAGCGTGGGACTGTGTAATACAAACCCCGAGAGAGGAATAAGACAAATCCATGCAATAGTAGCCTGCAGTAACGGTTCTTCACACACGCACAAAAAACTTTTCTCAGTTCACGATAAGCGGAAATCCTTGATCACGACTTTCTGCTTATACGCCATTCCCAGTTTACGACGAATTATTTTCCTCATTCCCAGTTTAGCCCATTCCCGAGGAACGGGGAAATATCCCCTGCAGACCCCCACTTCCTTTTACTGCTGGAGATAATTAGAGCTACATATTATTTTCCTTCGGAACAGATCATAATCATTGTTTTGAGCTTAATTATCTCAGAAACAGAGTAGATTAATTATGCAAACTGAAACTATTTGATTAAGTTCATTATGTTTCACGTGTCAATCGTTGGCTCGACCGAAAGAAAAGTTGACTATCATAGCGCACCCGTCTCCTATGAGGAAATCCCGGGGAGTGTCCGTTAAAGCGCCTTTAGACAAAGACCTTAGTATACTATGATCATAGTAAGGTCTTTGCTATAGATCGACATTTTGCACCACGTGTTCCACTCTCTGCCTTTGACTCACTCCGCTAGGGCTCCATTGTATCTCGGTTGTCGCCTACAGTCGCTCGCCAGGGCGGCGCTGCGCAAATTGATAGGAAAAATGCGCTACGCATTTCCACAAAAAAGTGCCGGGGACCCAGCCTAAGCCTAATAATAAACGGTATCAGTTGATGAAAAGAAAGAGTTCAGTCACGATTATAACTTTTTCAAAGTGGTACAAGATGTATTTTACTGTATTAAATACACAGAGCTCGTTATTTTTATCTTTTATTCTTGAAAATTTTGATGTTGCAAGAAATTAGAGCTGATTTAACCGTTTTTCAAGAATCTTGAAATTTGCCCACCGCCGACAGCAGCGGTAAAAGCGGAGCTTGCGTAGCGCCACCGTGCGGAGGGGCTTGCACGTGTTCGCCTGTGTTAGCTTAAGTTGAAAAGATCTTAACTGGTTGGTTGGTTATTCAGGACGTTTTAACCACTTTTGCTCATATCGAGTCAATGGGTGAAGGAAGGGAGAGTGGAGACGTGTCCCCGGGGGTAACCCCCCAACTACTCTTTACGAAGAAAGACATGGAATGTTTTCCCCCTGCGACCACACAGGCATTGCCACAATGGCGGGGCGCGAACCACCGATCCGCGTACCGTTAGGCTCTCAGATGGCCAGATCACTCAAGACGAGCAATCTAGCCCATCGCGCCGGCCCCATCTTAACTGGACAGGTGTCTTCGCAATGTAACTATAGGCGCCAGTGATACTGTACTCCATACGCTACTCGGATACTTTATCACCTCTCTAATAAACTTTATAAATCTACCGCCGTTCAAGCAATATGCTTACATGCGCCATCTTAGATTTTTTACATTTTAGAATCAAGGCCAAAAGTATCTCAAAAATGATGATGCATATGTTTTATATCTCTTTGAGTCTGTAAAACAACAATTTCAACATAAAACTGCGGGGTTTATTTATATCGCGCGCGGACGTGATAGCGAGCCGCGGATAACCAAGAGGTCGGTAATACAACAAATTACGGAATATATTGCTTTAATTCTGTGATACACCACCGTCATCCCCTCCTATGCTGATCATCCAATTGACCCACAAGAGTGAACATGATACTCCACCTGTCAATTAGCTGTCAAGCTATCAACAATATCCACCCTAGAACTCAGCCGTACTGTCGTGCTACAAGTTGTGACTCCCGCCGGTATACCCTTTTTAGCTCATTGTTCGCAAACCAGTAGTCAGTAAGCTGGCAAAGTGATATGGCAAGTTTGAAGCCTCTCCCGCCAGAACCGTGATAGTTGCCATAGATGCCCGGAGAGATTTTCTTGGGCGGTATGGCTGATGCAGACACCAAAACGGCCTGCAACCCACTCCAGCCGTGTGTCTAACACAGTTATCATACTTTGCTCTACTTTCCCTGCCACCCACATCTCTATTCTCTGCCACCCACGCCTTGCCGTAGTGCCAACCTTGCCCTACTAGTCCCCGCCACCTCCGCACTGTCGCAGTGCCAGCCTGAGGGTGGTGGGTTACTGTTGATGCCACAGACGACGGGGCCGACAGCCCCGCCCCCATACACTTCTGGCTGCAGAATCTACCACTCACCATCCACTCCTTCTTTATGGCTACCTGACAAGGTCATTCTGTGCCCGCATGGAATGGAAAACGAAAGAGGGTCGAGCCCAGTCAGGCTCTCCAGATATAGTGTGTGGGTTATGTAGGTCAATGGCTAATTCTCAGACATGGAGTTAAAACCGAAAGAAAAGGAGTTTGTTTTCTAAGCTACCCCTTAAGGAATACTTTACAATTTAACAAGATCATGTACAAGACATCAATGAACATGGAAGGGAAAACGAAAGAGAACGGCTGCATCTAAATAATCTCATAGGGTGTAGGTGATGTAGATCAATGGCTACTTCCCAGACATGGAATAGAAAACGAAAGAGAAATTCTTCTAGGCTGCACCTTGAGGCATAATTTACAACTTAACAAGGGCATGTACATAACATGGTTACCTTAGTGAAAACGAAAGGGTGTTAAAGATGCTAAAGATCAGGAAAGGGTTGCATCCAAATAATCTCATAAATACCTCGCACGACTTATTCAAGTAAGCCTGAGTCAGTGTTCCACACAATAACACCACTTGACGGATGCTTGGCTTGCTTAGGCACTCTCAGTGTTCATTTGAAGTGAAGTTACACCCAAACACCCACCTAAGGTGACTGTACAGTCACTGCAATTAATCAGCCGACTTCTTGGGGCGTACTTAGCCCACTTCGGACGGTTCTGCTGGCTTGTGTCCAAGTTCCCATCAACACTTCACAGCTCCATAAGGTCGAATAGCTTCCTGTCCCCCATAACGACCTTCTCGTAACAGGGGGCTCGACCTGATTGATTGATAGCTTAGTTATAAGTAGCATAATATTTGCTCGCGACTGTTGATAAACACTGTGCGTTACATGGGTGCCAACCTATTAGCCTTCATCTGGCTGGTTCCCAGGCTGGGTGGGTGGGCCGCGTAGGCGGGGTGTGAGGTTTCATGCGGGTTAACAACTGGTCTCTGTCGTTCTACAGGTGTACCGTGACAGACCTAGCTACTGGTGGTCAAGGCCGGATGGGTTATTACCCTCTTATGGGTTCATGTGAAAGGCACGTGACCTGTAAAGGATACGCAATTGCGTCTGTAGCAAAACGATGTGAAACGAAGTCCTCTTTTGCATATTCTCAATCTGTGAGGGCACCTTCAGCCAGGTCAAAATCATACAAGGTGATTAAGGAGAGGACAGCCCCTGTCTACACCAGACACCATCTGCTCAGCCAGCAATAGCGTTGCCACATCGTTCGCCAGATCAAAGCACAATCCCGCGAGATCTTAGAATGAGCAACGCAAGCGACGTTTTAGCAACCAAGTATATTCAAAGAAATGTATGTTTTTCAAGTGAAATCTTATATTTTATTCCCTCTTGAAAAAACCCTCTTGTTACAAAAGGGAGGAATATGAAATGCAATTCAGTAATGAATTCCAAAGAGAAGCTGAATGGGGTCGCTCTTAAGGGGCTAAGAGCATGGGGTTGAATCATGCTTAAGGGGCTGGGAGACTGGGGCAGGGGTCATGCTTAAGGGACTAGGAGAAGGGGACTGGGGTCATGCTTAAGGGGATAGGAGAAGGGGGCTGGGGTCATGCTTAAGGGGCTAGGAGAAGGGGGCTGGGGTCATGCTTAAGGGGCTAGGAGAAGGGGGCTGGGGTCATGCTTAAGGGACTAGGAGAAGGGGGCTGGGGTCATGCTTAAGGGGCTAGGAAAAGGGGGGTGGGGTCATGCTTAAGGGGCTAGGAGAAGGGGGCTGGGGTCATGCTTAAGGGGCTAGGAAAAGGGGGGTGGGGTCATGCTTAAGGGGCTAGGAGAAGGGGGCTGGAGTCATGCTTAAGGGACTAGGAGAAGGGGGCTGGGGTCATGCTTAAGGGGCTAGGAGAAGGGGGCTGGGGTTATGCTTTAGGGGCTGGGAGAAGGGGGCTGGGGTTATGCTTAAGGGACTAGGAGAAGGGGGCTGGGGTCATGCTTAAGGGACTAGGAGAAGGGGGCTGGGGTTATGCTTTAGGGGCTGGGAGAAGGGGGCTGGGGTTATGCTTAAGGGACTAGGAGAAGGGGCCTGGGGTTATGCTTAAGGGGCTGGGAGAAGGGGGCTGGGGTTATGCTTAAGGGACTAGGAGAAGGGGGCTGGGGTCGTGCTTAATGGGCTAGGAGAAGGGGGCTGGGGTCATGCTTAAGGGGCTAGGAGAAGGGGGCTGGGGTCATGCTTAAGGGACTAGGAGAAGGGGGCTGGGGTCATGCTTAAGGGACTAGGAGAAGGGGGCTGGGGTCGTGCTTAATGGGCTAGGAGAAGGGGGCTGGGGTCATGCTTAAGGGGCTAGGAGAAGGGGGCTGGGGTCATGCTTAAGGGACTAGGAGAAGGGGGCTGGGGTCATGCTTAAGGGACTAGGAGAAGGGGGCTGGGGTCATGCTTAAGGGGCTAGGAGAAGGGGGCTGGGGTCATGCTTAAGGGACTAGGAGAAGGGGGCTGGGGTTATGCTTTAGGGGCTGGGAGAAGGGGGCTGGGGTTATGCTTTAGGGGCTGGGAGAAGGGGGCTGGGGTCATGCTTAAGGGACTAGGAGAAGGGGGCTGGGGTTATGCTTTAGGGGCTGGGAGAAGGGGGCTGGGGTCATGCTTAAGGGACTAGGAGAAGGGGGGTGGGGTCATGATTAAGGCGCTAGGAGAAGGGGGCTGGGGTCATGCTTAAGGGACTAGGAGAAGGGGGCTGGGGTCATGCTTAAGGGGCTAGGAAAAGGGGGGTGGGGTCATGCTTAAGGGGCTAGGAGAAGGGGGCTGGGGTCATGCTTAAGGGACTAGGAGAAGGGGGCTGGGGTCATGCTTAAGGGGCTAGGAGAAGGGGGCTGGGGTCATGCTTAAGGGACTAGGAGAAGGGGACTGGGGTCATGCTTAAGGGGCTAGGAGAAGGGGGCTGGGGTCCTGCTTAAGGGACTAGGAGAAGGGGGCTGGGGTCATGCTTAAGGGGCTAGGAAAAGGGGGGTGGGGTCATGCTTAAGGGGCTAGGAAAAGGGGGCAGGGGTCATGCTTAAGGGGCTAGGAGAAGGGGGCTGGGGTCATGCTTAAGGGGCTAGGAAAAGGGGGGTGGGGTCATGCTTAAGGGGCTAGGAGAAGGGGGCTGGGGTCATGCTTAAGGGACTAGGAGAAGGGGGCTGGGGTCATGCTTAAGGGGCTAGGAAAAGGGGGGTGGGGTCATGCTTAAGGGGCTAGGAGAAGGGGGCTGGGGTCATGCTTAAGGGACTAGGAGAAGGGGGCTGGGGTCATGCTTAAGGGGCTAGGAGAAGGGGGCTGGGGTTATGCTTAAGGGACTAGGAGAAGGGGGCTGGGGTCATGCTTAAGGGACTAGGAGAAGGGGGCTGGGGTCATGCTTAAGGGGCTAGGAAAAGGGGGGTGGGGTCATGCTTAAGGGGCTAGGAGAAGAGGGCTGGGGTCATGCTTAAGGGACTAGGAGAAGGGGGCTGGGGTCATGCTTAAGGGACTAGGAGAAGGGGGCTGGGGTCATGCTTAAGGGGCTAGGAAAAGGGGGGTGGGGTCATGCTTAAGGGGCTAGGAGAAGGGGGCTGGGGTCATGCTTAAGGGACTAGGAAAAGGGGGCTGGGGTCATGCTTAAGGGACTAGGAGAAGGGGGCTGGGGTCATGCTTAAGGGGCTGGGAGAAGGGGGCTGGGGTCATGCTTAAGGGACTAGGAGAAGGGGGCAGGGGTCATGCTTAAGGGACTAGGAGAAGGGGGCTGGGGTCATGCTTAAGGGGCTAGGAAAAGGGGGGTGGGGTCATGCTTAAGGGGCTAGGAGAAGGGGGCTGGGGTCATGCTTAAGGGACTAGGAGAAGGGGGCTGGGGTCATGCTTAAGGGGCTAGGAGAAGGGGGCTGGGGTTATGCTTAAGGGACTAGGAGAAGGGGGCTGGGGTTATGCTTTAGGGGCTGGGAGAAGGGGGCTGGGGTCATGCTTAAGGGACTAGGAGAAGGGAGCAGGGGTCATGCTTAAGGGACTAGGAGAAGGGGGCTGGGGTCATGCTTAAGGGGCTAGGAGAAGGGGGCTGGGGTTATGCTTAAGGGACTAGGAGAAGGGGGCTGGGGTTATGCTTTAGGGGCTGGGAGAAGGGGGCTGGGGTCATGCTTAAGGGGCTAGGAGAAGGGGGCTGGGGTTATGCTTTAGGGGCTGGGAGAAGGGGGCAGGGGTCATGCTTAAGGGGCTAGGAAAAGGGGGGTGGGGTCATGCTTAAGGGGCTAGGAGAAGGGGGCTGGGGTCATGCTTAAGGGACTAGGAGAAGGGGGTTGGGGTCATGCTTTAGGGGCTGGGACAAGGGGGCTGGGGTCATGCTTAAGGGACTAGGAGAAGGGGGCTGGGGTCATGCTTAAGGGGCTAGGAAAAGGGGGGTGGGGTCATGCTTAAGGGGCTAGGAGAAGGGGGCTGGGGTTATGCTTTAGGGGCTGGGAGAAGGGGGCAGGGGTCATGCTTACGGGGCTAGGAAAAGGGGGCTGGGGTCATGCTTAAGGGGCTAGGAGATGGGGGCTGGGGTTATGCTTAAGGGACTAGGAGAAGGGGGGTGGGGTTATGCTTTAGGGGCTGGGAGAAGGGGGCTGGGGTCATGCTTAAGGGGCTAGGAGAAGGGGGCTGGGCTTATGCTTTAGGGGCTGGGAGAAGGGGGCAGGGGTCATGCTTAAGGGGCTAGGAAAAGGGGGGTGGGGTCATGCTTAAGGGGCTAGGAGAAGGGGGCTGCGGTCATGCTTAAGGGACTAGGAGAAGGGGGTTGGGGTCATGCTTTAGGGGCTGGGACAAGGGGGCTGGGGTCATGCTTAAGGGGCTAGGAGAAGGGGGCTGGGGTTATGCTTAAGGGACTAGGAGAAGGGGACTGGGGTCATGCTTTAGGGGCTGGGACAAGGGGGCTGGGGTCATGCTTAAGGGGCTAGGAGAAGGGGGCTGGGGTTATGCTTTAGGGGCTGGGAGAAGGGGGCTGGGGTCATGCTTAAGGGACTAGAAGAAGGGGGCTGGGGTTATGCTTAAGGGACTAGGAGAAGGGGACTGGGGTCATGCTTTAGGGGCTGGGACAAGGGGGCTGGGGTCATGCTTAAGGGACTAGGAGAAGGGGGCTGGGGTCATGCTTTAGGGGCTGGGAGAAGGGGGCTGGGGTCATGCTTAAGGGACTAGGAGAAGGGGGCTGGGGTCATGCTTAAGGGACTAGGAGAAGGGGGCTGGGGTCATGCTTAAGGGGCTAGGAAAAGGGGGGTGGGGTCATGCTTAATGGGCTAGGAGAAGGGGGCTGGGGTCATGCTTAAGGGGCTAAGAGAAGGGGGTTGGGGTCATGCTTTAGGGGCTGGGAGAAGGGGGCTGGGGTCATGCTTAAGGGGCTAGGAAAAGGGGGGTGGGGTCATGCTTAATGGGCTAGGAGAAGGGGGCTGGGGTCATGCTTAAGGGGCTAAGAGAAGGGGGTTGGGGTCATGCTTAAGGGACTGGGAGAAGGGGGCTGGGGTCATGCTTAAGGGGCTAAGAGAAGGGGGTTGGGGTCATGCTTAAGGAACTGGGAGAAGGGGACTGGGGTCACCCTTAAGGGGCTAGGAGAAGGGGGCTGAGGTCATGCTTAAGGGGCTAGAAGAAGGGGGCAGGGGTCATGCTTTAGGGGCTCGGAGAAGGGGGCTGGGGGTCATGCTTTAGGGGCTGGGAGAAGGGGGCTGGGGTCATCCTTAAGGGGCTAGGAGAAGGGGGCTGAGGTCATGCTTAAGGGGCTAGAAGAAGGGGGCTGGGGTCATGCTTTAGGGGCTGGGAGAAGGGGGCTGGGGGTCATGCTTTAGGGGCTGGGACAAGGGGGCTGGGGTCATACTTAAGGGACTGGGAAAAGGGGGCTGGGGTCATGCTTAAGAAGCTAGGATAAGGGGGCAGGGGTCATGCTTAAGGGCCTAGGAAAAGGGAGTTGGGGTCATGCTTTAGGGGCTGGGAGAAGGGGGCTAGGGTCATGCTTTAGGGGCTAGGAGAAGGGGGCTGGTGTCATGCTTAAGGGGCTGGGAGAAGGGGGCTGGGGTCATGCTTAAGAAGCTAGGATAAGGGGGTAGGGGTCATGCTTAAGGGGCTAGAAGAAGGGGGCTGGGGTCATGCTTTAGGGGCTGGGAGAAGGGGGCTGGGGGTCATGCTTTAGGGGCTGGGACAAGGGGGCTGGGGTCATGCTTAAGGGGCTAGAAGAAGAGGGCTGGGGTCATGCTTAAGGGGCTAGGAGAAGAGGGCAGGGGTCATGCTTAAGGGGCTAGGAGAAGGGGGCAGGGGTCATGCTTAAGGGGCTAGGAGAAGGGGGCAGGGGTCATGCTTAAGGGGCTACAAGAAGGGGGCAGGGGTCATGCTTAGGGAGCTACAAGAAGGGGGCTGGGGTCATGCTTAAGGGGCTACAAGAAGGGGGCAGGGGTCATGCTTAGGGGGCTACAAGATAGGGGCTGGGGTCATGCTTAAAGGGCTAGGAGAAGGGGGCTGGGGTCATGCTTAAGGGGCTAGGAGAAGGGGGCAGGGGTCATGCTTAAGGGGCTACAAGAAGGGGGCAGGGGTCATGCTTAGGGAGCTACAAGAAGGGGGCTGGGGTCATGCTTAAGGGGCTACAAGAAGGGGGCAGGGGTCATGCTTAGGGGGCTACAAGAAGGGGGCTGGGGTCATGCTTAAAGGGCTAGGAGAAGCGGGCTGGGGTTATGCTTTAGGGGCTGGGAGAAGGGGGCTGAGGTCATGCTTAAGGGGCTAGGAGAAGGAGGCTGGGGTCATGCTTAAGGGGCTAGGAGAAGGGGGCTGGGGTCATGCTTAAGGGGCTAGGGAAAGGGGGCTAGGGTCATGCTTAATGGGCTAGGAGAAGGGGGCTGGGGTCATGCTTAAGGGGCTAGGCTAAGGGGGATGGGATCATGCTTAAGGGGCTGGGAGAAAGGGGCTGGGGTCATGCTTAATGGGCTAGGAAGAGGGGGCTGGGGTCATGCTTAATGGGTTAGGAGAAGGAGGCTGGGGTCATGCTTAAGGGGCTAGGGGAAGGGGGCTGGGGGTCATGCTTAAGGGGCTAGGAGAGGGGGGCTGGGGGTCATGCTTAAGGGGCTGGGAGAAGGAGGCTGGGGTCATGCTTTAGGGGCTAGGAAAAGGGGGTTGGGGTCATGCTTTAGGGGCTGGGAGAAGGGGGCTGGGTCATGCTTAAGGGGCTGGGAGTAGGGGGCTGGGGTCATGCTTAAAGGGCTGGGAGAAGGGGGCTGGGGTCATGCTTAAAGGGCTAGGAGAAGGGGGCAGGGGTCATGCTTAAGGGGCTAGGAGAAGGGGGCTTGGGTCATGCTTAAGGGGCTAGGAGAAGGGGGCTGGGTTCATGCTTAAGGGGCTAGAAAAAGGGGGCTGGGGTCATGCTTAAGGAGCTAGGAGAAGGGGGCAGGGGTCATGCTTAATGGGCTAGGAGAAGGGGGCTGGGGTCATGCTTAAGGGGCTAGGAAAAGGGGGCTGGGGTCGTGCTTAATGGGCTAGGAGAAGGGGGCCGGGGTCATGCTTAAGGGGCTGGGAGAAGGGGGCTGGGGTAATGCTTTAGGGGCTGGGAGAAGGGGGCCGGGGTCATGCTTTAGGGGTTGGGAGAAGGGGGCTGGGGTCATGCTTACGGGGCTGGGAGAAGGGGGCTGGGGTCATGCTTAAGGGGCTAGGAGAAGGGGGCAGGGGTCATGCTTAAGGGGCAAGGAGAAGGTGGCTGGGGTCATGCTTAAGGGGCTAGGAAAAAGGGGCTGGGGTCATGCTTAAGGGGCTAGGAGAAGGGGGCTGGGGTCATGCTTAAGGGGCTAGGAAAGGGGGCTGGGGTCGTGCTTAATGGGCTAGGAGAAGCGGGCTGGGGTCATGCTTAAGGGGCTGGGAGAAGGGGGCTAGGGTAATGCTTTAGGGGCTGGGAGAAGGGGGCTGGGGTCATGCTTAAGGGGCTAGGAGAAGTGGGCTGGGGTCATGATTAAAGGGTTAGGAGAAAGGGGCTGAGGTCATGCTTAAGGGGCTTGGAGAAGGTGGCTGGGGTCATGCTTAAGGGGCTTGAAGAAGGGAGCTGGGGGTCATGCTTAAGGGGCTTGGAGAAGGGGGCTGGGGTCATGCTTAAGGGGCTAGGGAAAGGGGGCTAGGGTCATGCTCAATGGGCTAGGAGAAGGGGGCTGGGGTCATGCTTAATGGGCTAGGAGAAGGGGGCTGGGGTCATGCTTAAGGGGCTAGGCTAAGGGGGATGGGATCATGCTTAAGGGGCTGGGAGAAAGGGGCTGGGGTCATGCTTAATGGGCTAGGAAGAGGGGGCTGGGGTCATGCTTAATGGGTTAGGAGAAGGAGGCTGGGGTCATGCTTAAGGGGCTAGGGGAAGGGGGCTGGGGGTCATGCTTAAGGGGCTAGGAGAGGGGGGCTGGGGGTCATGCTTAAGGGGCTGGGAGAAGGAGGCTGGGGTCATGCTTTAGGGGCTAGGAGAAGGGGGTTGGGGTCATGCTTTAGGGGCTGGGAGAAGGGGGCTGGGTCATGCTTTGGGGGCTGGGAGTAGGGGGCTGGGGGTCATGCTTAAGGGGCTAGGAGAGGGGGGCTGGGGGTCATGCTTAAGGGGCTGGGAGAAGGAGGCTGGGGTCATGCTTAAGAGGCTAGGGGAAGGGGGCTGGGGGTCATGCTTAAGGGGCTAGGAGAGGGGGGCTGGGGGTCATGCTTAAGGGGCTGGGAGAAGGAGGCTGGGGTCATGCTTTAGGGGCTAGGAGAAGGGGGCTGGGGTCATGCTTAAGGGGCTGGGAGAAGGGGGCTGGGGTCATGCTTAAAGGTCTAGGAGAAGGGGGCAGGGGTTATGCTTAAGGGGCTAGGAGAAGGGGGCTGGGGTCATGCTTAAGGGGCTAGGAGAAGGGGGCTGGGTTCATGCTTAAGGGGCTAGAAAAAGGGGGTTGGGGTCATGCTTAAGGAGCTAGGAGAAGGGGGCAGGGGTCATGCTTAATGGGCTAGGAGAAGGGGGCTGGGGTCATGCTTATGGGGCTAGGAAAAGGGGGCTGGGGTTGTGCTTAATGGGCTAGGAGAAGGGGGCTGGGGTCATGCTTAAGGGGCTGGGAGAAGGGGGCTGGGGTAATGCTTAAGGGGCTGGGAGAAGGTGGCTGGGGTCATGCTTAAGGGGCTAGGCTAAAGGGGCTGGGGTCAGGCTTAAAGGCCTAGGGGAAAGGGGATGGGGTCATATTTAAGAGCCAGGAGAAGGGGGCTGAGATCATGCTTAAGGGGCTAGGAGAAGGGGGCTGGGGGTCATGCTTAAGAGGCTCGGAGAAGGGGGCTGGGGTCATGCTTAAGTGGCTAGGAGAAGGGGGCAGGGGTCATGCTTAAGGGGCTTGGAGAAGGGGGCTGGGGTCATGCTTAAGGGGCTAGGAGAAGGGGGCTGGGGTCGTGCTTAATGGGCTAGGAGAAGGGGGCTGGGGTCATGCTTAAGGGGCTAGGCTAAAGGGGATGGGGTCATGCTTAAGGGGCTAGGAGAAGGGGGCTGGGGTCATGCTTAAGGAGCTAGGAGAAGGGGGCTGGGGTCATGCTTAAGGGGCTAGGCTAAAGTGGATGGGGTCATGCTTAATGGGCTAGGGGAAGGCGGCTGAGGTCATGTTTAAGGGGCTAGGAGAAGGAGGCTGTGGTCATGCTTATGGGGCTGGGGTCATGCTTAAGGGGCCAGGGGAAGGGGGCTGGGGTCATAATTAAGGGCTAGGAGAAGGGGCTGGGGTCAGGCTTAAGGGCCTAGGGGAAAGGGGATGGGGTCATATTTAAGAGCCAGGAGAAGGGGGCTGAGATCATGCTTAAGGGGCTAGGAGAAGGGGGCTGGGGGTCATGCTTAAGAGGCTGGGAGAAGGGGGCTGGGGTCATGCTTAAGTGGCTAGGAGAAGGGGGCAGGGGTCATGCTTAAGGGGCTAGGAGAACGGGGCTGGGGTCATGCTTAAGGGGCTAGTAGAAGGGGGCTGGGGTCGTGCTTAATGGGCTAGGAGAAGGGGGCTGGGGTCATGCTTAAGGGGCTAGGAGAAGGGGGCTGGGGTCATGCTTAAGGGGCTAGGCTAAAGGGGATGGGGTCGTGCTTAAGGGGCTAGGAGAAGGGGGCTGGGGTCATGCTTAAGGAGCTAGGAGAAGGGGGCTGGGGTCATGCTTAAGGGGCTAGGCTAAAGTGGATGGGGTCATGCTTAATGGGCTAGGGGAAGGCGGCTGAGGTCATGCTTAAGGGGCTAGGAGAAGGGGGCTGGGGTCATGCTTAAGGGGCTAGGAAAAGGGGGCTGGGGTCGTGCTTAATGGGCTAGGAGAAGGGGGCCGGGGTCATGCTTAAGGGGCTGGGAGAAGGGGGCTGGGGTAATGCTTTAGGGGCTGGGAGAAGGGGGCCGGGGTCATGCTTTAGGGGTTGGGAGAAGGGGGCTGGGGTCATGCTTAAGGGGCTGGGAGAAGGGGGCTGGGGTCATGCTTAAGGGGCTAGGAGAAGGGGGCAGGGGTCATGCTTAAGGGGCAAGGAGAAGGTGGCTGGGGTCATGCTTAAGGGGCTAGGAAAAAGGGGCTGGGGTCATGCTTAAGAGGCTAGGAGAAGGGGGCTGGGGTCATGCTTAAGGGGCTAGGAAAGGGGGCTGGGGTCGTGCTTAATGGGCTAGGAGAAGCGGGCTGGGGTCATGCTTAAGGGGCTGGGAGAAGGGGGCTAGGGTAATGCTTTAGGGGCTGGGAGAAGGGGGCTGGGGTCATGCTTAAGGGGCTAGGAGAAGTGGGCTGGGGTCATGATTAAAGGGTTAGGAGAAAGGGGCTGAGGTCATGCTTAAGGGGCTTGGAGAAGGTGGCTGGGGTCATGCTTAAGGGGCTTGAAGAAGGGAGCTGGGGGTCATGCTTAAGGGGCTTGGAGAAGGGGGCTGGGGTCATGCTTAAGGGGCTAGGGAAAGGGGGCTAGGGTCATGCTCAATGGGCTAGGAGAAGGGGGCTGGGGTCATGCTTAATGGGCTAGGAGAAGGGGGCTGGGGTCATGCTTAAGGGGCTAGGCTAAGGGGGATGGGATCATGCTTAAGGGGCTGGGAGAAAGGGGCTGGGGTCATGCTTAATGGGCTAGGAAGAGGGGGCTGGGGTCATGCTTAATGGGTTAGGAGAAGGAGGCTGGGGTCATGCTTAAGGGGCTAGGGGAAGGGGGCTGGGGGTCATGCTTAAGGGGCTAGGAGAGGGGGGCTGGGGGTCATGCTTAAGGGGCTGGGAGAAGGAGGCTGGGGTCATGCTTTAGGGGCTAGGAGAAGGGGGTTGGGGTCATGCTTTAGGGGCTGGGAGAAGGGGGCTGGGTCATGCTTTAGGGGCTGGGAGTAGGGGGCTGGGGTCATGCTTAAGGGGCTGGGAGAAGGGGGCAGGGGTTATGCTTAAGGGGCTAGGAGAAGGGGGCTGGGGTCATGCTTAAAGGGCTAGGAGAAGGGGGCAGGGGTTATGCTTAAGGGGCTAGGAGAAGGGGGCTGGGGTCATGCTTAAGGGGCTAGGAGAAGGGGGCTGGGGTCATGCTTAAAGGGCTAGGAGAAGGGGGCAGGGGTTATGCTTAAGGGGCTAGGAGAAGGGGGCTGGGGTCATGCTTAAGGGGCTAGGAGAAGGGGGCTGGGTTCATGCTTAAGGGGCTAGAAAAAGGGGGTTGGGGTCATGCTTAAGGAGCTAGGAGAAGGGGGCAGGGGTCATGCTTAATGGGCTAGGAGAAGGAGGCTGGGGTCATGCTTTAGGGGCTAGGAGAAGGGGGTTGGGGTCATGCTTTAGGGGCTGGGAGAAGGGGGCTGGGTCATGCTTTGGGGGCTGGGAGTAGGGGGCTGGGGGTCATGCTTAAGGGGCTAGGAGAGGGGGGCTGGGGGTCATGCTTAAGGGGCTGGGAGAAGGAGGCTGGGGTCATGCTTAAGAGGCTAGGGGAAGGGGGCTGGGGGTCATGCTTAAGGGGCTAGGAGAGGGGGGCTGGGGGTCATGCTTAAGGGGCTGGGAGAAGGAGGCTGGGGTCATGCTTTAGGGGCTAGGAGAAGGGGGCTGGGGTCATGCTTAAGGGGCTGGGAGAAGGGGGCTGGGGTCATGCTTAAAGGTCTAGGAGAAGGGGGCAGGGGTTATGCTTAAGGGGCTAGGAGAAGGGGGCTGGGGTCATGCTTAAGGGGCTAGGAGAAGGGGGCTGGGTTCATGCTTAAGGGGCTAGAAAAAGGGGGTTGGGGTCATGCTTAAGGAGCTAGGAGAAGGGGGCAGGGGTCATGCTTAATGGGCTAGGAGAAGGGGGCTGGGGTCATGCTTATGGGGCTAGGAAAAGGGGGCTGGGGTTGTGCTTAATGGGCTAGGAGAAGGGGGCTGGGGTCATGCTTAAGGGGCTGGGAGAAGGGGGCTGGGGTAATGCTTAAGGGGCTGGGAGAAGGTGGCTGGGGTCATGCTTAAGGGGCTAGGCTAAAGGGGCTGGGGTCAGGCTTAAAGGCCTAGGGGAAAGGGGATGGGGTCATATTTAAGAGCCAGGAGAAGGGGGCTGAGATCATGCTTAAGGGGCTAGGAGAAGGGGGCTGGGGGTCATGCTTAAGAGGCTCGGAGAAGGGGGCTGGGGTCATGCTTAAGTGGCTAGGAGAAGGGGGCAGGGGTCATGCTTAAGGGGCTTGGAGAAGGGGGCTGGGGTCATGCTTAAGGGGCTAGGAGAAGGGGGCTGGGGTCGTGCTTAATGGGCTAGGAGAAGGGGGCTGGGGTCATGCTTAAGGGGCTAGGCTAAAGGGGATGGGGTCATGCTTAAGGGGCTAGGAGAAGGGGGCTGGGGTCATGCTTAAGGAGCTAGGAGAAGGGGGCTGGGGTCATGCTTAAGGGGCTAGGCTAAAGTGGATGGGGTCATGCTTAATGGGCTAGGGGAAGGCGGCTGAGGTCATGTTTAAGGGGCTAGGAGAAGGAGGCTGTGGTCATGCTTATGGGGCTGGGGTCATGCTTAAGGGGCCAGGGGAAGGGGGCTGGGGTCATAATTAAGGGCTAGGAGAAGGGGCTGGGGTCAGGCTTAAGGGCCTAGGGGAAAGGGGATGGGGTCATATTTAAGAGCCAGGAGAAGGGGGCTGAGATCATGCTTAAGGGGCTAGGAGAAGGGGGCTGGGGGTCATGCTTAAGAGGCTGGGAGAAGGGGGCTGGGGTCATGCTTAAGTGGCTAGGAGAAGGGGGCAGGGGTCATGCTTAAGGGGCTAGGAGAACGGGGCTGGGGTCATGCTTAAGGGGCTAGTAGAAGGGGGCTGGGGTCGTGCTTAATGGGCTAGGAGAAGGGGGCTGGGGTCATGCTTAAGGGGCTAGGAGAAGGGGGCTGGGGTCATGCTTAAGGGGCTAGGCTAAAGGGGATGGGGTCGTGCTTAAGGGGCTAGGAGAAGGGGGCTGGGGTCATGCTTAAGGAGCTAGGAGAAGGGGGCTGGGGTCATGCTTAAGGGGCTAGGCTAAAGTGGATGGGGTCATGCTTAATGGGCTAGGGGAAGGCGGCTGAGGTCATGCTTAAGGGGCTAGGAGAAGGGGGCTGGGGTCATGCTTAAGGGGCTAGGAAAAGGGGGCTGGGGTCGTGCTTAATGGGCTAGGAGAAGGGGGCCGGGGTCATGCTTAAGGGGCTGGGAGAAGGGGGCTGGGGTAATGCTTCAGGGGCTGGGAGAAGGGGGCCGGGGTCATGCTTTAGGGGTTGGGAGAAGGGGGCTGGGGTCATGCTTAAGGGGCTGGGAGAAGGGGGCTGGGGTCATGCTTAAGGGGCTAGGAGAAGGGGGCAGGGGTCATGCTTAAGGGGCAAGGAGAAGGTGGCTGGGGTCATGCTTAAGGGGCTAGGAAAAAGGGGCTGGGGTCATGCTTAAGAGGCTAGGAGAAGGGGGCTGGGGTCATGCTTAAGGGGCTAGGAAAGGGGGCTGGGGTCGTGCTTAATGGGCTAGGAGAAGCGGGCTGGGGTCATGCTTAAGGGGCTGGGAGAAGGGGGCTAGGGTAATGCTTTAGGGGCTGGGAGAAGGGGGCTGGGGTCATGCTTAAGGGGCTAGGAGAAGTGGGCTGGGGTCATGATTAAAGGGTTAGGAGAAAGGGGCTGAGGTCATGCTTAAGGGGCTTGGAGAAGGTGGCTGGGGTCATGCTTAAGGGGCTTGAAGAAGGGAGCTGGGGGTCATGCTTAAGGGGCTTGGATAAGGGGGCTGGGGTCATGCTTAAGGGGCTAGGGAAAGGGGGCTAGGGTCATGCTCAATGGGCTAGGAGAAGGGGGCTGGGGTCATGCTTAATGGGCTAGGAGAAGGGGGCTGGGGTCATGCTTAAGGGGCTAGGCTAAGGGGGATGGGATCATGCTTAAGGGGCTGGGAGAAAGGGGCTGGGGTCATGCTTAATGGGCTAGGAAGAGGGGGCTGGGGTCATGCTTAATGGGTTAGGAGAAGGAGGCTGGGGTCATGCTTAAGGGGCTAGGGGAAGGGGGCTGGGGGTCATGCTTAAGGGGCTAGGAGAGGGGGGCTGGGGGTCATGCTTAAGGGGCTGGGAGAAGGAGGCTGGGGTCATGCTTTAGGGGCTAGGAGAAGGGGGTTGGGGTCATGCTTTAGGGGCTGGGAGAAGGGGGCTGGGTCATGCTTTAGGGGCTGGGAGTAGGGGGCTGGGGTCATGCTTAAGGGGCTGGGAGAAGGGGGCAGGGGTTATGCTTAAGGGGCTAGGAGAAGGGGGCTGGGGTCATGCTTAAAGGGCTAGGAGAAGGGGGCAGGGGTTATGCTTAAGGGGCTAGGAGAAGGGGGCTGGGGTCATGCTTAAGGGGCTAGGAGAAGGGGGCTGGGTTCATGCTTAAGGGGCTAGAAAAAGGGGGTTGGGGTCATGCTTAAGGAGCTAGGAGAAGGGGGCAGGGGTCATGCTTAATGGGCTAGGAGAAGGGGGCTGGGGTCATGCTTATGGGGCTAGGAAAAGGGGGCTGGGGTTGTGCTTAATGGGCTAGGAGAAGGGGGCTGGGGTCATGCTTAAGGGGCTGGGAGAAGGGGGCTGGGGTAATGCTTTAGGGGCTGGAAGAAGGTGGCTGGGGTAATGCTTTAGGGGTTGGGAGAAGGGGGCTGGGGTCATGCTTAAGGGGCTGGGAGAAGGGGGCTGGGGTCATGCCTAAGGGGCTAGGAGAAGGGGGCAGGGGTCATGCTTAAGGGGCAAGGAGAAGGTGGCTAGGGTCATGCTTAAGGGGCTAGGAAAAAGGGGCTGGGGTCATGCTTAAGGGGCTAGGAGAAGGGGGCTGGGGTCATGCTTAAGGGGCTAGGAGAAGGGGGCTGGGATCATGCTTAAGGGGCTGGGAGAAGGGGGCTAGGGTAATGCTTTAGGGGCTGGGAGAAGGGGGCTGGGGTCATGCTTAAGGGACTAGGAGAAGGGGGCTGGGGTCATGATTAAAGGGTTAGGAGAAAGGGGCTGAGGTCATGTTTAAGGGGCTAGGAGAAGGGGGCTGGGATCATGCTTAAGCGGCTAGGAGAAGGGGGCTGGGGGTCATGCTTAAGGGGCTTGGAGAAGGGGGCTGGGGTCATGCTTAAGGGGCTGGGAGAAGGGGGTTGGGGTCATGCTTAAGGGGCTAGGAGAAGGGGGCTGGGGTCACACTTAAGGGGCTGGGAGAAGGGGGCTGGGGTCATGCTTAAGGGGTTGAGAGAAGGGGGCTGGAGTCATGCTTAAGGGGCTTGGAGAAGGGGGCTGGGGTCATGCTTAAGGGGCTTGAAGAAGGGAGCTGGGGGTCATGCTTAAGGGGCTTGGAGAAGGGGGCTGGGGTCATGTTTAAGGGGCTAGGAGAAGGAGACTGGGGTCATACTTAAGAGGTTAGAAGGGGGTGGGGGTCATGCTTAAGGGGCTAGGAGAAGGGGGGCCTGGGTCATGCTGAAGGGGCTTGGAGAAGGGGGCTGGGGTCATGTTTAAGGGGCTTGAAGAAGGGGGCTTGGGTTCGTGCTTAAGGGGCTAGGGGAAGAGGGCTGGGGTCATATTTAGGGGCTAGGAGAAGGGGGCTGGGGTCATATTTAAGGGCTAGGAGAAGGGGGCTGGGGTCATGCTTAAGGGGCTTGAAGAAGGGGGCTGGGGTTCGTGCTTAAGGGGCTAGGGGAAGGGGGCTGGGGTCATATTTAGGGGCTAGGAGAAGGGGGCTGGGGTCATATTTAAGGGCTAGGAGAAGGGGGCTGGGGTCATGCTTAAGGGGCTTGAAGAAGATGGCTGGGCGTCATGCTTAAGGGGCTTGGAGAAGGGGGCTGGGGGTCATGCTTAAGGGGCTTGGAGAAGGGGGACTGGGGTCAGGCTTAAGGGCCTAGGGGAAAGGGGATGGGGTCATATTTAAGAGCCAGGAGAAAGGGGCTGAGATCATGCTTAAGGGGCTAGGAGAAGGGGGCTGGGGGTCATGCTTAAGAGGCTCGGAGAAGGGGGCTGGGGTCATGCTTAAGTGGCTAGGAGAAGGGGGCAGGGGTCATGCTTAAGGGGCTTGGAGAAGGGGGCTGGGGTCATGCTTAAGGGGCTAGGAGAAGGGGGCTGGGGTCGTGCTTAATGGGCTAGGAGAAGTGGGCTGGGGTCATGCTTAAGGGGCTAGGCTAAAGGGGATGGGGTCATGCTTAAGGGGCTAGGAGAAGGGGGCTGGGGTCATGCTTAAGGAGCTAGGAGAAAGGGGCTGGGGTCATGCTTAAGGGGCTAGGCTAAAGTGGATGGGGTCATGCTTAATGGGCTAGGGGAAGGCGGCTGAGGTCATGTTTAAGGGGCTAGGAGAAGGAGGCTGTGGTCATGCTTATGGGGCTGGGGTCATGCTTAAGGGGCCAGGGGAAGGGGGCTGGGGTCATAATTAAGGGCTAGGAGAAGGGGCTGGGGTCAGGCTTAAGGGCCTAAGGGAAATGGGATGGGGTCATATTTAAGAGCCAGGAGAAGGGGGCTGAGATCATGCTTAAGGGGCTAGGAGAAGGGGGCTGGGGGTCATGCTTAAGAGGCTGGGAGAAGGGGGCTGGGGTCATGCTTAAGTGGCTAGGAGAAGGGGGCAGGGGTCATGCTTAAGGGGCTAGGAGAAGGGGGCTGGGGTCATGCTTAAGGGGCTAGTAGAAGGGGGCTGGGGTCGTGCTTAATGGGCTAGGAGAAGGGGCTGGGGTCATGCTTAAGGGGCTAGGAGAAGGGGGCTGGGGTCATGCTTAAGGGGCTAGGCTAAAGGGGATGGGGTCGTGCTTAAGGGGCTAGGAGAAGGGGGCTGGGGTCATGCTTAAGGAGCTAGGAGAAGGGGGCTGGGGTCATGCTTAAGGGGCTAGGCTAAAGTGGATGGGGTCATGCTTAATGGGCTAGGGGAAGGCGGCTGAGGTCATGTTTAAGGGGCTAGGAGAAGGAGGCTGTGGTCATGCTTATGGGGCTGGGGTCATGCTTAAGGGGCTAGGGGAAGGGGGCTGGGGTCATATTTAAGGGCTAGGAGAAGGGGCTGGGGTCATGCTTAAGGGGCTTGAAGAAGATGGCTGGGGGTCATGCTTAAGGGGCTTGGAGAAGGGGGCTGGGGGTCATGCTTTAGGGGCTTGGAGAAGGGGGCTGGGGTCATGCTTAGGGGCCTAGGGGAAGGGGAATGGGGTCATATTTAAGAGCTAGGAGAAGGGGGCTGAGATCCTGCTTAAGGGGCTAGGAGAAGGGAGCAGGGGTCATGCTTAAGGGGCTAGGAGAAGGGGGCTGGGGTCATGCTTAAGGGGCTAGTAAAAGGGGGCTGGGGTCGTGCTCAATAGGTTAGGAGAAGGGAGCTGGGGTCATGCTTAAGGGGTTAGGAGAAGGGGGCTGGGGGTCATGCTTAAGGGGCTAGGAGAATGGGGCTGGGGTCATGCTTAAGAGCCTAGGAGAAGGGGGCTGGGGTCATGCTTAAGGGGCTAGGAGAAGGGGGTTGGGGTCATGCTAAAGGGGCTAGGAAGAGGGGGCTGGCGTCATGCTTAATGGGCTAGGAGAAGGCGGCTGAGGTCATGTTTAAGGGGCTAGGAGAAGGAGGCTGTGGTCATGCTTATGGGGCTGGGGTCATGCTTAAGGGGCTAGGGGAAGGGGGCTGGGGTCATAATTAAGGGCTAGGAGAAGGGGCTGGGGTCAGGCTTTAGGGCCTAGGGGAAAGGGGATGGGGTCATATTTAAGAGCCAGGAGAAGGGGTCTGAGATCATGCTTAAGGGGCTAGGAGAGGGGGGCTGGGGGTCATGCTTAAGAGGCTGGGAGAAGGGGGCTGGGGTCATGCTTAGGTGGCTAGGAGAAGGGGGCAGGGGTTATGCTTAAGGGGCTAGGAGAAGGGGGCTGGGGTCATGCTTAAGGGGCTAGGAGAAGGGGGCTGGGGTCGTGCTTAATGGGCTAGGAGAAGGGGGCTGGGGTCATGCTTAAGGGGCTAGGAGACGGGGGCTGGGGTCATGCTTAAGGGGCTAGGCTAAAGGGGATGGGGTCGTGCTTAAGGGGCTAGGAGAAGGGGGCTGGGGTCATGCTTAAGGAGCTAGGAGAAGGGGGCTGGGGTCATGCTTAAGGGGCTAGGCTAAAGTGGATGGGGTCATGCTTAATGGGCTAGGGGAAGGCGGCTGAGGTCATGCTTATGGGGCTGGGGTCATGCTTAAGGGGCTAGGGGAAGGGGGCTGGGGTCATATTTAAGGGCTAGGAGAAGGGGCTTGGGGTCATGCTTAAGGGGCTTGGAGAAGGGGGCTGGTGGTCATGTTTAAGGGGCTAGGAGAAGGAGGCTGTGGTCATGCTTATGGGGCTGGGGTCATGCTTAAGGGGCTAGGGGAAGGGGCTGGGGTCATAATTAAGGGCTAGGAGAAGGGGCTGGGGTCAGGCTTAAGGGCCTAGGGGAAAGGGGATGGGGTCATATTTAAGAGCCAGGAGAAGGGGTCTGAGATCATGATTAAGGGGCTAGGAGAAGGGGGCTGGGGGTCATGCTTAAGAGGCTGGGAGAAGGGGGCTGGGGTCATGCTTAAGTGGCTAGGAGAAGGGGGCAGGGGTCATGCTTAAGGGGCTAGGAGAAGGGGGCTGGGGTCATGCTTAAGGGGCTAGGAGAAGGGGGCTGGGGTCGTGCTTAATGGGCTAGGAGAAGGGGGCTGGGGTCATGCTTAAGGGGTTAGGAGAAGGGGGCTGGGGGTCATGCTTAAGGGGCTAGGAGAATGGGGCTGGGGTCATGCTTAAGGGGCTAGGAGAAGGGGGCTGGGGTCATGCTAAAGGGGCTAGGAAGAGGGGGCTGGCGTCATGCTTAATGGGCTAGGAGAAGGGGGCTGGGGTCATGCTTAATGGGCTAGGCTAAGGGGGCTAGGCTCATGCTTAAGGGGCTGGGAGAATGGGGCTGGGGTCATGCTTAATGGGGTAAGAAAGGGAGGCTGGGGTCCTGCTTAAGGGGCTAGGAGAAGGGGGCTCGGGTCATGCTTAAAGGGGTAGGAAAAGGAGGCTGGGGTCATGGTTAAGGGGCGAGGAGCAGGAGGCTGGGGTCATGCTTAAGGGACTAGGAGAAGGGGGCTTGGGTCATACGTAAGGGCCTTGGAGAAGGGGGCTGGGGTCATGCTTAAGGGACGAGGAGATGGCTGCTGGGGTCATGCTAAAGGGGCTTGGAGAAGGGGGCTGGGGTCGTGCTTAAGGGGCTAGGAGATGGGGGCTGGAGTCATGCTTAAGGGACTTGGGGAAGGGGGCTGGGGTCATGCTTAAGGGGCTTGGAGAAGGGGGCTGGGTCATGCTTAAGGTGCTTGGAGAAGGGGGCTGGGGTCATGCTTAAGGGGCTAGGAGAAGTGGGCTGGTGTCATGCTTAAAGGGCTAGGAGAAGTGGGCTGGGGTCATGCTTAAAGGGCTAGGAGAAGGGGGCTGAGGTCATGTTTAAGGGGCTAGGAGAAGGGGGCTGGGGTCATGCTTAAGGGGCCAGGAGAAGGGGGCTGGGGGTCATGCTTAAGGGGCTTGGAGAAGGGGACTGGGGTCATGCTTAAGGGGTTGAGAGAAGGGGGCTGGGGTCATGCTTAAGGGGCCAGGAGAAGGGGGTTGGGGGTCATGCTTAAGGGGCTTGGAGAAGGGGGCTGGGGTCATGCTTAAGGGGTTGAGAGAAGGGGGCTGGGGTCATGCTTAAGGGGCTTGAAGAAGGGAGCTGGGGGTCATGCTTAAGGGGCTTGGAGAAGGGGGCTGGGGTCATGTTTAAGGGGCTAGGAGAAGGAGACTGGGGTCATACTTAAGAGGTTAGAAGGGGGTGGGGGTCATGCTTAAGGGGCTAGGAGAAGGGGGGCCTGGGTCATGCTGAAGGGGCTTGGAGAAGGGGGCTGGGGTCATGTTTAAGGGGCTTGAAGAAGGGGGCTGGGGTTCGTGCTTAAGGGGCTAGGGGAAGGGGGCTGGGGTCATATTTAGGGGCTAGGAGAAGGGGGCTGGGGTCATATTTAAGGGCTAGGAGAAGGGGGCTGGGGTCATGCTTAAGGGGCTTGAAGAAGGGGGCTGGGGTTCGTGCTTAAGGGGCTAGGGGAAGGGGGCTGGGGTCATATTTAGGGGCTAGGAGAAGGGGGCTGGGGTCATATTTAAGGGCTAGGAGAAGGGGGCTGGGGTCATGCTTAAGGGGCTTGAAGAAGATGGCTGGGCGTCATGCTTAAGGGGCTTGGAGAAGGGGGCTGGGGGTCATGCTTAAGGGGCTTGGAGAAGGGGGCTGGGGTCAGGCTTAAGGGCCTAGGGGAAAGGGGATGGGGTCATATTTAAGAGCCAGGAGAAGGGGGCTGAGATCATGCTTAAGGGGCTAGGAGAAGGGGGCTGGGGGTCATGCTTAAGAGGCTCGGAGAAGGGGGCTGGGGTCATGCTTAAGTGGCTAGGAGAAGGGGGCAGGGGTCATGCTTAAGGGGCTTGGAGAAGGGGGCTGGGGTCATGCTTAAGGGGCTAGGAGAAGGGGGCTGGGGTCGTGCTTAATGGGCTAGGAGAAGTGGGCTGGGGTCATGCTTAAGGGGCTAGGCTAAAGGGGATGGGGTCATGCTTAAGGGGCTAGGAGAAGGGGGCTGGGGTCATGCTTAAAGAGCTAGGAGAAGGGGGCTGGGGTCATGCTTAAGGGGCTAGGCTAAAGTGGATGGGGTCATGCTTAATGGGCTAGGGGAAGGCGGCTGAGGTCATGTTTAAGGGGCTAGGAGAAGGAGGCTGTGGTCATGCTTATGGGGCTGGGGTCATGCTTAAGGGGCCAGGGGAAGGGGGCTGGGGTCATAATTAAGGGCTAGGAGAAGGGGCTGGGGTCAGGCTTAAGGGCCTAGGGGAAAGGGGATGGGGTCATATTTAAGAGCCAGGAGAAGGGGGCTGAGATCATGCTTAAGGGGCTAGGAGAAGGGGGCTGGGGGTCATGCTTAAGAGGCTGGGAGAAGGGGGCTGGGGTCATGCTTAAGTGGCTAGGAGAAGGGGGCAGGGGTCATGCTTAAGGGGCTAGGAGAAGGGGGCTGGGGTCATGCTTAAGGGGCTAGTAGAAGGGGGCTGGGGTCGTGCTTAATGGGCTAGGAGAAGGGGGCTGGGGTCATGCTTAAGGGGCTAGGAGAAGGGGGCTGGGGTCATGCTTAAGGGGCTAGGCTAAAGGGGATGGGGTCGTGCTTAAGGGGCTAGGAGAAGGGGGCTGGGGTCATGCTTAAGGAGCTAGGAGAAGGGGGCTGGGGTCATGCTTAAGGGGCTAGGCTAAAGTGGATGGGGTCATGCTTAATGGGCTAGGGGAAGGCGGCTGAGGTCATGGTTAAGGGGCTAGGAGAAGGAGGCTGTGGTCATGCTTATGGGGCTGGGGTCATGCTTAAGGGGCTAGGGGAAGGGGGCTGGGGTCATATTTAAGGGCTAGGAGAAGGGGCTGGGGTCATGCTTAAGGGGCTTGAAGAAGATGGCTGGGGGTCATGCTTAAGGGGCTTGGAGAAGGGGGCTGGGGGTCATGCTTTAGGGGCTTGGAGAAGGGGGCTGGGGTCATGCTTAGGGGCCTAGGGGAAGGGGAATGGGGTCATATTTAAGAGCTAGGAGAAGGGGGCTGATATCATGCTTAAGGGGCTAGGAGAAGGGAGCAGGGGTCATGCTTAAGGGGCTAGGAGAAGGGGGCTGGGGTCATGCTTAAGGGGCTAGTAAAAGGGGGCTGGGGTCGTGCTCAATAGGTTAGGAGAAGGGAGCTGGGGTCATGCTTAAGAGGCTAGGAGAAGGGGGCTGGGGTCATGCTTAAGGGGCTAGGAGAAGGGGGTTGGGGTCATGCTAAAGGGGCTAGGAAGAGGGGGCTGGCGTCATGCTTAATGGGCTAGGAGAAGGCGGCTGAGGTCATGTTTAAGGGGCTAGGAGAAGGAGGCAGTGGTCATGCTTATGGGGCTGGGGTCATGCTTAAGGGGCTAGGGGAAGGGGGCTGGGGTCATAATTAAGGGCTAGGAGAAGGGGCTGGGGTCAGGCTTTAGGGCCTAGGGGAAAGGGGATGGGGTCATATTTAAGAGCCAGGAGAAGGGGTCTGAGATCATGCTTAAGGGGCTAGGAGAGGGGGGCTGGGGGTCATGCTTAAGAGGCTGGGAGAAGGGGGCTGGGGTCATGCTTAGGTGGCTAGGAGAAGGGGGCAGGGGTCATGCTTAAGGGGCTAGGAGAAGGGGGCTGGGGTCATGCTTAAGGGGCTAGGAGAAGGGGGCTGGGGTCGTGCTTAATGGGCTAGGAGAAGGGGGCTGGGGTCATGCTTAAGGGGCTAGGAGACGGGGGCTGGGGTCATGCTTAAGGGGCTAGGCTAAAGGGGATGGGGTCGTGCTTAAGGGGCTAGGAGAAGGGGGCTGGGGTCATGCTTAAGGAGCTAGGAGAAGGGGGCTGGGGTCGTGCTTAAGGGGCTAGGCTAAAGTGGATGGGGTCATGCTTAATGGGCTAGGGGAAGGCGGCTGAGGTCATGCTTATGGGGCTGGGGTCATGCTTAAGGGGCTAGGGGAAGGGGGCTGGGGTCATATTTAAGGGCTAGGAGAAGGGGCTTGGGGTCATGCTTAAGGGGCTTGGAGAAGGGGGCTGGTGGTCATGTTTAAGGGGCTAGGAGAAGGAGGCTGTGGTCATGCTTATGGGGCTGGGGTCATGCTTAAGGGGCTAGGGGAAGGGGCTGGGGTCATAATTAAGGGCTAGGAGAAGGGGCTGGGGTCAGGCTTAAGGGCCTAGGGGAAAGGGGATGGGGTCATATTTAAGAGCCAGGAGAAGGGGTCTGAGATCATGCTTAAGGGGCTAGGAGAAGGGGGCTGGGGGTCATGCTTAAGAGGCTGGGAGAAGGGGGCTGGGGTCATGCTTAAGTGGCTAGGAGAAGGGGGCAGGGGTCATGCTTAAGGGGCTAGGAGAAGGGGGCTGGGGTCATGCTTAAGGGGCTAGGAGAAGGGGGCTGGGGTCGTGCTTAATGGGCTAGGAGAAGGGGGCTGGGGTCATGCTTAAGGGGTTAGGAGAAGGGGGCTGGGGGTCATGCTTAAGGGGCTAGGAGAATGGGGCTGGGGTCATGCTTAAGGGGCTAGGAGAAGGGGGCTGGGGTCATGCTAAAGGGGCTAGGAAGAGGGGGCTGGCGTCATGCTTAATGGGCTAGGAGAAGGGGGCTGGGGTCATGCTTAATGGGCTAGGCTAAGGGGGCTAGGCTCATGCTTAAGGGGCTGGGAGAATGGGGCTGGGGTCATGCTTAATGGGGTAAGAAAGGGAGGCTGGGGTCCTGCTTAAGGGGCTAGGAGAAGGGGGCTCGGGTCATGCTTAAAGGGGTAGGAAAAGGAGGCTGGGGTCATGGTTAAGGGGCGAGGAGCAGGAGGCTGGGGTCATGCTTAAGGGACTAGGAGAAGGGGGCTTGGGTCATACGTAAGGGGCTTGGAGAAGGGGGCTGGGGTCATGCTTAAGGGACGAGGAGATGGCTGCTGGGGTCATGCTGAAGGGGCTTGGAGAAGGGGGCTGGGGTCGTGCTTAAAGGGCTAGGAGATGGGGGCTGGAGTCATGCTTAAGGGACTTGGGGAAGGGGGCTGGGGTCATGCTTAAGGGGCTTGGAGAAGGGGGCTGGGTCATGCTTAAGGTGCTTGGAGAAGGGGGCTGGGGTCATGCTTAAGGGGCTAGGAGAAGTGGGCTGGTGTCATGCTTAAAGGGCTAGGAGAAGTGGGCTGGGGTCATGCTTAAAGGGCTAGGAGAAGGGGGCTGAGGTCATGTTTAAGGGGCTAGGAGAAGGGGGCTGGGGTCATGCTTAAGGGGCCAGGAGAAGGGGGCTGGGGGTCATGCTTCAGGGGCTTGGAGAAGGGGACTGGGGTCATGCTTAAGGGGTTGAGAGAAGGGGGCTGGGGTCATGCTTAAGGGGCCAGGAGAAGGGGGTTGGGGGTCATGCTTAAGGGGCTTGGAGAAGGGGGCTGGGGTCATGCTTAAGGGGTTGAGAGAAGGGGGCTGGGGTCATGCTTAAGGGGCTTGAAGAAGGGAGCTGGGGGTCATGCTTAAGGGGCTTGGAGAAGGGGGCTGGGGTCATGTTTAAGGGGCTAGGAGAAGGAGACTGGGGTCATACTTAAGAGGTTAGAAGGGGGGGGGGTCATGCTTAAGGGGCTAGGAGAAGGGGGGCCTGGGTCATGCTGAAGAGGCTTGGAGAAGGGGGCTGGGGTCATGTTTAAGGGGCTTGAAGAAGGGGGCTGGGGTTCGTGCTTAAGGGGCTAGGGGAAGGGGGCTGGGGTCATATTTAGGGGCTAGGAGAAGGGGGCTGGGGTCATATTTAAGGGCTAGGAGAAGGGGGCTGGGGTCATGCTTAAGGGGCTTGAAGAAGGGGGCTGGGGTTCGTGCTTAAGGGGCTAGGGGAAGGGGGCTGGGGTCATATTTAGGGGCTAGGAGAAGGGGGCTGGGGTCATATTGAAGGGCTAGGAGAAGGGGGCTGGGGTCATGCTTAAGGGGCTTGAAGAAGATGGCTGGGCGTCATGCTTAAGGGGCTTGGAGAAGGGGGCTGGGGGTCATGCTTAAGGGGCTTGGAGAAGGGGGCTGGGGTCAGGCTTAAGGGCCTAGGGGAAAGGGGATGGGGTCATATTTAAGAGCCAGGAGAAGGGGGCTGAGATCATGCTTAAGGGGCTAGGAGAAGGGGGCTGGGGGTCATGCTTAAGAGGCTCGGAGAAGGGGGCTGGGGTCATGCTTAAGTGGCTAGGAGAAGGGGGCAGGGGTCATGCTTAAGGGGCTTGGAGAAGGGGGCTGGGGTCATGCTTAAGGGGCTAGGAGAAGGGGGCTGGGGTCGTGCTTAATGGGCTAGGAGAAGTGGGCTGGGGTCATGCTTAAGGGGCTAGGCTAAAGGGGATGGGGTCATGCTTAAGGGGCTAGGAGAAGGGGGCTGGGGTCATGCTTAAGGAGCTAGGAGAAGGGGGCTGGGGTCATGCTTAAGGGGCTAGGCTAAAGTGGATGGGGTCATGCTTAATGGGCTAGGGGAAGGCGGCTGAGGTCATGTTTAAGGGGCTAGGAGAAGGAGGCTGTGGTCATGCTTATGGGGCTGGGGTCATGCTTAAGGGGCCAGGGGAAGGGGGCTGGGGTCATAATTAAGGGCTAGGAGAAGGGGCTGGGGTCAGGCTTAAGGGCCTAGGGGAAAGGGGATGGGGTCATATTTAACTCAGGACACTCAGGATTACCCCACAATATCCGGTTGAAATCCTAGAGCGTCGCAGGGGGTACGGCGAGAGGGCGCAGGCGGCCAGGGATCTCGCAGCCCCGCAGCGAATACAAACCCGTGTCACCAATGATGGCTTATATGTCAACAACCAGAAGCAAAGTGATCCCTTACCTGTGAGTTCCGCGAACAACATACTCGCCTTGACCGTCAGAGAGAGGGACGATGAGATGCTGGACTCAGAACAATTCACCGTGGGGGAAGTTGCCACATCACTGGGTTCGAAGGCATGCGCAACAATTATCAAAGCCCAGACCCTTAAGGACGTCCGAACAGCGTACCGGCGCCTACTGATGGACCCTGTGAGGGCCGGAGCCAGACACAACATCGCTGCGTATCGCCTCTCGGACAACCAAGAAGGCTGGCAGGACGACGGGGATTTTGGCGCCGGACGACATGTCCGCTACCTATTGAGGCGACACAATCTGACCAACGCCGTTGTCGTCATCACCAAACGCTACGCGAGCCGATTACCCGGAAGTGAGAGATTCAAACTTCTGGAATCGGCCTTGACAACCGCGCTACGTAAGTTCCAGACTACATGAGCTCTCTTCATCGTACAAGAACAACAATGGCCTGATTAACAGCCAGGACCGGGTTCAATTAGCCAGGTGTGTAGCATCTTACCGGCGGTATGGGTCCACGGAAAAATGGCATCCTATTATGGCTTGTAAAACAAACATATAAATAGGCCAAGGGGCATGTTAATGTTGATGTACGGCAAGTGTATTGACAATTGCACGACCCTCTCCCCACCCCCCTCCCCATCCACTTTCTGTTGTGCACGGTTCAGTGGTAATGAAGCTGGTGAAACAATAAGAGTGGTTCTAGGTAAAGAGTGCATATTAATTGTTGCTCAGAGAACGTTCTGTTATTATTGATATGGAGAACATGTATACTTTGCATCCATCCATGCCTGCTTTCATGCATTGCCTGTAGTTTATTTTTGGAGGAGTCGATCTGAGAAACGTAATTGCAATTACAAGAGGTGTTAATCTGGTTCTCAGGACCACAACTGAAATCTGCGACATGCACTCGATTTCTCAGCATATGTTAAGACCCTATCTGCTCACGTTATATCCGCTCAAGCAGCTTGCCTTCGCTTAACATGTCAGTGCTTACTATAGGCCGTTGCTGGGAGCGATATTGGCGGGACAATAGTTTGTCCTTTCTTTAACAAGTTTGTACCCTATCGGCACCGGGAACTATTGAGTCGATCACACTGTGTTGGTCGCTATATTAGCGCTACTGTTTAACTCCAAGCATTGTGAATAGCAAGGCTTGTTCCATTCTTTACTCTTTACTCCATCGTAGTACCTTCCTACCCCTATACTGTCTCATAACTTCGCCCTACACCTGAATTCCTCCCTCCCGAAGGAGTCCTCTCCACCCGCTAGAGAGAGGAGTCCTAGTCAACTGCCCACGTGGCACTGCCTCCAGAGTCCCTAGGGTTTTTATCCGGGTCACTGAGGCCGTGTGACGAAGTGGGTGGTTGGCCAGGCGTCGGCTAATATTAGCGGCGTCGAAGCGTGGAGGGAGATGAACATAACAATTTACTACAGTATGTTGTTTTTTTTATCCTTAAGCTATTGCCGGCGATTAGTCAATGCATAGCAATCGGTTTCTTCCCATTGTAATTTGTAATATATAAATATGTCGTCGCTCTCGATATTCGTCATTGTGCTACCCTGATGTGCCACCAGTGTTAGCTTACGTAATGAACCATGACAGAACTGTTTGTATAAAAGTTTGGTTCAATGTTTTTGTTCGTTCGATGTTCAAGTTTGCGGAGATTCATGTTGATATAGCATCTGGTTTATGCATAGAACATGGGTAACAATATAGATGATGACATCTTAAAACATATTGGGGGCCTAAACTTTAATTCATTAAATGAGACGTTACAACAGAAATATTATGACAATGTTGCCAATGCTTGTACGGATGAAATTACTATTGAGCACTCACCTTATTGTGAAGTGGATAAGTTTATTAATGTTATTGAACGTCACCGACACAAGTTTACTATACTCAGCTTAAATATTGCCTCAATTCGTTCCAAGATTGACCAACTGAAAGTGTTTCTAAGTGTTTTACATGCTGGTAATGTGGTGTTAAGTGCAATATGTTTACAGGAAACCTGGTTATCCGATAATGATGATGTCGGTCTGTATGAACTCGAGGATTATGTATTAATATCCCAGGGTAAATATTGTAGCGCGCGTGGAGGCCTGTTGATATATCTCCATAAATCATATGGGTTTACTTGCATAGAAAACCCGGTCAAATCTGACATTTGGGAAGCGCAATTTATTGAAGTGTTTGGACGGCCCACTGACAGAAAAATGTTGCTAGGTAATATATATCGACCTCCATGTGACATAAACGAAAATTATGCGACGTTTTCTCAAGAATTATCTGAGGTTATACTTTCATTTGAAGGGAGTAAACCACATAGGGAATGTATCCTAGCAGGTGATTTTAATATAGACCTTTTAAAGATTTGCGAAAAACCAGCCATTAGCGACTACTTCGACACCATTGTAGCTTGCAGTTTTCTTCCGAAAATTACTTTGCCGACTAGACTGTCGCGTCATAGGGGTACGCTAATTGATAATTTTCTGTGTAAGTTAACATCCAGTTCACTGAATACAACAGCTGGAATTATATTGAAGGCTATCTCAGACCATCTCCCGTATTACTTATCTCTAGACATTGATATGCGACGTACAAACAAAGCGCCCGCATATATTACCATAAATACCAATGATCCACAATCAGTAGAAAACTTCAAAAAGCATATTGCCAACGCAGACGTACTAGGTAAACTCGACATAGACCCATGTGCTGATCCTAACAGTAACTATAAGATACTCGAGGATATAATTACACATGCCAGGGATGTATTTTTACCAAGCAAAACAGTAAAATTTAACAAGAGAAAGCACAAAAAGGCAAATTGGATCACCAATGGTATTATTAAGTCCATAGCATTTAAAGACAAACTTTATAAAAAGCTTAAAATGACGGAACCAAATTCTCGTCAATACGACATCCTAAGGACCAACCTGAGAACCTATGAAAATATTTTAAAGAACAGTATTCGGGTAGCAAAAAGATTGTATTATTCCAATGCTTTTGAGAAATGTAAAGGTGACCTAAAGGAAACCTGGAAAGCAATAAAATCCGTTATTCATAAATCAAAGAGAAAGGACAAATTTCCTGAAGTATTTAACATTAATAGCAAAATGACTTCCGATCGACCGGCTATAGCTAATGGCTTCAATGATTTTTTCAGCACTATCGGAGCAAAACTTGCTAGCAAAATCCTCCCAGATTCCAGCCAAACTTACGCCAGCTTTCTTGGGGACCCTTGTGATACAAAGATGGAGTTTCACTTAATTAACCACACTGTCACGGAAAAAATAATCGATCAGCTTAAACCAAAAATTAGTTCTGGGCATGATAAGATGTCCATGAAAACACTGAAGCTATTGAAAGTAGAATTGAGCAAAGCAATTACTCACATAATTAACCAATCTATTACAACGGGCACTTTTCCAGATAAACTGAAGCTTGCTAAAGTAGTACCAGTGTTCAAAAAGGGTGAAAAGTCTAACGTCGATAACTATAGGCCAATATCAATTTTACCAGCTATATCTAAAGTTTTTGAAAGAGTAATTTATGATCAGATGTATGAACATTTTGATCACGAGAAACTGTTTAACAGCGGTCAGTATGGTTTTCGGAAAAAACACTCCACTCAACTTGCAACATTGGAATTAATAGATAGAACAATACAAAAACTGGACGAAGGCCAGATCCCAATAAGTATATTCCTAGATTTGTCAAAGGCCTTTGACACCATTAACCATGATATACTGTTATTTAAACTAAAACACTATGGGGTGTGTGGGGCTGCGCTTAGTTTAATAACCAATTATCTTCATAACCGAAAACAGTACGTAAGCCTAGATAATGATATATCAGAAGAAACCCCCGTCTCCCGAGGGGTTCCACAGGGATCCATACTTGGCCCATTACTTTTTATAATCTATATAAACGACATATCTAGGGCGAGTGCGATATTTAGTGCAATTATATATGCTGATGATACAACCCTTTCCAGCACACTTAGCGCTTGCGCCTCCAAGACTAACATACAACGTAGTGCTGATATACTGAACAATGAACTGTCTTTAGTAAATAATTGGCTTAAACTAAACCAACTATCTCTTAACATCACAAAAACCAAGTTTATGATTTTCTATATGCCGCAAAAACGAGTAATAATGCCAGAACTCTATATTGACCATACCAAGCTAGAATGTGTTGATCAATTTGATTTCCTTGGACTGACCATACAGAAAAATCTGAAATGGTCCAGTCATAGCGATAAAATTGCTTTCAAGATATCTAAAGTGGTTGGAATCATGCAGCAACTAAAATACGTCCTTCCTCAGAACATTCTCCTGACTATATACAACTCACTCATACTATCGCATTTTCACTATTGTATACTAGCCTGGGGGTACCAAAGTAATCGACTGAAAAACATCCAGAAGAAAGCTGTACGTATCATTACAAGGAGTAATTACATGGCCCACACCGATCGCTTATTTAAACATCTGAATGTCCTTAAAATCGACGACATTCATAAACTTCAGGCGCTAAAGTTTTATTACAGGTTAAAGCATAATGATCTCCCCGCATACTTTCTGAATACATTCGACTTACCTCGAATACTTGACAGACATAACTACAACACTAGACAAAAATACAATACTATTATCCCTAGAACAAAACACAAGTTTGCAGAAAGTTGCATTAGATATTATCTTACGCATTTAATAAACGAATTACCTCAAGACATAATCACGAAGATTTTTACTCATAGCCAAGCCGGATATACCCGACATATCAAACAGAGATTTATAGACTCGTATAGAATTGACTGCTTAATAGTAAATTGTTATGTGTGTCAACTCAAGTACTAATTATTTTGCCATACATACATGTATATTGGTTCTTTCGGTGTCTCATGTTCCTTAGGCCCCAAAACGTTGATGATCGTGCATATACTTAATAATTTTAATGTATTGATAACGATGATGTTTCTCGCTTTTTTTTTTTTTTTTTTTTTTTTTTTTTTTTTTTTTTTGCCAGTTTCTTTAATTGTTTTTAACGACATCAAGTTAGATACATTTATTCTTGTTGATTGTCTCGCTTTGTTTTTTTTTTTTTTTTTTGCCAAGGTGGACTCCATGCTAGCGACCACAGGTCATAATGGAGGTCTCCTGGACCAGTCACCACTTCACCATGCATATCTAGCACATTGTTTGTATTCTTACTGTGTTCTGGTCTGAATAAACGATTATTCTTCTTCTTCTTCTTAAGAGCCAGGAGAAGGGGGCTGAGATCATGCTTAAGGGGCTAGGAGAAGGGGGCTGGGGGTCATGCTTAAGAGGCTGGGAGAAGGGGGCTGGGGTCATGCTTAAGTGGCTAGGAGAAGGGGGCAGGGGTCATGCTTAAGGGGCTAGGAGAAGGGGGCTGGGGTCATGCTTAAGGGGCTACTAGAAGGGGGCTGGGTTCGTGCTTAATGGGCTAGGAGAAGGGGGCTGGGGTCATGCTTAAGGGGCTAGGAGAAGGGGGCTGGGGTCATGCTTAAGGGGCTAGGCTAAAGGGGCTGGGGGTCGTGCTTAAGGGGCTAGGAGAAGGGGGCTGGGGTCATGCTTAAGGAGCTAGGAGAAGGGGGCTGGGGTCATGCTTAAGGGGCTAGGCTAAAGTGGATGGGGTCATGCTTAATGGGCTAGGGGAAGGCGGCTGAGGTCATGTTTAAGGGGCTAGGAGAAGGAGGCTGTGGTCATGCTTATGGGGCTGGGGTCATGCTTAAGGGGCTAGGGGAAGGGGGCTGGGGTCATATTTAAGGGCTAGGAGAAGGGGCTGGGGTCATGCTTAAGGGGCTTGAAGAAGATGGCTGGGGGTCATGCTTAAGGGGCTTGGAGAAGGGGGCTGGGGGTCATGCTTTAGGGGCTTGGAGAAGGGGGCTGGGGTCATGCTTAGGGGCCTAGGGGAAGGGGAATGGGGTCATATTTAAGAGCTAGGAGAAGGGGGCTGAGATCATGCTTAAGGGGCTAGGAGAAGGGAGCAGGGGTCATGCTTAAGGGGCTAGGAGAAGGGGGCTGGGGTCATGCTTAAGGGGCTAGTAAAAGGGGGCTGGGGTCGTGCTCAATAGGTTAGGAGAAGGGAGCTGGGGTCATGCTTAAGGGGTTAGGAGAAGGGGGCTGGGGGTCATGCTTAAGGGGCTAGGAGAATGGGGCTGGGGTCATGCTTAAGAGGCTAGGAGAAGGGGGCTGGGGTCATGCTTAAGGGGCTAGGAGAAGGGGGTTGGGGTCATGCTAAAGGGGCTAGGAAGAGGGGGCTGGCGTCATGCTTAATGGGCTAGGAGAAGGCGGCTGAGGTCATGTTTAAGGGGCTAGGAGAAGGAGGCTGTGGTCATGCTTATGGGGCTGGGGTCATGCTTAAGGGGCTAGGGGAAGGGGGCTGGGGTCATAATTAAGGGCTAGGAGAAGGGGCTGGGGTCAGGCTTGAGGGCCTAGGGGAAAGGGGATGGGGTCATATTTAAGAGCCAGGAGAAGGGGTCTGAGATCATGCTTAAGGGGCTAGGAGAGGGGGGCTGGGGTCATGCTTAAGAGGCTAGGAGAAGGGGGCTGGGGTCATGCTTAAGGGGCTAGGAGAAGGGGGTTGGGGTCATGCTAAAGGGGCTAGGAAGAGGGGGCTGGCGTCATGCTTAATGGGCTAGGAGAAGGCGGCTGAGGTCATGTTTAAGGGGCTAGGAGAAGGAGGCTGTGGTCATGCTTATGGGGCTGGGGTCATGCTTAAGGGGCTAGGGGAAGGGGGCTGGGGTCATAATTAAGGGCTAGGAGAAGGGGCTGGGGTCAGGCTTGAGGGCCTAGGGGAAAGGGGATGGGGTCATATTTAAGAGCCAGGAGAAGGGGTCTGAGATCATGCTTAAGGGGCTAGGAGAGGGGGGCTGGGGGTCATGCTTAAGAGGCTGGGAGAAGGGGGCTGGGGTCATGCTTAGGTGGCTAGGAGAAGGGGGCAGGGGTCATGCTTAAGGGGCTAGGAGAAGGGGGCTGGGGTCATGCTTAAGGGGCTAGGAGAAGGGGGCTGGGGTCGTGCTTAATGGGCTAGGAGAAGGGGGCTGGGGTCATGCTTAAGGGGCTAGGAGACGGGGGCTGGGGTCATGCTTAAGGGGCTAGGCTAAAGGGGATGGGGTCGTGCTTAAGGGGCTAGGAGAAGGGGGCTGGGGTCATGCTTAAGGAGCTAGGAGAAGGGGGCTGGGGTCATGCTTAAGGGGCTAGGCTAAAGTGGATGGGGTCATGCTTAATGGGCTAGGGGAAGGCGGCTGAGGTCATGCTTATGGGGCTGGCGTCATGCTTAAGGGGCTAGGGGAAGGGGGCTGGGGTCATATTTAAGGGCTAGGAGAAGGGGCTTGGGGTCATGCTTAAGGGGCTTGGAGAAGGGGGCTGGTGGTCATGTTTAAGGGGCTAGGAGAAGGAGGCTGTGGTCATGCTTATGGGGCTGGGGTCATGCTTAAGGGGCTAGGGGAAGGGGCTGGGGTCATAATTAAGGGCTAGGAGAAGGGGCTGGGGTCAGGCTTAAGGGCCTAGGGGAAAGAGGATGGGGTCATATTTAAGAGCCAGGAGAAGGGGTCTGAGATCATGCTTAAGGGGCTAGGAGAAGGGGGCTGGGGGTCATGCTTAAGAGGCTGGGAGAAGGGGGCTGGGGTCATGCTTAAGTGGCTAGGAGAAGGGGGCAGGGGTCATGCTTAAGGGGCTAGGAGAAGGGGGCTGGGGTCATGCTTAAGGGGCTAGGAGAAGGGGGCTGGGGTCGTGCTTAATGGGCTAGGAGAAGGGGGCTGGGTTCATGCTTAAGGGGTTAGGAGAAGGGGGCTGGGGGTCATGCTTAAGGGGCTAGGAGAATGGGGCTGGGGTCATGCTTAAGGGGCTAGGAGAAGGGGGCTGGGGTCATGCTAAAGGGGCTAGGAAGAGGGGGCTGGCGTCATGCTTAATGGGCTAGGAGAAGGGGGCTGGGGTCATGCTTAATGGGCTAGGCTAAGGGGGCTAGGCTCATGCTTAAGGGGCTGGGAGAATGGGGCTGGGGTCATGCTTAATGGGGTAAGAAAGGGAGGCTGGGGTCCTGCTTAAGGGGCTAGGAGAAGGGGGCTCGGGTCATGCTTAAAGGGGTAGGAAAAGGAGGCTGGGGTCATGGTTAAGGGGCGAGGAGCAGGAGGCTGGGGTCATGCTTAAGGGACTAGGAGAAGGGGGCTTGGGTCATACGTAAGGGGCTTGGAGAAGGGGGCTGGGGTCATGCTTAAGGGACGAGGAGATGGCTGCTGGGGTCATGCTGAAGGGGCTTGGAGAAGGGGGCTGGGGTCGTGCTTAAGGGGCTAGGAGATGGGGGCTGGAGTCATGCTTAAGGGACTTGGGGAAGGGGGCTGGGGTCATGCTTAAGGGGCTTGGAGAAGGGGGCTGGGTCATGCTTAAGGTGCTTGGAGAAGGGGGCTGGGGTCATGCTTAAGGGGCTAGGAGAAGTGGGCTGGTGTCATGCTTAAAGGGCTAGGAGAAGTGGGCTGGGGTCATGCTTAAAGGGCTAGGAGAAGGGGGCTGAGGTCATGTTTAAGGGGCTAGGAGAAGGGGGCTGGGGTCATGCTTAAGGGGCCAGGAGAAGGGGGCTGGGGGTCATGCTTAAGGGGCTTGGAGAAGGGGACTGGGGTCATGCTTAAGGGGTTGAGAGAAGGGGGCTGGGGTCATGCTTAAGGGGCCAGGAGAAGGGGGTTGGGGGTCATGCTTAAGGGGCTTGGAGAAGGGGGCTGGGGTCATGCTTAAGGGGTTGAGAGAAGGGGGCTGGGGTCATGCTTAAGGGGCTTGAAGAAGGGAGCTGGGGGACATGCTTAAGGGGGTAGGAAAGGGGGGCTGGGGTCATGCTGAAGGGGCTAGGAGAAGGGGACTGGGGTCTTACTTAAGGGGTTAGGAGAAGGGGGTGGGGGTCATGCTTAAGGGCTAGGAGAAGGGGGCTGGGGGTCGTGCTTAAGGGGCTAGGGGAAAGCGGCTGAGGTCATGTTTAAGGGGCTAGGCGAAGGGGGCTGGGATCATGATTAAGGGGCAAAGAAAAAAGGACTTAATTTCTAAAGTCTAAAACAACATCGCGTGTTTTTGTTTCCCCAGTATCGCAGTCGAGAGAATGCGGGCATAATATGCCTCGAACACCATTCCCCTTCGCCATATTACAGGCAACAAATGTTACTGCCTTTTTTATTTTCCGTGTTTTTAGGAAGATTTGATTTACACTTAGTTAGGGGCCTTCTTGAACTTCATATTATGTTCGATACGTACGCTACTGCGACGCCATATTTATATATTGTTTACTTGGATAGAAGATACGCTGTTTGTACTCCAGCACGAGGACTCCTATATTGTTTGCACTGCACGCCCCAGTTCTCTCAAGTGTAAAGTCGGCCACCGAACGCATTCAGTAACTTACAATGAACTACCCTTCCTATTTAACATGATAAAACCCCGAAATAACTCTACTGTACCGGCCCAGTTAAAGATTCTCTCATGTATATCATTGCCATCCTTATTTCGTCCATTTGTAAAGGTTATGTTCTGGTATATAAATGCCCTTGGTCTGTTTTCAATGAAATTCCGAGCCCCACGTGGGCGAAGGTTGAATAGGTATTGATGTATGTTCAGTGCTGTCATGACTGGTAGGGAAATCCAGATGGCAAAAGGTGGGCTCCGAGGGGGGTGCGTGGGACGGACCATGGAAGAAGCCTGTTAGCGGATATAACTTTAATTGAAGTGTGGTCCTTCACAATACCTGAATTCCTCCTTTAGCTTGCCCAATAACACCTCCACCTACGTGAACTGCACGAACAAGAATTGGTTTGCACAGGTCGTGGTTCTCCTACGTGGGTGTAAAGGTAGTTTACCCGGGCGATAAGAGGCGTGTTCGTGGCATTTGTGCCATACAAACCCGGAATGAATGGATAATAAATCTGAAAGGGCAGAGATCAATAAATTTCCGCCTCCACTACTGCGCAACTGAACTTTGGCACCCTAGTAGGAGCAGGTTTTTTGCCCCATATATTAAGCGATGACGTTTAAACGCATTTTAACGATAGGGAAAAACGAGATAACTTGGTCGGGAGTGGACGGGGGAGCAATGGAAGTGTCTATGATTTACTTTTGAGTCCAATGGTCAATCGCAAATGCAACATAAACACTTCTCCTAACCCCTTAAGCATGAAACCAGCCTCCTTCCCATAGCGCCTTCAACATGACACCAGCCCCTTAGCCTAGCCCCTTAACCATGACCCCAGCCCCTTTCTCCTAGCCCCTTAACCGTGACCCCAGCCCCTTTCTCCTAGCCCCTTAAGCATGACCCCAGCCCCCTTAGCCTAGCCCCTTAAACATGACCCCAGCCCGCTTCTCCCAGCCCCCTTCTCCTTACCCCCTAACCATGACCCCAGTCCCCATCTCCCAGCACCTTAAGCATGACCCCAGCCCCCATCTCCCAGCACCTTAAGCATGACCCCAGCCCCCTTCTCCCAGCCACCTAAGCATGACACCAGCCCCCTTCTCCTAGCCCCTTAAGCATGACACCAGCCCCCTTCTCCTAGCCCCTTCAGCATGACCCCAGCCCCCTTCTCCAAGCCCCTTAAGCATGACCCCAGCCCCCTTCTCCTCGCCCCTAGGGCTTCACCCCGGCCCGCTTCTCCTAGCACCGTAGCCATCACCCCATCCCCTTAAGCCCCTTAAGCATAACCTCATCCCCCTTCTCCTAGCCGCTTAGCCATGAACCTAGCCCCCTCCTTCCCAGCCCCTTAAGCTTGACCCCAGTACGCTCCCTCCCAGCCCCTTAAGCATGACCCCAGCCCCCTTCTCCCAGCCACCTAAGCATGACCCCAGCCCCCTTCTCCTAGCCTCTTAAACATGACCCCAGCCCCCTTCTCCCAGCCACCTAAGCATGACCCCAGCCCCCTTCTCCTAGCCCCTTAAACATGACCTCAGCCCCCTTCTCCTAGCCCCTTAACAGGACCCCAGTCCCCTTCTCCTTACCCCCTAACCATGACCCCAGTCCCCATCTCCCAGCACCTTAAGCATGACCCAAGCCCCCATCTCCCAGCACCTTAAGCATGACCCCAGCCCCCTTCTCCCAGCCACCTAAGCATGACCCCAGCCCCCTTCTCCTAGCCCCTTAAACATGACCTCAGCCCCCTTCTCCTAGCCCCTTAACAGGACCCCAGTCCCCTTCTCCTTACCCCCTAACCATGACCCCAGTCCCCATCTCCCAGCACCTTAAGCATGACCCAAGCCCCCATCTCCCAGCACCTTAAGCATGACCCCAGCCCCCTTCTCCTAGCCCCTTAAGCATGACCCCAGCCCCCTTCTCCCAGCCACCTAAGCATGACCCCAGTCCCCTTCTCCTAGCCTCTTAAACATGACCCCAGCCCCCTTCTCCTAGCCCCGTAAGCATGTCCTCAGCCCCCTTCTCTCTGCCCCTTAAGCATGACCCCAGCCCCAGCCCCCTTCTCCTTACCCCCTAACCATGACCAGCCCAGTCCCCATCACCCAGCACCTTAAGCATGAACCCAGCCCCTTTCTCCCAGCCACCTAAGCATGACCCCAGCCCCCTTCTCCTAGCCTCTTAAACATGACCCCAGCCCCCTTCTCCTAGACCCTTAAGCATGTCCACAGCCCCCTTCTCCCTGCCCCTTAAGCATGACCCCAGCCCCAGCCCCCTTCTCCTTACCCCCTAACCATGACCCCAGTCCCCATCTCCCAGCACCTTAAGCATGACCCCAGCCCCCATCTCCCAGCACCTTAAGCATGACCCCAGCCCCCTTCTCCCAGCCGCCTGAGCATGACCCCAGCCCCTTAAGCATGACCCCAGCCCCCTTCTCCCAGCCACCTAAGCATGACCCTAGCCCCTTAAGCATGACCCCAGCCCCCTTCTCCCAGCCCCTTAAGCATGACCCCATTCCATTTCTCCCAGCCCCTAAAGCACCACCCGGCCCCCTTCTCCTAGCCCCGTAGCCATGACCCAAGCCCCTCCTCCGAGCCAGTTAAGCATGACCCCAGCCCCGTTGCCCTAGCCCCTTAAGCATGACCCCAGCCCCCTTCTCCTAGCCCCTTAAGAATGACCCCAGCCCCCTTCTTCTAGCCCCTTAAGCATGACCTCAGCCCTCTTCTCCTAGCCCCTTAAGCATGACCCCAGTCCCCATCTCCCAGCACCTTAAGCATGATCCCAGCCCCCTTCTCCTAGCCCCTTAAGCATGACCCCAACCCCCTTCTCCTAGCCCCTTAAACATGACCCCAGCCCCCTTCTCCCAGCCCCTTAAGCATGACCCCATTCCATTTCTCCCAGGCCCTAAAGCACCACCCGGCCCCTTCTCCTAGCCCCGTAGCCATGACCCAAGCCCCTCCTCCGAGCCAGTTAAGCGTGACCCCAGCCCCCTTCCCCTAGCCCTTTAAGCATGACCCCAGCCCCCTTCTCCTAGCCCCTTAAGAATGACCCCAGCCCCCTTCTCCTAGCCCCTTAAGCATGACCCCAGCCCCCTTCTCCTAGCCCCTTAAGCATGACCCAGCCCCCTTCTCCTAGCCCCTTAAGCATGACCCCAGCCCCCTTCTCCTAGCCCCTTAAGCATAACCTCAGCCCCCTTCTTCTAGCCCCTTAAGCATGACCCCAGCCCCTTTCTCCCAGCCACCTAAGCATGACCCCAGCCCCCTTCTCCTAGCCTCTTAAACATGACCCCAGCCCCCTTCTCCTAGACCCTTAAGCATGTCCTCAGCCCCCTTCTCCCTGCCCCTTAAGCATGACCCCAGCCCCCGCCCCCTTCTCCTTACCCCCTAACCATGACCCCAGTCCCCATCTCCCAGCACCTTAAGCATGACCCCAGCCCCCATCTCCCAGCACCTTAAGCATGACCCCAGCCCCCTTCTCCCAGCCGCCTGAGCATGACCCCAGCCCCTTAAGAATGACCCCAGCCCCCTTCTTCTAGCCCCTTAAGCATGACCTCAGCCCCCTTCTCCTAGCCTCTTAAAAATGAACCCAGCCCCCTTCTCCCAGCCACCTAAGCATGACCCCAGCCCCCTTCTCCTAGCCCCTTAAGCATGACCCCAACCCCCTTCTCCTAGCCCCTTAAGCATGACACCAGCCCCCTTCTCCCAGCCCCTTAAGCATGACCCCATTCCATTTCTCCCAGCCCCTAAAGCACCACCCGGCCCCCTTCTCCTAACCCCGTAGCCATGACCCAAGCCCCTCCTCCGAGCCAGTTAAGCATGACCCCAGCCCCCTTCCCCTAGCCCCTTAAGCATGACCCCAGCCCCCTTCTCCTAGCCCCTTAAGAATGACCCCAGCCCCCTTCTCCTAGCCCCTTAAGCATGACCCCAGCCCCCTTCTCCTAGCCCCTTAAGCATGACCCCAGCCCCCTCCTCCGAGCCAGTTAAGCATGACCCCAGCCCCCTTCCCCTAGCCCTTTAAGCATGACCCCAGCCCCCTTCTCCTAGCCCCTTAAGCATGACCCCAGCCCCCTTCTCCTAGCCCCTTAAGCATGACCCCAACCCCCTTCTCCTAGCCCCTTAAGCATGACCCCAGCCACCTTCTCCCAGCCCCTTAAGCATGACCACAGCCCCCTTTTCCTAGCCCCTTAAGCATGACCCAGCCCCCTTCTCCTGGCCTCTTAAGCATGACCCCAGCCCCCTTCTCCTAACCCCTTAGACATGACACTAGCCCAGTTAGCCTAGCCCCTTAAACATGACCCCGGCCCCCTTAGCCTAGCCCCTTAAACATGACCCCAGCCCCCTTAGCCTAGCCCCTTAAACATGACCCCAGCCCCTTTCTCCTAGCCTACCAATCGAGTATAGGTAAGAAATATTGGGACGCTTGGGACGAATTATTACCATATACAGTGCGCGTCACTTAATCGCACTTCGGCTAATCGCAACAAATCTCAAATCCAAACGCCATTTCCTATACATTCCCATGTTAACAACTTCGGTTATAAATATGTTAGTTTTCTGAGGGGTATATGTTCGCGCCTACCCACTCTATGAACCCATATTTTCACAGCTCCCCCCCCCCTTCCCCCTCCGGTCGCAAGTTTAGATATCCGCTCTATATAGGTATCTTTTTCACCATGAATGTCCGCTCTGTATAGGTATCTTTGTCTTCACAAATATTCACTCTCTCAGGCATCAAGGCATACGTGGAACCTCACCAGCATATTTGTATAATAGTGCCCCCCCCCCCTCTGGGACGCAAACACATGCATCTGATGAACTGTTCGTGGGGACTCAGCAAAGAATACAGTCTTAAAGTGTTCGCGCCACGACTTTTTCTTCCTCAGATTTAACTTTGTTTAGGGAAGATAAACAACTAACAATTTGTTTTAATGGGAGTTTTTATTCTTCAATATCCCCATGAACGTGTTCACCAAAGAAGCAAAAGTGAGGTCTGCCGGGATACTTCTGGGAGCATTGCATCTGAGCGTTATTTGAAAATTCCCCAATGATGTCACAAGATTGACAGGTGAGCTTTGATGCAGTGCGTAGACATCTGTGGTCGTCGAGGGCGTGTATTGTTCTCATGGTTGAGTGCGTTTCGTTGAGTTCAAGCCAATGAGCAGAGATAATTTGAGTCCCAATATAAAAGCACGTGCGTTTGTATTCCCCTTTTGACGTCACTTTTCTCGCTCCCAGAATTTAAATTGGTAGGTGCGAAAACAAGTGGAAAAAGTATGTCCTTCTACCATTTAGGGCGTTATAATAGCTCGATAATATAAGCTTGGAAACACAGAAGATTAATATGAGCTAAAGTTGCTTTGGCGTGGCCCGAACTGTTTAAGCCTACATATAGAGAACCGGGAATAAATCAATGCAGCTAAATGCAGGTCGTTCTTCAATGTTATCGCTATAACCATCGCTTCAGATTATCTCACGTATGACTCACGTCGGGAAGCACGATAAAAATAACACATTACATAAGGCCCGTCTATACCCCAGGAAATACGGCCCCTGGGTTCTAGAAAGTACATCGCTCTTCATAGCCATGCATCAGATATAGCAGCTTCAGACGATGTGTTCGCCGGTCCACTAACTATCGAAAAATAGACAGCGCACTATGGAGTACGTGACTCGGTGACCTTCCGCAAGGTCATCTGGAGGTGCCCACCCTGGCTGTACTTATCAGACCATGCACGCCCTGACCATGTGTCTGGACGGAAACGCAATGCGTTGCTGTATCAAAGCACCTTGGACATAACAAATATGTCGATTCTGCACCCTTAGGGCTGACGGGTGAGGGCTGACGGCCGGTTCATAGTTCATACAGGGTCCACGACCTGGATTGCCCTAGTTAATGGAAATGTGAGCTATACGTGAGCTATGGTGAAACAAATGGTTCACTAACATTTTCGTTAATCGTAATATTACCCTTTGATCGCTTGCCGGTTACCTGATGTTTTTTTCAGTCATTTACTTGGTAAGCATTAATTTTATGGATTGTTTCCAATATTGAGCACATGAGAAACGTTATTTACAATAGTTCTCCTATTCTGACGCCACCATTCCTTCACATTACCTGCTTCGCATGACTGTACCTTGACCTACTTGTGCGCCTTGTCAGGGTTTTTTGTGTACATCATTTAATTGTTCTGCTGTTTCCAAAAGCAAAATACAATATTCAATGGTAATAGTACCTTTAATTGGCATTCCCTTGATCGTTTCATTGTTGATAACCTCATAGCGGAATCTATTAGTAAGATGTAGTTTAATTCATTCCGACTTTTTTGTGCAAGCGCTTGCTAGATCACGGTCTCATATATCGCCAAAAATCATCATAATCAACGTCGTTGGTGGTTACTTAATTGGTTGCATATTCAGGACGCTCTGACCTATTCTGACCATATTGCGTCAATGGGAGAAGGAATGGAATTGTGGAACCACTTCCCCGAGGTAACCCCTTACTCTTTGCGAAGAAAGCAATGGGATCTTTATGCCGCGACCACACAGACCCACGTCTTTGATGTCAGTGCCATGCGAGTGTCACTTAGCCCACCAATATTTAGAGGTTACCTTCCTCATGTTAGGGTCTGGACGGGGTAAATGGCGACAGGCGACACAAATATGTTTGAAAAATCAACATTCGACATGGACCCCCAAATTCCGACATTGTGGAAGTAAAACAAGCGACGTCGACACAGATTTTGGAAAAATCACTATTCGACATGGACCCGCAAATTCCGACACTGTGGAACTAAAAAGCGACGTCGACACAGATTTTTGAGAAAACGACGCGATACTAAACGTCGCGAAAAATCGACATTCGGCAGTGAGAAGTTTGAAAACCGACACTGGACACTGGACCCCCATTGCAGTCCCCTGTAAATTACATCATTCAACAGGCCTTTATTTGGTCGTGATATGTTGATGTTTTTGTTTAGCCCCCGTATCTGTACTGACGGAAGCCAATGGCCTTCTGATAACCACGTGGCGGACACCCACACCCTCCCCCAGCCTCACCCCACCCTCCCCCAGCCTCACCCCACCCTCCCCCAGCCTCACCCCAGAGTATAGACTCTGAGGGTTCGGGGTGAGTAACTACGCCCAAGTTTGTACCTGGGCCCGCGCCGTGACAAGGACCCCCACTCGATGCTGTCAAGACCATAAGGGTTGCTCTGTAGATGAAACAAGACAGTAATCAAGCGTAGTAGTGGAACCCTCTATCACGTACAAGTAGGGGTCCGGAAAGGAGGGTCCAGTGTCCAGTGTCGATTTTTCTAAATTTTCAGTATCGAATGTCGATGTTTCACGACATATCCGTGTCGTCTTTTTGGCTAAGGCCAGCGTGGTTTTTTTTTCAAAAATCTGTGTCGATGTCGCTTTTTCAAATGCTCAAGGTCGGAGTTTGGGGGTCAATATCGAATGTCGATTTTTCAAATACGCCATTAGCCTGCGCGTCCCAATCTCCCCCACGTCGTCCGCAAATGGCCGGGAGTTTCCGGGACTGTTGCTTCTCTTGAAGGCCGTATCTGGCAGCCGTCGGCTTGCTGAGCGACCAGACTATGTATACCAGGACCAAACACTCAGTAATGGTTCATTTTAAGTGCATCAGAAAGAGCTTCACAAAGGTCATGTTTGCCAGGAAATGACTTGCATATATTAGTTGAAGTTAGAATCGATTATGCAACATAAGTAACTGCGCTCACCGCCGTGCAGGTGTCCAGGGGGGCGTATTCATAATCCCCTCGTAATTTACGCACGGAAATTGCATTTTTAATCAGTCTTAGCTTCAATAGCTCGTTGTGGTGGGGCGCATGATTAGGAAGTCGTCTTCAATATAATTTCAGCAATTTCTTAATTCAGAAAATCAAGAAAATTGGGTGACTACTTATGTATTTTGAACCCGATAATCGCTCAACAAATCTTCCACTTAGCGCTAAGTCTTGTGGCGTAGGCTAAGTGGCGATTAGGAATACGGCCCCAGGTAGACATGAGGGCCACCTAGTGCGAAGTTATAGGGCATGACCGCAACCCAGTAGAGGCACCTAACACGACATCTAGCGTGAAGCTTTAGCTTCCAGACCGCCACCTAGGGGGGCATGACCGCCACCTGACATTTTGTGTCAATTAACGAGGCATGACCGCCAACAAATCGGCATTTAAGGCGATTTGACCACTAACTTGTCTACTAGCAGTGTTATCATATAAACTTGTTGGGATTTCAAATAGGTTTGTATTGGATTTTGCTTGCGCTAATTTCTTCCTAAAATGTGTTCACTTCGTGTTAGCCTATATTCACTTCGTATTTGCCCATGTCCACTTAGTGTTAGGTAGGATCCACTTCGTGTTAGCCCTTATCCATTTAGTGTTAGCCTTTATACACTTCGTGTTAGCCTTTATACACTTCGTGTTAGCCAGTATTCACTTCGTGTTGGCCTGCATCCACTTCGTGTTGGCCTGCATCCACTTCGTGGTAGCCTGCATCCACTTCGTGTTAGCCTGGGTACACTTCGTGTTAGCCTGGGTCAACTTCGTGTTGGCCTGGGTCCACTTCGTGTTAGTCTGGGTCCACTTCGTGTTAGCCTGGGTCCACTTCGTGTTAGTCTGGGTCCACTTCGTGTGAGCCATTATCGATTTCGTGTTGGCCTGCATCCAATCCGCGTTAGCCTGTGTCCACTTCGTGTTAGCCTGTGTCCACTTCGTGTTAGCCTGGGTCCACTTCGTGTTGGCTTGCATCCACTTTATGTTAGTCTGTGGTTACTTCGTGTTGGCCTATATCCGCTTTATGTTGAGCTTAGGCCACTTCGCGTTGGCCCTGTCCACTTCGTGTTGGGCTGCATCCGCTTCGTGTTAGCCAACATCCACTTCGTGTTAGCCAACATCCACTTCGTGTTAGCCAACATCCACTTCGTGTTAGCCTGGGTCCACTTCGTGTTAGCTATTATCCATTTCGTGTTGGCCCACATCCACTTCGTTTTAGCCTGTGACCACTTCGGGTTGGCCTGTATCCGCTTCGTGTTGGCCTGTATCCGCTTCGTGTTGGGCTGTGGCCACTTCGTGTTGGCCTGTATCCGCCATTATCCACTTAGTGTCAGGCTCTATCCGCTACGAGTCCAAATCTATCACTGTTACATGAGGGTGGGACATGCCCTCTGAATCGCTAATCCGCAACAATTAGGGATAGTAATATTGAATCTCTAAGATGAGGATTGTTCAAGGCTGGGCGCGAAAAAAAGTCCTTAAATGTGATATCACTAATATCGAAGAATTCACGGAATGCAATAAGGGATCGCGTTAAATATGGAAAGGGTCTTCGCGTTTAACCAGGAATTGTACGGATAACGATCCCGCCAAATTGCTAACAGCTAATCACGAATCTCCAAGAATTTCTGGATGCCAATCGCAGAGATTGGAGAAGATACCCCGCCCGCCTCTTACATTTTAGTGCAATAATTAATTATTTGTATACCTAAAATTCAATACCTGGAGCCTGCTCAGCATATTAAAATAAACCAATAACCCGATAAACAACACCCAAGTCTGTGACGTTTTGCACGTAGCTGCTAACTTGCCATATTTGCTGTGATATCTTTCATTTCGCTATGTTATGCATGTTTTTTTTTAAATTCATGGTTATTATTTGAATTTCTTTAAAGCGGTCAAAACGTCGACAGGTACACCAGTGCACCCCCCCCCCTCCCCCCACCCCCAACTACCCCCTTTCGAATTCTACGTCACTGTCGACCGGTAACATCCTGCTGTATATCAATATGTACCTACATATATATGCACACAGCCCGCCAATCACACGCCGCTATGTAAACATATATATATATATATATATATATGTATATGCTGTAGATAAATTCTTCACGTAGTGCTCAAGAAGACCACCATTTTTCGTGAGATAATTTCCCCCACTTTAGTCCTTGTGTGCGCAAAAGCGGCATAACACGCAAATTTATCTCGCTTCATTGCAGTCTCGTATGAACTTATGTTATTGTTGTTACAGTATCATATGAACATATACAATGCCTGTTTTAGAAGGAGGAGAGGATGCCGTTGGTGGGCTTGATGAGTGATGGCTGTGTGAGTATGATGCAATGGTCTATTTCAGGCGATGACCTAGAGGCAGGTGGTCCCGCCGAGATGTAGGGCAACAGGCGTCCCTCGCAGCAGACGACAGCCTTTGGAGTGGCGGGAAAAATCAATTGTTTCCGTGTTTGTAAATACGGGACGACCTCCCCGTGAGTCTTATTGCTCAGCTGCCATCTGTTGCTGGCGGAAGTCCATGCAATATATCCTGGGGGAGAAGGGGGGTGGGGTGGTGGGTAGGGGGTAAGCAGCTGGGGGTGGGGGCATGGTTCAGTTGACGTCAATGTAGGCATGCATGGCCCTAACCTCGACCCCCCCCCCCCCTTCCCAGATGTTCTGGCCAGATGGCAAGAAGGGAGGGGGTGAGGGGGATGGGGAGGGGCACTAGGTAGAACGGTCTATTGCATCAGCCGAGCCGAAGTGTTGCAATACCTTGCATCATTTTTTTCCCTCGCCGGAGAGTAGGTCGATCCTGAGAGCCCTTCGTGTTCAAACAAATCATCACTTGTGTGCTTATCAGTCTGGCCTCTCCCCTTTTCTCCCTTTTATCGTGCGCGATAACAAACGCTAAGATAGGGCGGAACGTACGATATAGCAAAACCAACTATCAGTCAAGTGAGGGAAATTCTGCTGAGTCAGCGGTGTGTGTGGCATGGTTTGTGGGGCATGGGTTACACAGCTTTTGGTTGGAAGCTCTACGGTAAACGGTTTCAATTCAATTCGGTTTCAAGTAATTAAATAATAATTACTATTACTATTAGTATGCTAATTCCAAAACAACTATTGCAAAACAATGAAACTGGACCAAGACACGAGCATATTGATAACAATTAATTATATCAGACATATGTTTTCGGAGCACCTACGAATGTAGTTTAATCAGTCTATACCAGGCCGCATCTATTGGATGGGGGGAGAGGAGGGGGCGGAGGGCGTAGGGGCCCCTTTTCGAGATCCCACGTTATCAGGTCTATTCGTCGTATGTTATTATTGTGAAGTGGACCGGAGAGGTCAATGCGATGGTTTGAGTGTAGCTGTATATTTTTTCCATCTAATGATAGATTGTTCTGTGGAGGATGTTCAAACTACGAACTCGTAGGGTGTCTGAAAGCCCCTGATCTTTATAACAAGTGATCTTCATAGCAAATTATGATAACATATACAATGAATTTATAAACGTTATTTATAAAGAGCCATTTTCGTTCGTCCGTTATGGGCAAGAGTAAAACAATGTTTTACTGTGGGAAAATCGATTTTGCAATAGCAGATTTCTTTCTTGCTATAAATGAAAACGTGTGAAGACAAGATTCGCTCTCATTCAGGCAAGATGACGGTATAAATCAACATTTTCACCTACGACCGAACGACCTCACTTCGCGCTCGATAGGCTCATGGTGTCTCATCGTCAACTTACGCCTCCAGGGCGGCGCCACTACGAACCAGCAGGCTTGGAACCCGCCTGCCTGTCAGAAACAACTCTAGGCAGGTTCCACCGTTGTCCCATTGCCAACTGTCTTACGACAATAACGTCTTGTTTTCAGGCTACGCTGATATGTGGCATATCGAACTGGACAATTCTTTTGAAAACAGCACTCACAAAAGTGACTACAGGATCCGTTGTTGCATGCACGAGAGTGTCGCTGAATGATTTCAAGGGTCGTGCGCAAGAATTCTTGAAAGCGGTGACACAACAAAAAAATGCGTGTAAATGCCTGAGACGTAGGTGATCCAGGTGCACGTTACGCACTATTTGCACACTCTATAATCGCTGGTAATATAAAGCATGAAAACTGCTACTAAGCTTGTTGCATTGTAATGTATAAGGAGAGTCTAGAGGGCACACAATTTGAAAGGGGGGTGCACAGATATAGTTTAGGGTCTGAAATGGGTGGCGCGTACCCCATGAACCCCCCCCCCCCCCTGGGCACGCCCATGATATCTGTTTGCTTCTGTGCACTTTTTGCCATTATTTCATCAACATACTCTCGCAATACTTTAATGGGTTTCAGTACGGACTAATAACATAAAATTTTCATAGGTTTTAGCAATATCCACTGAATACAACCGATTTAACCGTCATAGGCAAAGTGTCGTTACACCCCAATAAGAAAAACAAAACAAAATGCATGTTCTTTGGTCCAAAGTGGACCAGACCTAAGCGCTTTTATTTTGCGAAGGCTATTCAACCCGTCCCTGACGATGAGGTGGTACATTGCATCCAGAGTGACACGCACCCTTGAACACCCGTGGCTCGTTCCCGCACTGACGTGCTCAGTGATCACGTGACCCAGAGCACGTGATTTCTGGTCACGGACCATGCGTGCTACCAAGGCCCGCGTGCAGCGGTTGTCGTGGAAGCAGCGCGCTGCGTACGTGACACTGGCCTGGGTCCCTGTCTCCCTGGCTGCTCGTGTAATTGAGTTGTTTTCAAAACAATATTAAATGAGTTCACTGTCCGATGCATCTGTGCTTTTTACCCGGGGGTTCACTGTTATACGAATCTGGTGTGTGTGTGTGTGTGGGGGGGGGGGTCCGCGAGTGCCCCTTGATGCCTGAGGGAGCGGACAATTGTGATAAGGAGCGGAAAAACTTGCGACAGGGGTGAGGGTGGGGGCTCTGAATATGTGCATTCATAGAGCCGGTTGCCGCGAAAAGATACCCCTTCCGAGCGGATTTTGGCGGTGAAAAAGGATATTAATGTATTAAGTACCCCTCCCCCGGGTGTTTTAACCTTTATTATCTTGATTTGTTCATATTGGATGTTTGTTAGCGGGTTTTCAAAGGGGATCGGAAATATGGAATCCATTTGTCATGATATAGGCCCGGTTATATTCTTAAAATGTGATAGTAGCGTTTTGGGTGGGGAGCGGGGGGGGGGGGGGTTCTTGCGAAAGGGCCAGAAAACATGTGAGGGTCTTATAGAGCATGGTGACATATTAAATTTGGTGGGCTGCATATTTTAACTAGTTGCGCATGATTCAGTGTTCAGCATAACATTATGAATTACGTGGCTTTCACCATAGAGCCCTGTTATCAGGCAACATGCAGTATACATTTATACGTATGGTTGGTTGGCATCAGTCCGTCTGCGGAAGATGATGGATTAAATTCATATGCTATATAACATACTTACATGCTTGCAATAACGACACCATATATTATGGTTCTTAATTCATTTACGGATTATGTGAACAAGCCCAGTACTAGTATCCTCATCCCCATGCCAGCAGTATTAAAATAGGTCTTCCCTCATTTCTTTTTACACGACACTCCTTGTCGAACAAAAGATACCTTAATCAATCAATTCTTCGCTTTCATATGATAGGCGTTGTTTTGGGTTTTTCACTGTTTTGCCGACATTGTTTTGACATTCATTAAATCAGTTCATTGTTCCCCTATTTAGATCATGATGTCGCAGCACATTTGGAGATCCATATGAGTTGATATTTATAATCAGGACTTCTGGTATAATGGAATCTAAAACAAAAACACTTTTTCGTGTCAGTTGTTCCCGAAATATCCTCGGTGTGTCCACGCAATATGACGAGGCCTCCTTCAATAAAAATAACGATGCAAACTGAACCCTACCTATACGGCAAACATTAATATTAACTTTGACACGTTTCGGCACTCTCGTTTCAGATGAACAGCCGGTAATATGTGATCATCTCCTTGTCACGTGGTCTCTGTCTTCACTGGACCTGATTGGCAGCTGCCTCGCGGACACGAGAGTCAATAGACTGTCATAACACCGGCCACTCAATGTCAGATTGGCAGGCTTTGACCTTGACGTCGCATGCGTGACAGGAAGCGCGCCGTACGTCACAACCACTGAGTATATGCAGCTCCTATTCACACGCCATCGGTATATATAGAAATGTAGATATTGTACATATATAATAAATTCTAAGCAATTTTCATAAAAGCAAATATTTCGTCAGTGCTATTTATGATTGGCCATGTCAGTCGTGAGCGGGAAGACTCAAATATAGCTTCTGCGTCTAATTACGAATTCCCAATGTTGTTTACTAACTGCTGGGATGGGTTTAGGTTGGTGGGGTGCGGTGGGGGTTTTGCTCACCTCCCCGGCACCAGCTGTTCAGCTCCCCGCACAGTCCGGCGTACAGATTGACCCTGTCATCACCTTTCACCTATTAAACTACATGACTTCTTACTTAAAATGGTCGAAATGTCGAAATAAAGGAATTTATTTACACGCCCCTCTGAATATTCACTAAAAGTCGGACTATGCATCGTGCAAAGTACAAAGATTTTGCTCTGTTGTTTTTACTGGTTCTCTAATTGAGCTTCATCCATCAGTTTCATATGACGTCTGCATCTGTCTGACCTCAGTTGGAACCTAAAGTGCGTCATACATACTTCGCCTTTTGTCACCTACAGTGACCCCCGACCAGGCCTCATTGCTAAATTCTTCAAGGTCCGTGTTCTACGTACTCTGGTCAGGGCAAGTATGTTGTTGTCCCCAGACTAAACATGCTTGTGGGCACGGAATTTCATCTATGTGAGATATGTTGCTATGGTCCCCTCTGTATAAGTAAAGACATACTTCATGGTTAATATTAATTGACAATCATATAAATTAACACGTTGCGTTGAGCGATATTAGGATAGCCACTGTGGTGCGGTCACAAAGCTCTAAACTGCATCACATTTCTGTCATGTAAAGAAACGGACACAATGTGATAACAAATTCGTCAACGACAAGTTTGACAAAGTGGAACAAGCGTGAGATAACGATAACAGAACCCGTATTCCTAATCTCTAGTTAACGCTACTAAACCTACTTGGTCTTGGCATTTAGTGGAAATATAAAATAAAGTCTCTGCGAAAAAGACAGAACAGGTCGGTTAACTTGTCAAATGCATTAAATTTAATATAATTAGGAAAGTGCCGATAAGGTAAGTTTTTATTTGGAATGATAGAACTCAGGGGCGGATCTAGAGGGGTGTTGGTTAGGGGGGTTGCAACCCATCCCTTGGGAATTTGAGCATACACTGCAAAAGTCGGGCTATCCTGCGAGATACATTGGAAAGATACATTTTTGTAGATACCACCCAGAGGCGGATCCAAGGGGCGGGGGTGTATTAAAGGGGATGTTAAGGACTGTAAAAGTCGAAATTTCTCCCCGCCCCCCCCCCCTCCCCCGCGGTAATTTTTAGCTCTCCACTCTCCCTCAGTCGCAAGTGTTTCTTTTTGGGCCCCCCCCCCGATCACACCCCCCCCCCCCCTCCAAAATCTTAGATCCGCTCCTGAAAGTACCGACAATATGAATGAATGGGATTATTGCGGAAAACGGCCACCGGCCAAAGTGCATACATGGTGATATTCTGTTGTGTGTGCTCAATGTGCGTAGGCTATAGGACAAATATAATATAAACACAATTCAGTTAGCTTCTCTGAATTTAAACATATTATACACAAAAGCAGTAAGTTGACAGATTAAATTTTCGTCTCTCGTCGACATAATTCGACATACGATTCCGAACCCATATTTCGTCAACAGTTCTTTCACACAACTGGCTCAGGTTCTTTTCCCCCTCTCATCTAATGACTTAAGCATATTGTAGCACGCCCACGGATATCTTTCTGACGACATAGCTGTCAGTCTCAACCAGTATTTGACAAGTCGGCTGTAATACTGTACAGCTAGTGGGTAGCGCCCACACTCCCCGAGAACTGCTGCTCCATTTGTAGCCTTTTTCACCCCTAATAAAGCTCTACAGAACCTCAATTGTACATGTTCTATATCATGTGAAACTTCATACCCCGATATTTCTGAGCCATATAGCAGAATTGGTGTAACCATTTTATCAAACAAATAAAACGCAATATTGCTAGGTAAAACGCCACGTTTGTACTGTAACTTATTCAATAACAATAATGCTTTGCTAGCCTGAGTAGCGTTATAGGGCATTATAGGGTATGAGGGAAAAATCATTCCTCGTGGGTGTGTTAAGATGGGACGCCATGATGCACTGTGGCACATGAGCCAGTCATGCATTACTAAATCTGTGTAAAGTACAGCGATCCTGAAGCCGACGGTAGGTCCAGGAGGTAGAGGCAGCCGTGTTTATCTTACACTAATACCGGTTTATTGTGCGGTAAAGCTTCTGGCGACTGTTGTCTGAGACTGACCTACGACGGCAAGAAATAAACTTCCCTCTATTCACAACGGCTGTGCCATGGGCGGATCCACGGGAGGGGGGGGGGGTAGGTCCAGGGGGTCCGGACCCCCCTGTTTGAGGAAGAATACCGTTTCTCAACGCAAAATAAGCGTGTTTCAGAGCCCCCGCCCCCCCCCCCCCCACCACACACACACCCTCCATTTGCAAGTTTTTAGTGGATCCCTTTTCATTTTCCTGAATCCGCCGCTGCATGCAATATTTCAGGACTCTGGCATATTGTATTGTGAATGATCAGCGGCAGACGAAGGGGGGGGGTGTTAGGGCCCCCCCCCCACCCCCGGTCGCAAGTTTTTCAAAGAGCTACCCCCCCCCCCCTTGGCCAAAAGAGAGCACCCCCCACCCCCCGGTCGCAAGTTTTCAGAGAGCACCCCCCCCCCCATTTGGCAAATTCCTAGATCCGCCCCTGAATGATGGTCGGCAATGTATACTTATCCCATGATGTTTACACCGATATCATCATATAATAGCAAATAAAGGCCAGGCGCTAACCCAATGCACGGTGTCACAATCTCTTCTAATTTTTATAATTCGAGACGAATCTTTCGTCTACGCTACCTTAACGCCGAGCATGCGGACCTGGGTGACTGTACTCATGTGTCTATCTATAGCAGTGATTCAGCCCACAGCCCTCGGGTGATAGTTAACCCCCATGGTCTCAACGTATGGCCGAGGTAATCCCTGTCAGCTGCTTTTCCCACAGACAGCCAGGAAGGAGGTGCGACACGTTTGTATGCCGAACACTCCTGTAATGACGTAATATTCCTGTATAGAGGTGACTGCTCGGATATGCGAAAGTTATTGATCTTTTATTTTGTAGAGCGGTAGATAGGGCTGCTGAGAGGGGGGGGCTCATAGAGAGGATTGGGGGGGGGTCGATGGGGCTGCTGGGAGGGGTGGGAGCTCATAGAGAGGATTGAGGGGGTAGCTCAGAGGGGGGGAGCTCATAGAGAGGATTGCGGGGGGGCAGATGGGGCAGGTGAGAGGGGGGAGCTCATAGAGAGGATTGGGGGGGGGGTAGATGGGGCTGCTGGGAGGGGGAGGGAGCTCATAAAGAGGATGGGGGGGGTGGTAGATGGGGCAGCTGAGAGGGGGGAGCTCATAGAGAGGATTGGGGGGGTCGATGGGGCTGCTGGGAGGGGGGGAGCTCATAGAGAGGATTGAGGGGGTAGCTCAGAGGGGGGGGAGCTCATAGAGCGGATTGGAGGGGGGGCAGATGGGGCAGCTGAGAGGGGGGAAGCTCATAGAGAGGATTGGGGGGGGTAGATGGGGCTGCTGGGAGGGGGAGGGAGCTCATAGAGAGGATTGGGGGAGGGGGTCGATGGGGTTGCTGGGAAGGGTGGAAACTCATAGAGAGGATTGGGGGGGGGCAGATGGGGCTGCTGGGAGGGGTGGAAACTCATCGAGAGGATTGGGGGGGTAGCTGAGAGCTGATAGAGAGGACTGGGGGGCAGATGGGGCAGCTGAGAGGGGGGGAGCTCATAGAGAGGATTGGAGGGGGGGGGCAGATGGGGCAGCTGAGAGGGGGGGAGCTCATAGAGAGGATTGGGGGGGGGTAGATGGGGCTGCTGGGAGGGGGGGGGGAGCTCATAGAGAGGATGGGGGGGGGGTCGATGGGACTGCTGGGAGGGGTGGGAGCTCATAGGGAGGATTGGGGGGGGGTCGATGGGGCTGCTGGGAGGGGGAGGGAGCTCATAGAGAGGATTGAGGGGTAGCTCAGAGGGGGGAACTCATAGAGAGGATTGGGGGGGCAGATGGGGCAGGTGAGAGGGGGGGAGCTCATTGGGAGGATTGGGGGGTAGATGGGGCTGCTGGGAGGGGGAGGGAGCTCATAAAGAGGATTGGGGGTAGATGGGGCAGCTGGGAGGGGGAGGGAGCTCATAAAGAGGACGGGGGGTAGATGGGGCAGCTGAGAGGGGAAGGGAGCTCATAGAGAGGATGGGGGGGGGGGTAGATGGGGCAGCTGGGAGGGGGAGGGAGCTCATAAAGAGGATGGGGGGAGATGGGGCAGCTGGGAGGGTGAGGGAGCTCATAAAGAGGATGGGGGGAAGATGGGGCAGCTGGGAGGGTGAGGGAGCTCATAAAGAGGATGGGGGGGAGATGGGGCTGCTGAGAGGGGGGGGGGGCGCTCATAGGGAGGATTGACGGGGGGGTTAGATGGGGCTGCTGGGAGGGGGAGGGAGCTCATAAAGAGGATTGGGGGGGGGGGTAGATGGGGCTGCTGGAGGGGGGCAGCTCATAGAGAGGATTGGGGGGTTAGATGGGGCTGCTGAGAGGGGGGGGAGAGCTCATAGGGATGATTGGCACGGGGGTTAGATGGGGCTGCTGGGAGGGGGAGGGAGCTCATCAAGAGGATGGGGGGGTAGATGGGGCTGCTGGGAGGGGGAGGGAGCTCATCAAGAGGATGGGGGGGTAGATGGGGCTGCTGGGAGGGGGAGGGAGCTCATCAAGAGGATGGGGGGGTAGATGGGGCAGCTGGGAGGGGGAGGGAGCTCATCAAGAGGATGGGGGGGTAGATGGGGCTGCTGGGAGGGGGAGGGAGCTCATCAAGAGGATGGGGGGGTAGATGGGGCTGCTGGGAGGGGGAGGGAGCTCATCAAGAGGATGGGGGGTAGATGGGGCTGCTGGGAGGGGGAGGGAGCTCATCAAGAGGATGGGGGGGTAGATGGGGCTGCTGGGAGGGGGAGGGAGCTCATCAAGAGGATGGGGGGGTAGATGGGGCTGCTGGGAGGGGGAGGGAGCTCATCAAGAGGATGGGGGGGTAGATGGGGCTGCTGGGAGGGGGAGGGAGCTCATCAAGAGGATGGGGGGTAGATGGGGCTGCTGGGAGGGGGAGGGAGCTCATCAAGAGGATGGGGGGGTAGATGGGGCTGCTGGGAGGGGGAGGGAGCTCATCAAGAGGATGGGGGGGTAGATGGGGCTGCTGGGAGGGGGAGGGAGCTCATCAAGAGGATGGGGGGTAGATGGGGCTGCTGGGAGGGGGAGGGAGCTCATCAAGAGGATGGGGGGTAGATGGGGCTGCTGGGAGGGGGAGGGAGCTCATCAAGAGGATGGGGGGTAGATGGGGCTGCTGGGAGGGGGAGGGAGCTCATCAAGAGGATGGGGGGTAGATGGGGCTGCTGGGAGGGGGAGGGAGCTCATCAAGAGGATGGGGGGTAGATGGGGCTGCTGGGAGGGGGAGGGAGCTCATCAAGAGGATGGGGGGGTAGATGGGGCTGCTGGGAGGGGGAGGGAGCTCATCAAGAGGATGGGGGGGTAGATGGGGCTGCTGGGAGGGGGAGGGAGCTCATCAAGAGGATGGGGGGTAGATGGGGCTGCTGGGAGGGGGAGGGAGCTCATCAAGAGGATGGGGGGGTAGATGGGGCTGCTGGGAGGGGGAGGGAGCTCATCAAGAGGATGGGGGGGTAGATGGGGCTGCTGGGAGGGGGAGGGAGCTCATCAAGAGGATGGGGGTAGATGGGGCTGCTGGGAGGGGGAGGGAGCTCATCAAGAGGATGGGGGGGTAGATGGGGCTGCTGGGAGGGGGAGGGAGCTCATCAAGAGGATTGGGGGGTAGATGGGGCTGCTGAGAGGGGGGTGGAGCTAGAAAGATAGATAGAAAGATAGAAAGATAGTGTATAGGTGGTAGATGGGGTAGCAATGGGGGTGCTAGAATGGGCAGTTGGAGAGGGGTGGAGCTGTTAGAGTTTGGCAGTGGGGGCGGGGGGGCTGGTAGGTTGGGGCTGTTAGCAGGTTAGAGAGTGGTATTGGTATCTAGGGTGGAGAGGAGTCAAAGCGACTTTAAAAGTTCACGCTAAGCTAGATCAGGCGAGTTGGGCCATCGGCCTTGAAGGCCCAGGCAGCTGTGATGTGGCCGGTGAGTCACGACCCTAAATATCGGACCCAGCGAGAGAGCCCACTCGGCAGGCTCCACTCAGGCGCCGGTTACAAGGTGGCGGGTATAGCGTGTACCCCTCCGGGTTACCGTGCCGACCGGCTTGTATCAAGAGGGGTCTGGAAGGGGGGGGGGGGTCCCGTCTCCAGTGTCGAGTTTTCACGACGTTCTGTGTCGAATTTTGATTGTTTACGATGTTCCTTGCCGAATCTCGATATTTACGATGTTCCGTGTCGCTTCTAGGCTACGTTCAATGTCGTGTTTGTTTTTCAAAGACCTGTATCGATGTCGCTTTTTCAGATCCTTAGTGTCGGAATTTGGGGTTCAATGTCGAATGTCGATTTTTCTGATATGCCTGTGTCGCGTGTCGCTTACCTACCCTTCCCAGACCCCTATTGGTGTGTACCCCTCAGTAACGGCTTAAGCCAAGGTTCCTCGAGCCGCTGACAAGACATGATGAGACACTCGATAGGGGGTCATAGAAGCTGCAGTAATTGTAATTCTGACCTCAAGTGTCATAAAAGGATTCGTTGGGAGCCCAACAGTATACGGGTATTAGGCGTTTCAGGTTTTATGCCTAATTTTTGATTGTATATATACATTGGCGGCTCCAGGGGGGGGGGGTGCATGGGGGACGTGTGCCCCCCCCCCCCCCCCCGCCCCCTTGATGGAAAATAGGCGAAAAAAAACACGTACTCCGCCACTTTCTCTGATGAATGGGCATAGGGGGCATCCCGCAGCATCTGGATATTACCCCCCACCCCCCCCGCTGCCCCGGTCGCACGTTTCTCACTGGATCCGTGCCTTATATAACTGGTGCCCCCCCTTTCGTCATTTCCTGGATTCGCCACTGATATATACATATATGCGAGAGATATATCCCGCATTAAATTGTATAGATCATTTTGTTTATATATCGCGTCATATGCGAGCACACGTGTTCCTGGTCACGAGCGAAAATTCAACTCTTGTCTTACCCACGCCCCCCCCCCCCTCCCCACTAGAGATATCCGTACAGGAAACGTTAGAGTTAGAGCGACCCTATCACTCGACCTAACATACAAACACTCTAGACATGAAAGGAATCAAGTGGCTATCACTTCATTGGGTGGGGTATAAGCGGGTGGGATTGAGCGGGTGAGGGACGGGATGCGGGGGTCAGACAGCGCCAGATCGCCTGATATCACTGCTGGTGGCGGTTCTCCAGTGATATGGACTATTTTTCCTGACGTAGACAAGTGGGCGGAGCTCCTAGAGAGATAAGGACATGGGGTCTGTAATCCATGGCCTGATTCGTGAGACCTTAACCATGTCTCATGTCATTGGAATCCACACGCGAAAGTTTTATGCGGCACTATATTTTCTAGAACAGTCCACAAGCTGCATTAATTACTTCTAAATCAACAGTATGATGGGTCTGGAAGCGGAGGCCCAATGTTTAATGTAGATTCACGATAGCGTATGTGATAGCCAAATTGCATATAGTTTTGTTGCATAAGGAAATATATTAATTAATTGTATAATCAAATATATACCCAGTTAAAATAGTTTCTTAATGAAATAAATCTTATTTATATATAGTAGCGTCATATAAGAGATTGTTATGTTTAAGTAATTAATATAATTTCTCTGGTATAATTAAACCATTTTTATCTTTCTCCGTGGCTAACAGCAAAGAGGATGTCCTTAAGTTTGGAGGTTCCACATTTTTATTGGATGATAATTACACCACAGATACCAAACAATATGATGGCGAAGACAGTGCCGCGGCCATGCTATTGCTTGTTGAACTACAAAACCCGTCTCCAGTCACCAAGACTACACCCCCAGCGCTAGGCGGAGGTGTGTCTGACGTGTGTTCTGTCGGCACCCCCCCCCCCATCCCCCTCCAACCCCCCTGTATAACCACGTCGAGGACTCACCCGCTTACAGACACTGTACCGGAAGTTAAGGTCGTTGGCATAATCTTACCATACGTTTAATCAAACATTCATCCATTATGCAATCGCAAACTTGAGATATCGGGTCAACATTTATTAGAATGGCGGACTTGTTTTAGTGACACGTGTTTGCTTGGAGACAGGTCGTCGCTAGATCTCGAGACGGTCTTGGCGATATAGACACGGAGGCGCGGAGGAAGAGGTGCAGCCCCACTCGACCGTGAAGAGGCGCACGTCAACCCGCTGCGGGGAACTGGTTACGCGAAGATATCGTTATTAAGTTAATTGCAAGGTCAGTAAATGAGACGTCAATGCGGGGGGGGGGGGGGGGGGGGGCACGGGGGGGCTCGTGTTCCAGATCACGGGAAATAAATTTCCTTATTCCCATGTCCCGATGAATTTAAAGGATAACGCCCCGCACACAAAGGGAGGGCGGATACATGATGCCAAATTGACGATTTCCCGATTCAAGTTTATTTCATATTATCATTCCCAGTTCACGGTAAAATGAAAAGCCCATTCCCGAGGAACGGAAATACCCCTTGCCCCCCCCCCCCCCCGCCTCCCCCCCCCCCCCACCCCTCCCAATGAGAAGATATTAGTCCAGCGAATAAGGTAAAAGCATGAAATTTGGCACACATTTCCGAAATTCATGTCTGATCGAATTTAGCTATAGTCAGATTTGACCTTATTTTGTCGTTTAGCATTTCATTTCCTCATTTCGAAACACCGCAATTTCGCGTCAACATTTGTACTAAGACGTTTTGCTTTTGACTGGTTCCTGACGGATAGTGCTGACTTGTACCATAACATGTTACCGCGAAGAGCCATGTTTATGGTAAAACAGGGTTCAGCGCAGTAATAGAGGATGGATTCCATTCAGCGGCCATAGCGTACGTGTAGTGAGAGTGCGGCGGCCTCGTCAGGTGCCCGTATGTAGGTCTCTCCAATGAAAAAGGACCGGCTGTCGGTTTATCAATGAACGAGTGACCGGTGTATGTGTGTATGTGTGTGTGTGTCCTTAGCTGGCCCCGCGAGGTAGGCTGGTCGTGGGTTGCCGGGGAGCTACAAGCTGCAGGCACAGACACGCACCGCCCACGAGCGATGACGACATCCCCGGGGGGGTCCACCCGTCGCCGCAACCCAGGTGGGGGGTGGGGAGGGAAGGCCCTGCCCGGCCGATATAAGGCCGTCCCGCACGCAAGCTCAGCAGAACTCACACTCGACACACAACCACAAGCAACAAGACCTCCACCGCTGCCTTCACCAGGACCATCGCGGCTACAGCTATTTCTACAATTACTACTACTGCATCCATTGGTGATACATAATTCACTGCGAAGACAAGACCACATCTGAAAGCTACAGACATTCTGGAGTCATAAGCGTCCGAAGCAACCAGAAGAGACGATCTGAAGTCACGTTAGAAGCAGAGCACACTTCGAATCTCGAAACAGCAGCACCGGTTGCAATTCAAGCTTTGAGTATCACTCGTCAAAAGGTAGGCACATTTGGTATTCACTTGAATAATTCTTGGCAATGTAAATATATTTAGTAATTATAGTGAAACGAAGATCGAAGATCAAATTGATAAAAGTAACTTTAGATTAGTCATTCTTCTTGCTGTAATTAAGTATGCTTTAATCGGGCTTGAATGCAAAAAGTGGATTTTATTGCTAGTTTACCACTATTCTGATCAAATACATTGCCTCTTCCAGAATTCAGACGCAATGGCCGGAGTGAGAGAGACAAGCTTGGTCCAGACCATCAAGCAGGAGACCTTCTCCAACGGATACAACCCCATCCTGATCACCGATCACGGTAAGCACCCATATTTAATTCGTTTAATATTCTGTTCGTTTGTGATTAACTTTTAACCAAGTTATAAGTCATACTACCATGCATTTCGTCGACGTGAGTGTTATATAAAATATATAATGTTAAATTATTGTTATATCATCTAAATTCAGTGCAATGCGTCATGTACCGTTGTGCCTAAAGTTCAATAAACGATTTCCATTTTGCATATATCCATTACTTTTAATCATTCATCAAATGTCGGATTACATATAATAAATGTATTAGCTTTGTGTAATACTATTAAAGTCGCAGATAATGTTTACTGATTTTATGTCTCCTTTCTTTGCAGACATCCCCTTCCCCATTGCCGACTTGATGTACAAGACGGGCACCATATCCGGTATGCAGCAGCCATGAATCCTGCCTCACAATGAACTGTAGCAGTTAGCTCGCATGCCTTTCGCTGTGTTCGCTGTGTCAGCTTAATCGTGCAATGGCTTCCCCCCGGCAACGCTTCGCCAAGATCAACCAATCGGCGAGGAGCAAGTCGTCACGTGGGCGGGGATCCGCCACAGGGCGCTACCATCGGGCAGTGAATGTCATGACGACGGACTGAATGGCGTCGGCCTCTTGTGGCCAGGCCACGCCACGTGGTAACTAGTCCGTTACCACGTGTTCTACGTGTATCGCTATGGTAACCATAGTGTATATCTGTCTGTCGCAGAGTGTCGTGATGTTTAAGATGTGATGGTGTTGTGTTAGATAAGTGGAGTGGGTGGTGTGGTATAGATGTAATTCCACACTGTGCTGTAAACCCTTGCCGTTCAGTATGCATTTGTTGTGAATTAAGACATAATTTATTTTTTGTAATAAATGCAAAAAATTATTTCCTCTCCTGTAATTTGTCAATCAACAGCCATCGCGCGCGCCACGCTAATCCTATTGTTAGAGGAAACATGGGTTTCCGTGTTATTTGAGGCTTCCTGCTGCTCCCACAACCGCATAATTATCGACGTTTCTATTGAACCGATTGTCGCACCGTCATGTGCTTACAGTTTAGCTATCTTGGCCGATAACCGAAGAGTGAAGTAATATTGTATGGCTATTTCTCGACCTGAAATGGTAACCGAAGCAATAATGTGTCTTATTCGGTGAATTTAGAAATTGCAAATGCCAGGTTTAGTCGCGAAGCATCGAAATGGATCAATGTTGACATTTCGTCATCTTCAACAATGCAACAGCATTTCACGCTTTCAAGGGGTTTAAATTCGGCGGTTCATAACAAGCCGACTATTGTTAGCAACTGAGGCGCTCGCACTTGACTCCTTGCCGGCTATCGAGTGGTCTCAAAACCCGCGAGAGCTATGCGGCCTTCAGTCGCCACGCCGCTCCGGGGTATGTTCAACTCTTCGAGAGCCACCATTGACCCCATGTTGTACCGACCGGGCTGGCGTCATGTGCCATAAATGCGCGAATGCACTTCGGATCATATGATGTACATGCAGATAGTATATATATATAAGTCTCGGGGTACCGCCCACTCCACGTCAGTTAAACTTCAGGTGATTGGCGACGTGTCTAACGTAGGTGGCCAGTGAATCAGGCCTATCTCCGTCCTTATAAGGGTAAGTTAATTGTTCAGGGGATTACGGTATTAATGTGTGTGATATACCCCCACCCCCACCCTCCCGCCCACACCACCACTGCCATCACCACAGCCTTTTTTCCATCTGAACCCTATCTAACATGAGGAATGGCATAGATTTTTGGTATAGAATAATCTCAGCCCTCGTCTTTGTCGGCGAATCAAACTGAGTGTGTTGTTAAGCCGATTTTGAGACATGGCCCTTGATGTTCGCCACCCATGTTGAAGTAACAAGTTATGTTGTAGCTTAGTTAGTGTGACAATGCGCCGTTGTTTCTTGTGTAACATGCAACTCGTTAACTCAAACAAGTAACTAACAACAAGGCTAAGTTCAAGGTGTGCAGCGGCACACGAGCAGTTCTACAACTTGTAATTGACGGTTCGTTGTATTTTCACCATATATTTCTATGTATTTTATTTCCACTATATTATTTTGTAACATTACAATCGCAGAGTAAATGGTGCATTCTGCTTGCTAAAAAGCCAACTTCAGCGCTCAATCGGCGACACACGCTCGCCAGTAGTTTTAGCGTTTGTGCCAGTTACTCTCAAAGAAAGCAACAAAACACAGGTGCGAGACTGTTGACAAATAAAATGGTAAAAAAAAATGGTAAAAATATAAAGTAAAAAAAATGGCAAAATAAAACAAAATGCAAAAAAGAAAAGGAAGAGATACCGTTATAATGTTGTGTGTTCATGTTATCGATTGTGCTCATGTAACCTGACGTAATTCAAATAAAAATCAAATGTGTTCAAAAACAATCTGGTTGTCGAGAGGTTTCTGCCTTACATTTCCATATTGTATTCAAGCGTTTTATTGTATTGTACCACATCGATTATCGCAATACAAGCGCATAAAATAAATTATAAAAACAATCATCAATTTTGCTCAATGCTTTAAGTTAACTCATTGACCAAACATTTACACCAATTACGAAATTTATTTGCGTAAGAAATAGCACAGTCATATACATTCTTGGATAAGCGTCTGTGCTATACCAGGGAGTGGCACATTCATAATTTTCTGGGGGAGAGGGGGGGGGGTGATCTCCCTTAGAATAGAAAAACGCCGTCAAATTTGAATGCTTGATTAACTGATAAATTAATTTTTTTAAATCCGTAGGACGTTTTAACCTTTGTGTGTCATATTGCCACGTGTCCGGGAATAACGCCGTACTCATGAGAGCGTTATCCTGCATAAACACATGGGATTAGAACCTGCGCCGGCCGCTTGGCATGGTCTATTCGCCAAACATACGCCAACCGCCCTTCCTTGCAGCATACAACGTATTACTCACGTATATTAAGAGTTTTTTGACCATGCAACAATCTTCATATTTAACATTGTCATATTTTGTTTGATTTCTTCATAAACATGGCTACGTGGTAATTCTTGAAAAAAATGTATGCATAAGTACATTTGTTACATGCTGAATTTTCAAATTCAGGTTTCATATGCACGGACGAAAATACTTTACTTCCATTTAAAAAATTCGGCAAGTCTCCCGTGTGAACCCTTGCTCTATGAGTAGTCTTAGGGTTTGTGCAGGTAGCTGTACGATGGGCTGTATTCCACTCCTTGTCGGCATTCTAAGAAAGTGATGAGAACAACCACAAACCTTGAGTGCCTCAACATGTACTGCTGACGATGAGTCTCCCCACCTTGTGATTTATCCACTGGCTTGTTTGCTCGTGTAGGCGTTGGAAAATCTGTCGGTGTGGTCTCAGGAGTCAGACGTCCGGTGCGACTCCATTGCATAATGTATGGCCTGGCAGAGGGCACGTGACCAAACCGAGCGCTAAGCACATGACCACCGGGGTGGCCCTGGTGGACAGCGAGCCTGTCATTGGCCCTTAGGGGCTATATATATCTGACATAAAAGGAATTAATGTTTTATTCTGCCTTTTTTGCACTCTAAAAGGAGCGAATCAAGATTGAAAGGCTGAAACGTGATGAACTATGCATGTCTTTCCGGATTCGAACCCTGGACTTATTTCTTATTTTAGTGCTAACCACTACATCAGGGTACATGATACATGCCCCCACCCCCCCCGCCCTTCCCCCCGACCCCCTCTTCTAATATATTTAAAAAAATATAAAATCCGAGCCATCATCGAAGCGACCACCAACGGAGATTATTCGTCATATTGATAGTGATACATATAAGCGAAATAAATGATATCAGTAACATAATAAACCCTCGAAATTGACCAACGCCTCACGTCGTTCACGTCAGTCTTTCTATAAAAAAAGAAGGTCCAAACGCCATTTCTATCATCGATGTGCATTTGATACAAGGAGATACCATTGCTGGTTTTGGCTCGGACCCAAATGGACAACCACGTGCGTCAAGAAGTGACCCGCGACCTGACGTCATGACGTCATGACGTCACGGGGCTGCCAACCAAGGAACGTACGCCCCCGCCATCACTAGGAGTGTCCGCCTCGAGATCCTCCCAGAATCATTAGCCACCAAACTAAGCGTTACCTGGCACAAAATACGACGGAATGGGCCTACCGCCAACTACCGAACCCTCTCCACATTGTGTGTGTGTGTTTGTAACACAATATGGCGGTCACCTGCCAAGCGATGGGACTCAGATAAGGCGTTTGGGACGATTGCCAAGCGTCCTTCAAGTGGCCTTCAAGAAGGCCATATAGACCGGAAGTGGTATGGCAGAGGCAATCGGCGATCGTGTTTCTTTCTGCAGCGCGGTGATAACCTGCTTTATGAGATCAGGGCGATGGGCAAAGCTAAGTGTTTTACGACCTCACACACTGTATTACGCACTGGAGATGTTGGGGCAGAGGTAGCTGTAATAGAGGTAGCTGTAACAGAGGTAGCTGTAACAGAGGTAGCTGTAACAGAGGTAGCTGTACCAGAGGTAGCTGTACCAGAGGTAGCTGTAATAGGGGTAGTCATAACAGAGGTAGCTGTAACAGAGGTAGCTGTACCAGAGGTAGCTGTAACAGAGGTAGCTGTAATAGGGGTAGCTGTAACAGAGGTAGCTGTAACAGAGGTAGCTGTAACAGAGGTAGCTGTAATAGGGGTAGCTGTAACAGAGGTAGCTGTAACAGAAGTAGCTGTAATAGGGGTAGCTGTAACAGAGGTAGCTGTAACAGAGGTAGCTGTAACAGAGGTAGCTGTAATAGGGGTAGCTGTAACAGAGGTAGCTGTAACAGAGGTAGCTGTAACAGAGGTAGCTGTAATAGGGGTAGCTGTAACAGAGGTAGCTGTACCAGAGGTAGCTGTACCAGAGGTAGCTGTACCAAAGGTAGCTGTAACAGAGGTAGCTGTAACAGAGGTAGCTGTAACAGAGGTAGCTGTAATAAGGGTAGCTGTAATAGGGGTATCTGTAACAGAGGTAGATGTACCAGAGGTAGCTGTAACAGAGGTAGCTGTAATAGGGGTAGCTGTAATAGGGGTATCTGTAACAGAGGTAGATGTACCAGAGGTAGCTGTAACAGAGGTAGCTGTACCAGAGGTAGCTGTAACAGAGGTAGCTGTAACAGAGGTAGCTGTAATAGGGGTATCTGTAACAGAGGTAGATGTACCAGAGGTAGCTGTAACAGAGGTAGATGTAATAGGGGTATCTGTAACAGAGGTAGCTGTACCAGAGGTAGCTGTAACAGAGGTAGCTGTAACAGAGGTAGCTGTAACAGAGGTAGCTGTAATAGGGGTATCTGTAACAGAGGTAGATGTACAAGAGGTAGCTGTAACAGAGGTAGCTGTAACAGAGGTAGCTGTAACAGAGGTAGCTGTAATAGGGGTATCTGTAACAGAGGTAGATGTGCCAGAGGCAACTGTAACAGAGGTAGCTGTACCAGAGGTAGCTGTAACAGAGGTAGCTGTAACAGAGGTAGCTGTAACAGAGGTAGCTGTAATAGGGGTAGCTGTAACAGAGGTCGATGTAACAGGGGTAGCTGTAACAGGGGTAGATGTACCAGAGGTAACTGTAACAGAGGTAGATGTACCAGAGGTAGCTGTAACAGAAGTAGCTGTAACAGAGGTAGCTGTAACAGGGATAGCTGTACCAGAGGTAGCTGTAACAGGGGTAGCTGTAACAGAGGTAGCTGTAACAGAGGTAGCTGTAACAGAGGTAGCTGTACCAGAGGTAGCTGTAACAGAGGTAGCTGTAACAGAGGTAGCTGTAACAGAGGTAGCTGTACCAGAGGTAGCTGTACCAGAGGTAGCTGTAATAGGGGTAGCTATAACAGAGGTAGCTGTAACAGAGGTAGCTGTACCAGAGGTAGCTGTAACAGAGGTAGCTGTACCAGAGGTAGCTGTAACAGAGGTAGCTGTAATAGGGGTAGCTGTAACAGAGGTAGCTGTAACAGAGGTAGCTGTAACCGAGGTAGCTGTAATAGGGGTAGCTGTAACAGAGGTAGCTGTACCAGAGGTAGCTGTAACAGAGGTAGCTGTAATAGGGGTAGCTGTAACAGAGGTAGCTGTAACAGAGGTAGCTGTAACAGAGGTAGCTGTAATAGGGGTAGCTGTAACAGAGGTAGCTGTAATAGGGGTAGCTGTAATAGGGGTATCTGTAACAGAGGTAGATGTAACAGGGGTAGCTGTAACAGAGGTAGCTGTAACAGAGGTAGCTGTACCAGAGGTAGCTGTAATAGGGGTAGCTGTAACAGAGGTAGCTGTAACAGAGGTAGCTGTAATAGGGGTATCTGTAACAGAGGTAGATGTACCAGAGGTAGCTGTAACAGAGGTAGCTGTAATAGGGGTAGCTGTAACAGAGGTAGCTGTAATAGGGGTAGCTGTAATAGGGGTATCTGTAACAGAGGTAGATGTACCAGAGGTAGCTGTAACAGAGGTAGCTGTACCAGAGGTAGCTGTAACAGAGGTAGCTGTAACAGAGGTAGCTGTAACAGAGGTAGCTGTAACAGAGGTAGCTGTAATAGGGGGAGCTGTAACAGAGGTAGCTGTAACAGGGGTAGCTGTAACAGAGGTAGCTGTAATAGGGGTAGCTGTAACAGAGGTCGATGTAACAGGGGTATCTGTAACAGAGGTAGATGTACCAGAGGTAGCTGTAACAGAGGTAGCTGTAATAGGGGTAGCTGTAATAGGGGTATCTGTAACAGAGGTAGATGTACCAGAGGTAGCTGTAACAGAGGTAGCTGTACCAGAGGTAGCTGTAACAGAGGTAGCTGTAACAGAGGTAGCTGTAATAGGGGTATCTGTAACAGAGGTAGATGTACCAGAGGTAGCTGTAACAGAGGTAGCTGTAATAGGGGTATCTGTAACAGAGGTAGCTGTACCAGAGGTAGCTGTAACAGAGGTAGCTGTAATAGGGGTAGCTGTAACAGAGGTAGCTGTAACAGAGGTAGCTGTAACAGCGGTAGCTGTAATAGGGGTAGCTGTAACAGAGGTAGCTGTCACAGGGATACCTGTAACAGGGGTAGCTGTAACAGGAGTAGCTGTAACAGAGGTAGCTGTAACAGAGGTAGCTGTAACAGGGGTAGCTGTAGCAGAGGTAGCTGTAACAGAGGTAGCTGTAACAGAGGTAGCTGTAACAGAGGTAGCTGTAACAGAGGTAGCTGTAAAAGAGGTAGCTGTAACACGGGTAGCTGTAACAGGGGAAGCTGTAACAGGGGTAGCTGTAACAGAGGTAGCTGCAACAGGGATAGCTGTAGCAGGGGTAGCTGTAACAGGAATAGCTGTAACAGGGATAGCTGTAACAGAGGTAGCTGTAACAGAGGTAGCTGTAACAGAGGTAGCTGTAACAGAGGTAGCTGTAACATGGGTAGCTGTAACAGGGGTAGCTGTAACAGAGGTAGCTGTAACAGAGGTAGCTGTAACAGGGATAGCTGTAGCAGGGGTAGCTGTAACAGGAATAGCTGTAACAGGGATAGCTGTAACAGAGGTAGCTGTAACAGAGGTAGCTGTAACAGGGGTAGCTGTAACAGAGGTAGCTGTAGCAGAGGTAGCTGTAACAGGGGTAGCTGTAACAGGGGTAGCTGTAACAGAGGTAGCTGTAACAGAGGTAGCTGTAACAGAGGTGGAACAGTGGTAGCTGTAACAGAGGCATAAATCCACCTACTAGGGAAATATGCTTCCACAAGATGTTTACTTAGGTCTAAGTCGATTTGTGTAGGGTTAAATAGATGTTATATTATATTATATTATATTATATTGTATTGTATTGTATTGTATTGTATTGTATTGTATTGTATTGTATTATATTATATTATATTATATTATATTATATTATATTATATTATATTATATTATATTATATTATATTTATTATATTATATTATATTATATTATATTATATTATATTATATTATATGGCTTACGTGGCTTAAAGGGTCCATAATAACTTTATCTTCCAAAGCACTCGGAATTGGATGTAAAATAGTCATAACGCACTCTTGTCATAAAAGGCATGTCTTGTATGACCACATCAACGGACATTAAACATGGTGAACTTTCAGGCAACAATTGACTTTGTAAATATATAATTTTGAGCTTTACTTAGTTGGCCAACCTACTATCACATATGCCTTGGTATAGTGGTTGTTGTTTATTTAGTCTGGTAATTCTGCTGAGGATATTTCCGCAGAAGATCATGACATCATGATGCAGGCGTGCATAGTATTAGAGGCAGACGTACGTTATGACGTCTACACAGTGTGTTGAGGCGGGCGCATATTTTTTTACACTTGTACAGCGTGTAGAGGCAGACGTACGTTATGACGAGTGTACAGTGTGTAGAGGCAGACGTACGTCATGACGTCTGAACAGCTTATAGAGGCGTGCGTTATGACGCATGTACAGTGTAGAGGCAGGCGTACGTTAAGACGCATGTACAGTGTGTAGCGACAGGCCAACGTCATGACGCTTGTACAGCGTGTAGCGACAGGCCTACGTCATGACGCATGTACAGTGTGTAGCGCAGGCGTACGTCATGACGCATGTACAGTGTGTAGCGGCAGGCGTACGTTATGACGCATGTACAGTGTGTAGCGGCAGGCGTACGTCATGACGCATGTACAGCGTGTAGCGGCAGGCGTACGTCATGACGCATGTAGAGCATGTAGCGGCAGGCGTACGTCATGACGCATGTACAGTGTGTAGAGGCAGGCGTACGTCATGACGCTTGTACAGTGTGTAGCGGCAGGCGTACGTCATGACGCTTGTACAGTGTGTAGCGGCAGGCGTACGTCATGACGCATGTACAGCATGTAGCGGCAGGCGTACGTCATGACGCTTGTACAGCATGTAGCGGCAGGCGTACGTTATGACGCATGTACAGTGTGTAGCGACAGGCCTACGTCATGACGCATGTACAGTGTGTAGCGGCAGGCGTACGTTATGACGCATGTACAGTGTATAGCGGCAGGCGTACGTTATGACGCATGTACAGTGTGTAGCGACAGGCCTACGTCATGACGCATGTACAGTGTGTAGCGGCAGGCGTACGTTATGACGCATGTACAGTGTGTAGCGACAGGCCTACGTCATGACGCATGTACAGTGTGTAGCGACAGGCCTACGTCATGACGCATGTACAGTGTCTAGCGGCAGGCGTACGTTATGACGCATGTACAGTGTGTAGCGGCAGGCGTACGTTATGACGCATGTACAGTGTGTAGCGACAGGCCTACGTCATGACGCATGTACAGTGTGTAGCGGCAGGCGTACGTTATGACGCATGTACAGTGTGTAGCGACAGGCCTACGTCATGACGCATGTACAGTGTGTAGCGACAGGCCTACGTCATGACGCTTGTACAGCGTGTAGCGACAGGCCTACGTCATGACGCATGTACAATGTGTAGCGACAGGCCTACGTCATGACGCATGTACAGTGTGTAGCGGCAGGCGTAAGTTATGACGCATGTACAGTGTGTAGCGGCAGGCGTAAGTTATGACGCATGTACAGTGTGTAGCGACAGGCCTACGTCATGACGCATGTACAGTGTGTAGCGGCAGGCGTACGTTATGACGCATGTACAGTGTGTAGCGACAGGCCTACGTCATGACGCATGTACAGTGTCTAGCGACAGGCCTACGTCATGACGCATGTACACTGTGTAGCGGCAGGCGTACGTTATGACGCATGTACAGTGTGTAGCGACAGGCCTAGGTCATGACGCATGTACAGTGTGTGGCGGCAGGCGTACGTTATGACGCATGTACAGCGTGTAGCGACAGGCCTACGTCATGACGCATGTACAGTGTGTAGCGGCAGGCGTACGTCATGACGCAAGTACAGTGTGTAGCGACAGGCCTACGTCATGACGCATGTACAGTGTGTAGCGGCAGGCGTACGTTATGACGCATGTACAGTGTGTAGCGGCAGGCGTACGTTATGACGCATGTACAGTGTGTAGCGACAGGCCTACGTCATGACGCATGTACAGTGTGTAGCGGCAGGCGTACGTTATGACGCATGTACAGTGTGTAGCGACAGGCCTACGTCATGACGCTTGTACAGCGTGTAGCGACAGGCCTACGTCATGACGCATGTACAGTGTGTGGCGGCAGGCGTACGTTATGACGCATGTACAGTGTGTAGCGCAGGCGTACGTCATGACGCATGTACAGTGTGTAGCGGCAGGCGTACGTCATGACGCATGTACAGCATGTAGCGGCAGGCGTACGTCATGACGCATGTACAGTGTGTAGCGGCAGGCGTAGGTCATGACGCATGCACAGTGTGTAGCGGCAGGCGTACGTCATGACGCATGTACAGCATGTAGCGGCAGGCGTACGTCATGACGCATGTACAGTGTGTAGCGGCAGGCGTACGTCATGACACATGTACAGTGTGTAGCGGCAGGCGTACGTCATGACGCATGTACAGCATGTAGCGGCAGGCGTACGCCATGACGCATGTACAGTGTCTAGCAAGAGGCCTACGTCATGACGCATGTACAGTGTGTAGCGACAGGCCTGCGTCATGACGCATGTACAGTGTGTAGCGGCAGGCGTACGTTATGACGCATGTACAGTGTGTAGCGGCAGGCGTACGTCATGACGCATGTACAGTGTGTAGCGGCAGGCGTACGTCATGACGCATGTACAGTGTGTAGCGGCAGGCGTACGTCATGACGCATGTACAGCATGTAGCGGCAGGCGTACGTCATGACGCATGTACAGTGTGTAGCGGCAGGTGTACGTCATGACGCATGTACAGTGTGTAGCGGCAGGCGTACGTCATGACGCATGTACAGCATGTAGCGGCAGGCGTGGGTCATGACGCATGTACAGTGTGTAGCGGCAGGCGTACGTCATGACGCATGTACAGTGTGTAGCGGCAGGCGTACGTCATGACGCATGTACAGCATGTAGCGGCAGGCGTACGTCATGACGCATGTACAGTGTCTAGCGAGAGGCCTACGTCATGACGCATGTACAGTGTGTAGCGACAGGCCTACGTCTTGACGCATGTACAGTGTGTAGCGGCCGGCGTACGTTATGACGCATGTACTGTGTGTAGCGGCAGGCGTACGTCATGACGCATGTACAGTGTGTAGCGGCAGGCGTACGTCATGACGCATGTACAGCATGTAGCGGCAGGCGTACGTCATGACGCATGTACAGTGTGTAGAGGCAGGCGTACGTCATGACGCTTGTACAGTGTGTAGAGGCAGGCGTACGTTATGACGCATGTACAGCATGTAGCGCAGGCGTACGTCATGACGCTTGTACAGTGTGTAGCGGCAGGCGTACGTCATGACGCATGTACAGCATGTAGCGGCAGGCGTACGTCATGACGCTTGTACAGTGTGTAGCGGCAGGCGTACGTCATGACACATGTACAGTGTGTAGAGGCAGACGTACGTCATGACGCATGTACAGTGTGTAGCGGCAGGCGTACGTCATGACGCTTGTACAGCATATAGCGGCAGGCGTACGTCATGACGCTTGTACAGCATGTAGCGGCAGGCGTACGTCATGACGCTTGTACAGCATGTAGCGGCAGGCGTACGTCATGACGCTTGTACAGTGTGTAGAGGCAGGCGTACGTCATGACGCATGTACAGCATGTAGCGGCAGGCGTACGTCATGACGCATGTACAGTGTGTAGCGGCAGGCGTACGTCATGACACATGTACAGTGTGTAGCGGCAGGCGTACGTCATGACGCATGTATAGCATGTAGCGGCAGGCGTACGCCATGACGCATGTACAGTGTCTAGCAAGAGGCCTACGTCATGACGCATGTACAGTGTGTAGCGACAGGCCTGCGTCATGACGCATGTACAGTGTGTAGCGGCAGGCGTACGTTATGACGCATGTACAGTGTGTAGCGGCAGGCGTACGTCATGACGCATGTACAGTGTGTAGCGGCAGGCGTACGTCATGACGCATGTACAGTGTGTAGCGGCAGGCGTACGTCATGACGCATGTACAGCATGTAGCGGCAGGCGTACGTCATGACGCATGTACAGTGTGTAGCGGCAGGCGTACGTCATGACGCATGTACAGTGTGTAGCGGCAGGCGTACGTCATGACGCATGTACAGCATGTAGCGGCAGGCGTGGGTCATGACGCATGTACAGTGTGTAGCGGCAGGCGTACGTCATGACGCATGTACAGTGTGTAGCGGCAGGCGTACGTCATGACGCATGTACAGCATGTAGCGGCAGGCGTACGTCATGACGCATGTGCAGTGTCTAGCGAGAGGCCTACGTCATGACGCATGTACAGTGTGTAGCGACAGGCCTACGTCTTGACGCATGTACAGTGTGTAGCGGCAGGCGTACGTTATGACGCATGTACTGTGTGTAGCGGCAGGCGTACGTCATGACGCATGTACAGTGTGTAGCGGCAGGCGTACGTCATGACGCATGTACAGCATGTAGCGGCAGGCGTACGTCATGACGCATGTACAGTGTGTAGAGGCAGGCGTACGTCATGACGCTTGTACAGTGTGTAGAGGCAGGCGTACGTTATGACGCATGTACAGCATGTAGCGGCAGGCGTACGTCATGACGCTTGTACAGTGTGTAGCGGCAGGCGTACGTCATGACGCATGTACAGCATGTAGCGGCAGGCGTACGTCATGACGCTTGTACAGTGTGTAGCGGCAGGCGTACGTCATGACACATGTACAGTGTGTAGAGGCAGACGTACGTCATGACGCATGTACAGCATGTAGCGGCAGGCGTACGTCATGACGCTTGTACAGCATGTAGCGGCAGGCGTACGTCATGACGCTTGTACAGCATGTAGCGGCAGGCGTACGTCATGACGCTTGTACAGCATGTAGCGGCAGGCGTACGTCATGACGCTTGTACAGTGTGTAGAGGCAGGCGTACGTCATGACGCTTGTACAGCATGTAGCGGCAGGCGTACGTCATGACGCATGTACAGTGTGTAGAGGCAGGCGTACGTCATGACGCTTGTACAGTGTGTAGAGGCAGGCGTACGTTATGACGCATGTACAGTGTGTAGCGGCAGGCGTACGTCATGACGCTTGTACAGTGTGTAGCGGCAGGCGTACGTCATGACGCATGTACAGCATGTAGCGGCAGGCGTACGTCATGACGCATGTACAGTGTGTAGAGGCAGACGTACGTCATGACGCATGTACAGCATGTAGCGGCAGGCGTACGTCATGACGCTTGTACAGCATGTAGCGGCAGGCTACGTCATGACGCTTGTACAGCATGTAGCGGCAGGCGTACGTCATGACGCTTGTACAGCATGTAGCGGCAGGCGTACGTCATGACGCTTGTACAGCATGTAGCGGCAGGCGTACGTCATGACGCTTGTACAGCATGTAGCGGCAGGCGTACGTCATGACGCTTGTACAGCATGTAGCGGCAGGCGTACGTTATGACGCATGTACAGCATGTAGCGGCAGGCGTACGTCATGACGCTTGTACAGCATGTAGCGGCAGGCGTACGTCATGACGCTTGTACAGCATGTAGCGGCAGGCGTACGTCATGACGCTTGTACAGCATGTAGCGGCAAGCGTACGTTATGACGCATGTACAGCATGTAGCGGCAGGCGTACGTCATGACGCTTGTACAGCATGTAGCGGCAGGCGTACGTCATGACGCTTGTACTGCATGTAGCGGCAGGCGTACGTCATGACGCTTGTACAGTGTGTAGATGCAGGCGTACGTTATGACGCATGTATAGCGTGTAGCGGCAGGCGTACGTTATTACGCGAGTGACGACACTCCAAAAAACATCGCGCCTCAATCGGTTCCTGCATCATCTGGGCTCTCCCCGCGGCTCACAGCTCATTGGACAACTTTTTTTGGCGAAACCTCCCCTATCCTTGACTTTCTGATATTGTGTCGATTTTCATGACTCATTCTTAAAGTTCCATCCAGTGTAATTTTCCATGAATAATAAACCAGAATTTAATGAAATATAGAAGGGTGCTTCTATGAAATGAGCGCATGCATCCTTCGATCTGCTTCATTGTTCATTTTAGAGACATGAATATTTGTAGCACGAGTTTAAGTAGCAAAAGGTGTCAACGATGCCCACATTTTGATGATGTCACTTTTGCAGCATCTGCCTTATCAGCTTAACAGATAATGTTCCTTCAATCATCTCTTCTTTAGCTAATGTATCCCATATTATTGTTTTATGCAATAAGAACCACAACTTTAGTGCGCTTGATACTTTAAGGTTATGTCGCAAAAATCGACAAGATATAGACAGAGAGGTCTTAATAATACCCTCTAATTACTACTTTGCAAAAGATTACATCGCGGTCTTATCCCGTACAATGCTGCACGGGCGGGGTTTGAACCATGCACCCATCGGCCTATTCCACGGGGTGAACCAGTCAGCGACGAGTGGCGACCCCTGTTAGCGATCGGTTCATTCGCTAGAGGTCGCACCGTGCATCTTCTAAGACGCAGCCCTCTGGCGATCGACGGCCGTTTACATGGTGATCGCAGGCAGTGAGGACTAGCCTGGTTCGGCGCCCCCAACTTCTATGAGCGGCAGTACCAGCTCAAATGGCAACCTGCCATGTGTCAGGACTTGGCACAATACCGCAACAATAACTCATTCCAATAGACATTATCTGGCGATAACTTAAGTGGATCATTTCACGTGAGACACCATTCATTGCCTGAGCGGTCTGTGAGTGCTTGGCTTCCACGTAAACTGGGCCTAGTTTACCACATCAAGCATGTATAGTGGAACCTTAACGCCAGGGAAATACGACGTTTTAAACTGGCCGGTATCTGAGTTAATAGGTTAAGTTCCCTAGAAACATGTGTCAGTGACTGATGTGAAAATTCGCAGCGAACCGCGCGGTTACTGACGCAGCTAGTATCTCTATGTCTAGTGCCCGGTTGTCTCTCTATCTGTCTGTCTGTGCGGTGTGTCTGGGTGTCTGCCACTAGTATCAACTGCTACATCCTCCCTACGAATCCCTCCAGTCTGTTTACAAACATTGAGATAATCACGTGATGCAAACCTCGGTGTCTGTCTGCCTTCGGACTCAGAGACGCGCAACCGGAGTAAGTAGGTTCGCACTGAATAACTGCTATAGCCCTGATAGGCGTGGATCCCATCCCGGCCACACATCGCCACCTATCGGCAGCCAAGGCGGCACCGAATCTCGATTGCATGGTTACATAGCTACAATGCGGGGGTGGAGAAGGGCACAGGCACCATGCAGCCCCACGCCCCTCCCCCCCACCTCCGTCTCCGCCTCCAGCCCAGGTCATCCCAGATCTTAATATTTACTGTCGACCTTTGCCTGTGTGTATTCACACTTTCCCCTGGGACTATCAATGTCAAGACGTGGCTCACGCCATTCCTAGAAATGAATGTCTCATCTCCCCTCTTGGATATCCTTGGAGTACCTCCGGAGCAAGCGTTAGCATCTGTATCATTGCCGTCACCCCTCGCCGCCAACCCCCCCCCCCCCCTCCCCCCCTAAACCCACTCCACCCCGAACCCCCTTTCGTAATCTTGCCTCAGGTCCAACAAACCTTGTTCGGGGGTCGATGCGACCTTGACCTTTTGCCCGGGTGCACGCCCTCTGGATCGGTCGTGCATACATGCAAGTGCACCACGGTCAGGGAGGTCACTATTAAATTATAACCCACGTAATACTCACGCACAGCAAGGACAACAGAACTTCCAATCTCTGAAATGGATGACTCAAGGATAAGACTAAAAGGCAAGACTGAAGAGTACAAATTTCTGATTTTTTTAATCAAGACTTTGAATGAAAGTTATGGTTCCAGGTTAGCGCGGATAGGTTTGTCTGTAGGGCATGGCTGTAGGGTATGACTATAGGGTGTGGCTGTAGGCAATGGCTGTAGGATATGGTTGTAGGGTATGGTTGTAGGGTATGGCTGTAGGGTTAGGCTGTAGGGTATGACTGTAGGGTATGCCTATAGGGTGTGGCTGTAGGCAATGGCTGTAGGGTATGGTTGTAGGGTATGGCTGTAGGGTATGACTAGTGTATGACTGTAGGGTATGACTGCAGGATATGGCTGTAGGGTATGACTGTAGGGTATGACTAGGGTATGACTATTAGGTATCGATGTAGGGCATGGCTGCACGGTATGGTTGTAGGGTATGACTGTAGGGTATGGTTTTAGGGTATGGCTGTAGAGTATGGCTGTACGGTATGACTGTAGGGTATCGAGCACTGGCACATCGGGAGGGGGTAATAAATTACGAACATATGCAACCTTAAAATCTAATTACACCATGGAACCTTATCTCGGTGCTGGACTGCCTAAGAAATATCAACGGTGGTTTGCCAGACTCAGACTATCAAGCCACCAACTCGAAATCGAGCTCGGCCGATACAATAAGCCAATACCAGTACCTGCCACAGAACGTGTATGTAGACAGTGTACATCTGGGTGTGTGGAAGATGAGATTCATTTTATGTTGCATTGCGAAAAATTCTCTAAGCATAGAAAAATACTTAAAACCGAAATTATGGGGTTGGGGTTATCCTTTAGTGGGGAGGGACATAAAGGCTTAAATGACCTGCTCTCAAGCGATCACCCTGCGGCACTGTTTGCGGTCGGTAAATTTATCGACGTAGCCATGAAACAACGTGTGTAAAATGTTCTCTTTCTGTGTTTTCGTTGCATGGCAACACGCGTGTATTTACATGTCGTAGACCAAATAAAAGAACTGAATTGAATTGAATTGTATCGATGTAGGGCATGACTGTTTGGTATGGTTGTAGGGTATGTCTGTAGGTTATGGTTGTAGTGTATGGCTGTAGGGTATGGCTGTAGGGTATGGCTGTAGGGTATGGCTGTAGTGTATGGCTGTAGGGTATGACTAGAGTATGACTGTTGGGTATGACTGTAAGGTATTGATTAGGGTATGGCTGTAACGTATGACTGTAGGGTATCCTTGTAGGTTATGACTGTAGGGTATTGCTGTAGGTTATGGTTGTAAGGTATGGCTGTAGGGTATGGCTGTAGGGTATGGCTGTAGGGTATGGCTGTAGGGTATGGCTGTAGGGATAGGCTGTAGGGTATGGCTGTAGGTTATGGCTGTAGGGTATTGCTGTAGGTTATGGTTGTAAGGTATGGCTGTAGGGTATGGCTGTAGGGTATGGCTGTAGGGTATGGCTGTAGGGTATGGCTGTAGGGTATGGCTGTAGGGTATGGCTGTACGGAATGGCGGTAGGTTATGGCTGTAGGGTATGGCTCTACGGTATGACTGTAGAGTATGGCTGTAGGGTCTGGCTGTAGGGTATGGTTGTAGGGTATGGCTGTAGGGTATGGCTGTAGGGTATGGCTGTAGGGTATGGCTGTAGGGTATGGCTGTAGGGTATGGCTGTAGGGTATGACTAGTGTATGAGTGTAGGGTATGACTGTAGGATATGGCTGTAGGGTATGACTGTAGGGTATGACTATTAGGTATCGATGTAGGGCATGGCTGCACGGTATGGTTGTAGGGTATGACTGTAGGGTATGGTTTTAGGGTATGGCTGTAGGGTATGGCTGTACGGTATGACTGTAGGGTATCGATGTAGGGCATGACTGTTTGGTATGGTTGTAGGGTATGTCTGTAGGTTATGGTTGTAGGGTATGGCTGTAGGTTATGGTTGTAGGGTATGGCTGTAGGGTATGGCTGTAGGGTATGGCTGTAGGGTATGGCTGTAGGGTATGGGTGTAGTGTATGGCTGTAGGGTATGACTGTAGGGTATGACTGTTGGGTATGACTGTAAGGTATTGATTAGGGTATGGCTGTAACGTATGACTGTAGGCTATGGTTGTAGGTTATGACTGTAGGGTATTGCTGTAGGTTATGGTTGTAAGGTATGGCTGTAGGGTATGGCTGTAGGGTATGGCTGTAGGGTATGGCTGTAGGTTATGGCTGTAGGGTATTGCTGTAGGTTATGGTTGTAAGGTATGGCTGTAGGGTATGGCTGTAGGGTATGGCTGTAGGGTATGGCTGTAGGGTATGGCTGTACGGTATGGCGGTAGATTATGGCTGTAGGGTATGGCTGTACGGTATGACTGTAGAGTATGGCTGTAGGATATGGCTGTAGGGTATGGCTGTAGGGTATGGCTGTAGGGTATGGCTGTACGGTATGACTGTAGGGTATGGCTGTAGGGTATGGCTGTAGGGTATGGCTGTACGGTATGACTGTAGGGTATGGCTGTAGGGTATGGCTGTAGGGTATGGCTGTAGGGTATGGCTCTACGGTATGACTGTAGAGTATGGCTGTAGGGTATGGCTGTAGGGTATGGTTGTAGGGTATGGCTGTAGGGTATGGCTGTAGGGTATGGCTGTAGGGTATGGCTGTAGGGTATGGCTGTAGGGTATGGCTGTAGGGTATGACTAGTGTATGAGTGTAGGGTATGACTGTAGGATATGGCTGTAGGGTATGGCTGTAGGGTATGACTATTAGGTATCGATGTAGGGCATGGCTGCACGGTATGGTTGTAGGGTATGACTGTAGGGTATGGTTTTAGGGCATGGCTGTAGGGTATGGCTGTACGGTATGACTGTAGGGTATCGATGTAGGGCATGACTGTTTGGTATGGTTGTAGGGTATGTCTGTAGGTTATGGTTGTAGGGTATGGCTGTAGGTTATGGTTGTAGGGTATGGCTGTAGGGTATGGCTGTAGGGTATGGCTGTAGGGTATGGCTGTAGGGTATGGGTGTAGTGTATGGCTGTAGGGTATGACTGTAGGGTATGACTGTTGGGTATGACTGTAAGGTATTGATTAGGGTATGGCTGTAACGTATGACTGTAGGGTATGGTTGTAGGTTATGACTGTAGGGTATTGCTGTAGGTTATGGTTGTAAGGTATGGCTGTAGGGTATGGCTGTAGGGTATGGCTGTAGGGTATGGCTGTAGGTTATGGCTGTAGGGTATTGCTGTAGGTTATGGTTGTAAGGTATGGCTGTAGGGTATGGCTGTAGGGTATGGCTGTAGGGTATGGCTGTAGGGTATGGCTGTAGGGTATGGCTGTACGGTATGGCGGTAGGTTATGGCTGTAGGGTATGGCTGTACGGTATGACTGTAGAGTATGGCTGTAGGATATGGCTGTAGGGTATGGCTGTAGGGTATGGCTGTAGGGTATGGCTGTACGGTATGACTAGGGTATGGCTGTAGGGTATGGCTGTAGGGTATGGCTGTAGGGTATGGCTGTAGGGTATGGCTGTACGGTATGACTGTAGGGTATGGCTGTAGGGTATGGCTGTAGGGTATGGCTGTAGGGTATGGCTGTACGGTATGGCTGTAGGTTATGGCTGTAGGGTATTGCTGTAGGTTATGGTTGTAAGGTATGGCTGTAGGGTATGGCTGTAGGGTATGGCTGTAGGGTATGGCTGTAGGGTATGGCTGTAGGGTATGGCTGTACGGTATGGCGGTAGGTTATGGCTGTAGGGTATGGCTGTACGGTATGACTGTAGGGTATGGCTGTAGGGTATGGCTGTAGGGTATGGTTGCAGGGTATGACTGTAGGGTATGACTGTTGGGTATGACTGTAAGGTATTGATTAGGGTATGGCTGTAAGGTATGGCTGTAGGGTATGGTTGTAGGTTATGACTGTAGGGTATTGCTGTAGGGTATGGTTGTAAGGTATGACTGTTGGGTATGACTGTAAGTTATTGATTAGGGTATGGCTGTAAGGTATGGCTGTAGGGTATGGCTGTAGGCAATGGCTGTAGGGTATGGCTGTAGGATATGGCTGTAGGGTATGACTGTAGGGTATGACTATTAGGTATCGATGTAGGGCATGGCTGCACGGTATGGTTGTAGGTATGACTGTAGGGTATGGCTTTAGGGTATGGATGTAGGTTAGGTTTGTAGGGTATGACTGTAGGGTAAGGTTGTAGGGTATGACTGTAGGGTAAGGTTGTAGGGTATGACTGTAGGGTATGGTTTTAGGGTTAGGCTGTAGGGTATGGCTGTAGGGTATGACTGTAGGGTATCGATGTAGGGCATGACTGTAGGGTATGGTTGTAGGGTATGTCTGTAGGTTATGGTTGTAGGGTATGGCTGTAGGGTATGGATGTAGGTTAGGGTTGTAGGGTATGACTGTAAGGTATGACTGTAGGATATGACTGTAAGGTATGGCTGTAGGTTATGGCTGTAGGGTATGGCTGTACGGTATGGCTGTAGGTTATGGCTGTAGGGTAGGGCTGTAAGGTATAACTGTAGGGTATGGCTGTAAGGTATGGCTGTAGGGTATTGCTGTAGGGTATGGCTGTAGGGTATGGATGTACGGTATGGCTGTAGGGTATGGCTGTAGGGTATGGCTGTAGGGTATGGCTGTAGGGCATGATTGTAGGTATGACTGTAGGGTATGGCTGTAGGGTATGGATGTAGGTTAGGGTTGTAGGGTATGACTGTAAGGTATGACTGTAGGATATGACTGTAAGGTATGGCTGTAGGTTATGGCTGTAGGGTATGGCTGTACGGTATGGCTGTAGGTTATGGCTGTAGGGTATGGCTGTAGGTTATGGCTGTAGGGTATGGCTGTACGGTATGGCTGTAGGTTATGACTGTAGGGTAGGGCTGTAAGGTATAACTGTAGGGTGTGGCTGTAAGGTATGGCTGTAGGGTATGGCTGTAGGGTATGGCTGTAGGGTATGGATGTAGGGTGTGACTGTCGGGTATGGCTGTACGGTATGGCTGCTGTAGGGTATGACTGTAAGGTATGGCTGTAGGGGATGACTGTAGGGTATGGCTATAGGGTATGGTTGTAGGGTATGGTTGTAGGGTGTGGCTGTAGGGTATGGCTGTAAGGTATGGAAGTAGGGTATTGCTGTAGGTTATGGTTGTAGGGTATGAGTAGGGTATGGCTGTAGGGTATGGCTGTAGGGTATGGCTGCTGTAGGGTATGGCTGCAGGGTATATTTGTCGAGAGTTATCATAAATGCTCAAATATTAAGAAGGGGTACATTTCTGAGTGAATTTCTTAGCTTCCCAGCTGAATTTGAAGATGACGTCATAGAAAGATCCAAAAGTACGTGCTGCCATTCTGAATATCGCCTTTTATTGACTTCAACGGAACGAACATGCAATCAACCATGAATACAATATATTCTCCCTCGACCACAGATGCCTATGTACAGCAGGATATATCCGTTATGGCGCGTATGCTTATATCATACTCCTCGAAATAAACAGGCCGGACCTCAACTTGGCTACCTTCATTAATGTGTGTAAGCTTTTTCATTGAAAAAGTGCTGTAACATGTTATTTAAACCCACTCCCTTTGGTTAATCAATAAACAAAGTTTGCTATGAAGGAAAACATCAGATGACACTAAGCTTTGAACTGAATACCCAACACCATTCCCTCTGTCGGTCGAAAAGAAATTGGACTGATTATGGTGCCACAATTACATCTTTCAATTGCTGGCGTGTATAATGACTGACCATATGGTTGTGTTACGCTCACCCAGTCTAACGCGACCCGAGACCGTCCGGGATGATGTGATGCCCGAGTGTCAAACAAAATACCAAACTATGAGGCCAAGCAAATTGAAGACTAATTGTTTTGGACTGAAGCTAAATGAAGCTCAGCTACGGGTCCACCATACATCCACACCCACACCCACACCCACACCCACACCCACACCCACATTCACACCCACACCTCCACGACGCCCTCCAGTTATACAAGCTCTCACCCCGGCTTGATTAGTAAGTCATTCGAAACCTGAGAGGGTCATTAAACTCTGAAGGTGTGCTCTATGGCCTGCAATGATGTTAAGTGGAAATTTCGTTAATCCCCTGACCTTCGCTCAGCCAGAAGTTGTGGGCGGCAGTTATAAGCACGTTTCCCCCTCGGTGATATGTCATTCATGGTAGGATGGCACTCGCGAATGGAGGGGGCGGGCAGAAAACCATCCCCATTGATACATACTTACACCGCTGGTTAAACGATCACATCATGGTTCCTGCAATCGCCTTGCCTCGCGTTTTATTTAACTGTGATCCGTATATACAAGGACCGCCCACGGCGGCTCAGTTGTCAGCGTGTCAGTCAAATCGTTTTTGTTCCATCGATATGCCTACCATGGTGCAAAGGCACGTCACCGGAAGTGCTGATCGTCACGTGTAAATGCACGCCACCGGAAGTGCTGATAGTCCCGTGCAAAGGCACGTCACCGGAAGTGCTGATGGTCACGTGTAAAGGCACGTCACCGGAAGTGCTGATCGTCACGTGTAAATGCACGTCACCGGAAGTGCTGATCGTCACGTGTAAAGGCGCGTGACCGGAAGTGCTGATCGTCACGTGTAAAGGCGCGTGACCGGATGTACTGATAGTCTCGTGCACAGGCATATCACCGGAAGTGCTGATGGTCACGTGTAAAGGCACGTCACCGGAATCTTACACATTCTCGTCATTGCCTATTGTTTAACCTCGTAATCTTTTTTTGGATCTGAAAGACAGGGTCATTCGAATTCCCTGCCACCGAATTGAGATACCTTTAACGTAAACCAAGAAGACAAACTCGCCGTATACCTTACTTGGAAGACATCACGCCTGTTATTTAATATTCTACATGAATAAAGCCAATGATATTTGGGTTGATATCTTAACATTATCCATATTACTATCCTGTACTATAAAAGTTATCTTTCGCCAGACATATCATATCATATCATATCATATCATATCATATATACAGTGAGGACTTCAAGCCGATTTTTCCACCAGTATAGATTGTCAGATCGTTAACCATTGATCATGCCCATCCATTGATAATAGCAGTAAGATAACGAGATATATAGTACGCACTTACTATCACTGTAAAATGTTTTTTGATATTCCGTTTTTTACGATTTCATAATCATTGATCGTTTGTATGTAGCTTAACTTATATCAACTTATTGATAAGTTCGTTTAAGGTAAAGCTGTTCTCGAAAAACTGTCGATATGCTTCGTGATCGTAAGAGAAAAAAGAGGTATGTTTTTTTCATAGTTTTTTATAGTTTATATATAGTGTATTCATTGCCCGATCCATACATGCAGGGGATAGATAATTATATACATTACAGTAACACAACACGTTATGTTTGATAAGCAAGTTGCTTCACAAAACTCTACCCCATATTCTTTGGAGTTTACTGGCGCCGTTTCCTCTAACCACAGCTATAGCTCTCTCATATATTGCAATAATATATATGTAATATACATGACAAAAAAACTATGTGGGTGATCATCAAAATACTTACTTGAAAAAAAATTAATAATCCGGAAGTGCACGCATAATATCGACAAATTTGTGGTTTCCTATTGATAATTAATTGTTCGATTACAGTTGTTTTGACGTCTATGCCAATAGCTTAGCCTCGAAATGCCATGTGCATTATCCGTCAGTCAATGAAAAGCGGATGTTCTAACCATATATGGACAATTTCAAGGCCACGTTATCAGTTTAAGTGAAACGAGGTTCAACGTACAGTAGCAGGTCCAGCGCGTAATCGTTTGTCGCCAGTGAACTATATGTGCGATGAGACACGACAGCTGTCACCGTTCAATCGGTATATTGCCTGTAATTGCTCCATCGTACGTGATATGAACGTATCAATGCGCATTGCTTGCGATCACGCCATGAGCCATGATAACCTGAAGATACCATTGGCGGCGCTATAGCCGTATGGCTTTGATAGCGATGGCGCTGTTATGCCGTTTGGCTTTGATAAGAGTTGGCAATGGTAGGGGTTATTGCATCTTCTGGCGGCAGAGATCCTGCCCCCACACAGCAGCACCGTGAAAATGCGGCACAATCCCCACCCCGCCCGGCCTCGGCTCTAGATGAGCGCAGCGTAGTTCCCTGTGATGCCGCTGGACGGCTGCCAATAGCCATTGATCTACTTACCCCGCAGTCTGGTCTATTGCCCTGATTCTTCCCACCTAGCTCTGAGGGGGTGTTCCCGTGTTTGGGTAACTTTGGCTGGCTGGCTGGCTGGCTGGCTGGGGTGGCTGTGCTGAGAGGCACGAACGGAGGTCAGCGACTTGGTTGCAAGCCGCTGTGTGTGAGGAAGGGAATCCTCGCCCTGAACGAGCGAGAATGACGTACAACGGAAGGGAACCTCCACCCCCCGATGGTGGGAGTGGCTGGCGGCTGACTGTCCCGCCAGCTACCCCCCCCCCCCACCCACACCCCTCACCCACATCCACACCCCCACGCCATCCCCCATCCATCTGCCGTAGTAAAACCGTACCATTGTTGCCGTTACATACGATGGCAGTCGGCATACCGCACGCAGCCACTTGTAGAATTACGCACGCGGAAAAAGTCGATCGGCTAAAACTATTGGGTGTGGGCGGGCGTCTGATCGATAGAGGTCGCGCCAAGGGTGCGTGGCTCAATGAGCATCATCCGGCGCCCGCCAGATGGCGTTGGGCCAACCTACGTCATCGAGGGAATCTCGCTCGCGATGGGAAGGCTATAAATACGACACGGACGGCTTCCACCAAGCAGACGACAATTGAACTAGCACGACTACAACAGACCTGAGTTACTAGAAAAGGCGCGAAATACTCCAGGCTTACACAAGGACACATTGAATTACAGGAACCAGCGAAACAGACTCGAGTTTATACCACTCTACCAGGGAATCTCCGGGCAGATACTTTAAAATGGCGCAAATGATCCTGGAACAGCCCAACGTGTGCAACTGGCCGATAATATACATCTCGGACCACGGTACGTCTTATATATATATTGTACTATATTTTATAATCAGTAAAAGTCAATGATACATAATTACGAATACTTAATAATCTCCTTAAAAGATATTTTACCATTATAACAGTGTAATATGATTTTCTTTATATTCATAAATTTGAGCCTGATGACTAAATATCGTTTTCCAATTCCAGATGTGCCGTTTCCCTGCTCCGACATATTGTATGGCAAGGGCGTTGAGGTAGAGAAGGTTCAAGGCGAGCGGTTGAATGACACCCGAGCAGTGTGAAGTTCTTTATCAGGTGCGCCTACAGTCCATAATCGGTGTACAAAATAACACGTTTTATTTGGTTTATTTTTATCTTGATTTATGCCACGTAGTATGCCAATTAAAATATTATGGTGTTAATAGGCAAGTTTGAAGTCATAAAATGTGCATTTATCTGAGATAAACAATAAAAGATCACCTCAGTTGAGGAAATAAATGAAAATATGTCACTAACGATGTTACTTTATTTCCTGTTTACAGTGAAACATCTGCCGCGATGTAACATGGGAATGCATTCCGATTCGATGTCCACGCGTCAGAAACATGCCGTCGCATTTACGACGTCACGTGACCATACCGCACCGGGCGCAGCCTTCGTGACGTCACAAGATGCAGGAATCGTCTGCGCGCAGGGCCGAATGTGACGATGACGTCACTCTCCGTCGATCCACCACAACACTTAGAACCAAGCTTTAAACTTCGCGTTCGCCTGCTCAGTGCATGTCTATTTATTGTGTATACCCGCTTTCCGTCTCAGCACCTCACATCGTAGAATCAAAGTGGTCTAGGATGGTGCTGAAAGTCATGTCTGCTGCCGCATGTTCGCCGCAGCGTCATTATACACATTCAAATATTATTTTTTTCAAATGTCGAAAATAATAGATAAGTTCTTTCATTATGTATATATGAGCATATTACGAATATTTAAACCGATCTGGAAATTTGCCGAATAAGAAAAACAACAAAATACTTCAGCCATGTGTATCAGGTATTTCTACCACCTTGGTACTACAATGGTTACTTATTGTACGTTTTTTGTTATTCGGGTTTTCCGACAATAAAAGTTGTTACAACAATCGATACGAAATGCTTTTGTTCATTCCTTCTCATCAATATGAAATGTTAGGATAAAACGATTAGTCATCACTATTGTAGCGGGGGTGGTCCTTGACACATCCTAATCGATACTTCTGATCACGAGAAATGACCAATTCTATTAATAGTCCAGCACGTGTATGCCGTGATGTGTCCGGCCCACTCATTCAGTCACGTGGCCCCAGCCCGCCATCATCAATATATATATATATATATACATATGATAGATCAATATCTGGAGCGCTATCGATCGATATCTGGAAGTTTATTCATCACGTTTTCTTTTTTTACGACCATTCCTGTATATCTCCGATCTAAATGAGTCCAGGCGAACACGAGAACAGTAATAACATAATTTAATAAGAGAGATTTCCGTATTGGCTTTTCCCGCCCATGCTGTACCACGTGGTTTAACAAATGGTAGACCCGCCCATTAAACATGAGTAGGACAAAGCCATACTTTCGCTATATCGAGCAGGATCTTGTTTTTGGAGGTTCAGTTTACTAAATACGGTTTGTGCAATAGATTTTAAATATCGACAAGTATATTATACAAAGGAAAAACGAAAAAGGACGCTTTTAATATCAAAGAAATACGAGCGATGGGCAAATTCTGCAAGGATTCCAAAATGGCCGACTGGGCTGATTGTCGCTCCCGAAACGTGATTTTGGAGTGGGGCTGGGTTTATTTATTGTAGTCCTTAAGAACGACGAGCGCCGGGGGACGGGGAAGAAGGTTCTGTGGCGGTCTGAAATAATTGACCTGATCGGTTGGTTGGTTGCATATTCAGGACGCTTTAACCAATTCTGGTGATATGGCGTCAATGGGAGAATGAAGGGAAGAGCGGAGCCATGTCCCTGCGTTAACCCCCTACCCTTTGCGAAGAAGGACATGGGATCTTTATCCTGCGACCACAGAGACATGGCTACAGCGGGGCTCGAACCACCGACCCACGTGACTTTGGGCACTTAGGTGGCCAGAGCACTCAAGGCGTTGGTCAGCTCACGTGACGCAGTGAACATGGATACAATCAATGTGGTTGATATCATGCAGAATTTCCCTAAGACGTTCCCACGGAATAGCCAGTGCCATATCTACAGCTGAGCCAAGATCAGCCCCACATTAGACAGGTAAATAAAACAGGTACATTAGACAGGTAAATTAGAAAGGTAAATTAGACAGGTAAATTAGATAGGTAAATTAGACAGGTAAATTAGAGAGGTAAATTAGACAGGTACAGTAGACAGGTACATTGGGCAGGTAAATTATACAGATAAATTAGACAGGTACATTAGACAGTTACACTAGACAGGTACATTAGACAGGTACATTAGACAGGTAAATTAGATCGGTACATGAAACGGGTACAGTAGACAGGTAAATTAGATCGGTACATTAAACAGGCACATTAGACAGGTACACTAGACAGGTACATTAGACAGGTAAATTAGATCGGTACAATAAACGGGTACTGTAGACAGGTAAATTAGATCGGTACATTAAGCAGGTACAGTAGACAGGTAAATTAGACAGGTAAATGTCGGCCAGAACCTACATTGATTTGCAAGTCGACATCCTGTAACCAGACGTGGGGATGTAGTTTGTCTACACATGGGCAATCCTATTCAGATTGCAAAAGGGGTCGGAATTTATATTCAACTTGCGACAAAATAGACAGCCCATATACACTAAACCCGTATACACAAAACCCGTATACACTAAACCCGCATGCACTAAACCGTATACACTAAACCCGTATACACTAAACCCGTATACACTAAACCCGTATGCACTAAACCTGTATGCACTAAACCCGTATACACTACACGCGTATACACTAAACGCGTATGCATTAATCCAGTATACACTAAACCCGTATACACTAAACCCGTATGTATGCATTTCATCACTGAGGCTAACGTGGCTCCCAGTCGTCAAACAGCTATAAAATGTAATGGATTCAATTTATCTAAATATGTGCACTGTGCAATAGAAGGCGCCACGAATAACAACGGTTAGCAGCTTGTTTGGTTTCTGTAGGACGCTTTAGTTTCCGTAGGTCATATCGTGACAATGAGAAGGATCGAAGAGAAGACGATCCATGTCTCGGGGGTAACGCCCTACTCTTTGCGAAGAAAGCTATGGTACTTTTATCCTTCACGAACATAGACATTTGCACAGCTACCTACCTACCGGCTGCTGGGGTTGGGCTGGCAGAGCACACAACCCACCTTTCGAGGACATATCTTTTTCGATAAACTTAGGATTTGGATTTGAAAAACAAAATCAAAAATTATTTTTAAAAAGCAAAAAACGACGACTCTCGAAGCGTTGGGGCTGCATTCATGATTTAGTGTTTAAAACAGGTAAACAACGAAGGAGAAAAACAAACGTGAGAACATTTAGGTTGTAATTCCCCGTTGTGGTGTGTTACTTCCCGCGATAAGACGCTTCTACATTTGCACCAATTATCTTGTTAACTTACTCTATGGGGCATCTTACTGAGGAATGTCTACTTGTAAACACAAGCGAGTAACGTCGGCGTGGCTGGGTAATTCCGTACCGCGTATGTGACTGCTGGTTGAGAGTTTTTCGCACTGTGATATGCTTTGGAGTTCCCTCCCTCCGTTCACTCCCTCACTTAAACGAAAATACCGGGGGGCTGCAATGTGATATAAAAATTAAACTCTGTTGGTATAAAGTCTATTTGCCGTTAATCGTTCTGTTTAAAAAGAAAATCGTACATCAACAGTATAAAATACACATTTTCGCCCATCAAGTGGTGTCGACATGTTTTGAACATGTGACAAGAGTTAGCCAATCACACGCAAGGCGTTGACGTCACTGACGACTACCTTCCGCTGAACCAACACTTTGTTTACATGCGAGTGGTGCGTCTTTGGAACAAGTTGTCGGCCTAACACCTCTCATGAATATTGACAAGCGAATTTGACTCATAAACTTGAAACATCGATGCATTTAGAACAAAATAGTGTTCTGTTCACCTGTTGACTGTAACAATTCAAGTGCAAAAAAGGACAGCAAAAACAGGATATCTTTCTACCGCTGTCCACTAGGCGACCCGCAGCTTTTGCGGCAATTGCTACGCACGATTGCTCGTGTAAGTTGTAAACACGCCAAACATTCAAGAGTGTGCTCCGACCACTATGAGAACAATTGCTTTGAGTCGACCCGGCTGCCAGCTTCACGCACCACTCCTCGCTCCACCCCTCCCCACCACCCCAATAGAGCGCCACCCCACCCACCCTAACCGATACGGCCGTTCTGTAGTACTGCAGTCCTGTCCATACACTCTTCAGTGACAGTGAGTTTCTACGACAGCCGATGTATCAAGTTACACACTGCCGCTCCCCGGGGGGGGGGGGCACTACATATAGTTAACCACAATGTTGTCAGTATCTATTTTAGATGTCATTTTAACCAAAAAATTATCTCTCAATTATCACAAAATCGGGCACTTTACTCTCACTCTCCAAATCCTCTCTACGGCATGGGCGGCACACCCCCACCGCTGTAGTAATGTAGTGTCCGCCCCCCCCCCCCCCCACCACAACCACGCCCCCAGCGGCCGCTTCCTGAACCATGGCCTATCACTCTACGAGTCAAAACTTGGCACCCTGCCAACAATGACGATGAACCCATGACTCAACCCCACTAATTCCCTATAGTTTAACTGGAAATGTAAATGATGTGGGCCCGGCATTTCCCTTTAAGGTGAACGGCATCAAATTAAAAGTGCGCGGTTACCATATTGGAAGGTAAGATGTTTCTACTGCAGTGAGCATAACAAGCTTCGTACCATTGAAAAGTCTTGTCATTGACAGAAAGTAACACTACCTTATTGACAGCACCAAACGTGATGCACGAGTAACAATAGTTCCCTGTTCCTCAAAGGCTGATTGGGGGAGTGGGGGAGCGGAATGGGGGGGGGGCGGGGCGGGGATCCTTCGTTTTGGGGAAAAATCCCGTTTTTTAATGCCAAATTTAGGCCATCGGAGGCGTGGACACGCCCCCCCCCCCCCCCCTCCCTTCATAGGAAGAACGATATCTGAGGCCGCGTGGACCCCCCTCCAATCGCAAGTTTTTAGTACTCCACCCCCCCACCCCCCTCCCACTCCCCACGGTCGTAACAAAATTGGTGGATCCCCCGGTTGCCATTTTGTTTCAAGCCCCCCTCGCCCCCTCGGTCGCAAGTTTGGACCCCCCCCCCCCCCGCCCACCCTTGTTTTAAATTTCTTAATCCGCCCCTGTTTCTGATGCAGAACTTGAAACGGGATTTCATTCATGACAAGACTTCATCAGTCAATAGAAGGTCGGAGAAATTAGCATCTTCAACACGTACAACTCTATCAGTATCGATTAACACTATTGATATGCTAGTAAAAAGCAATACCTTTATTGAAGGGTACAATTATTCGTCCTCGTTCTTTGAAAGAATTGCCACGCGATGCTGCTCTTTGCGAAAGAAGAATGATATATGTGTCGTGCAGCCTTCCGTCCGATAATTCTAACAAATACAAATACTTACGGTGTGTACTTGACTTAGTTCCCCCTTCAGTGAAACGTTACGACCGGGAGGTAGGTGGGTGAGAGGTTTCTGAAAACGCTCCAAGTGAATTAGACCAACAGACCTCCTCGTCTCGGCGTTGACTTCTTAAGAATTGAAGCAAAAATAGTATTAAGCGTGTTTGGTATGGAAATTAAAAACTTATTTCTCGGAAAGTCAAACGTGAAGGCGTCCGGAACATTCCGTGTCCGTCTCGGTCACACGCCCACTTAACGTTGGCCAACTAGTTTTTAATAGCTACATGGTGTGGATATCACTTGAAGGGATTTATGTCCTGTCTTGGGGTATCATCTGACCTTAGGGTGTCTCCCCTCCCCTGACTTGGGGTATCACCTGACCTTAGGGTGTCTCCCCTCCCCTAACTTGGGGTATCATCTGACCTTAGGGTGTCTCCCCTCCCCTAACTTGGGGTATCATCTGACCTTAGGGTGTCTCCCCTCCCCTAACTTAGGGTCTCTCCCATCCCCTAACTTAGGGTGTCTCCCCTCCCCTAACTTAGGGTCTGTCCCATCCCCCAACTTAGGGTGTCTCCCCTCCCCTAACTTAGGGTCTCTCCCCTCCCCTAACTTAGGGTCTCTCCCCTCCCCTAACTTAGGGTGTCTCCCCTCCCCTAACTTGGGGTATCACCTGACCTTAGGGTGTCTCCCCTCCCCTAACTTGGGGTATCATCTGAATCAGAATCAGAATCAGAATCAGAATCATTTATTTGGTCAATCATACATAGCAGAACAGAACAAAAATAAACGCACAATTGCAAAATTCGAACATAGGCACAGTAGTGTGGATTGATTGACCGAGGAGACCCCATTAAGACCACCGAGCAGTCGCTAGCATGGAAGCCACCTCAAGAAAAACGAAAAAAAAAAAAAAAACAGACAAAAGGAAAGTTCATAACAGGCCAGTTGCATTAAAACAATATTGATATAAACCTGTTAGGGATGGGACAGGTACTAATATGCTACAGTTACAGTTAGCCGCAACAACAACACATATGGTGATAGGGTTATCTCGTACGTACATTACAGACATAACAATACTGTGCATCACAATAGTCCTGATAACCATTTAGAAAGTGGTGTTTGATATCAGATGCGTAACTTCCTAGCGAATGTGTAGATGCTTTGCTAATGATATGCGGGGGTGTATTATTTAAGTGTTGGTTGAGACTGTGTCTCAGCGTTAGTTTACTAAATTTGTGTCTAGTTTTCGGTACATGGAATGTGTGCTTTTGTCTTGTGTTATAATTGTGTAGGTCATTTATTTTGAGAAATGTCAAATGTTCTAGAAAATATGTGGGTAAATTATTATTTTTGAATCGGTGGTAGAACTTAAGCTGTTGTAGTGTATGTATATCTTTTAGTTTTAATATTTTGAGATATTTAAACAGCGGATCGGTATGTGCAATATAATTGCTTTTTGTTATAATCCTAATTGCTCGTTTTTGTATTTTGAATAGCCTGTCTGCTCGATATCCCCAAGCCAGTATACAGTAGTATAGCTGACTCTGAAATAGGGCCATATATATGGTATACAGAATGTTTTGCGGGAAAAAATTCCGTAGCCTTCTCAGAATACCAACCACTTTACCTAATTTTGCGGCAAGTTTGTTTGTGTGACTGTGCCATGTTAAATGTTTATCTAATGTTAAACCAAGCAGATCAAATGTGTCGACACACTCTAGTTTGTTATTGTCAATATATAACTCTGGAAGTTTTACTTTTTTCTGTGGCTTGTAAAATACCATATATTTTGTTTTTGTTGTGTTTAGGCACAGATGATTTACTTTCAGCCAATTATTTATCTTAGACAATTCGTTATTTATGTTTTTAGATTCATTGTTACTGTTATTGTTTGTTATTGATATGTCCAGTGTGCTAAAAAGTGTAGTATCATCAGCGTATACTATGAATTTAAAGACATCGCAAGCGTGAGGTAGGTCATTTGTATATATAATAAAAAGAAGCGGTCCTAGAATTGAACCTTGCGGAACCCCGCGTGTGACAGGCATAACCTCGGATCTAGTGTTGTCAATCATAACATACTGTTTGCGATTGTTCAGATAACTTCTGAGAAGATTTAGAGCAGTTCCGGATACACCATAGTGGTCAAGCTTGTTTAATAGGATGTTCAGATTTAATGTATCAAATGCCTTGGATAAATCCAGATATATTTGTATAGGAATTTTGCCTTCATCTAGCTTTTGTATGGTTCTGTCTATCAGTTCCAATGTGGCCTGTTCAGTGGAGTGTTTTTTTCTGAAGCCATACTGGCTAGAATTAAAGAGATTTTGCTTCTGAAAATGATCATACAAGAATTGAAATATAATTTTCTCGAAAATTTTCGAAATAGCTGGTAGTAGGGATATTGGTCTACAGTTATCAATATTTGTGTTATCTTCTTTTTTGAAGATTGGAATTACCTTGGACATTTTTAACTGGTCGGGAAAGATTCCTGTCGCCAGACATTGATTGATTATCAAAGTGCCACTGTCACATAACTATTCTTTGATTACCTTAAGCAGTTTTACTGAAATTCCATCATGACCCGAACTAGATTTGGGTTTTAATTCGTTTATGGCCCCCAATATCATTGTCTTATTTACTTCTGTGAAACATAATTTGTTTAATGTGGGCAGGGGTTTCAAATAAGACTCGTAGGCCATAGTGTTAGTGCAATCTAAATTTCCGCACATTGTTGTACCGATGTTGGCAAAAAGCTGTTAAAATGGTCTGCTATCAACTGTCTATTTCCTATTGGTTTACCCTCGATATTAAAGTAATCCGGAAAGTCTTTTGTATCCTTTTTTTTATTGAGGAGACATTTGATTTCTTTCCATGTTCCTTTCATATCATTTTTACACTTGTCAAAGCGTTTAAGATAATGTTCCTTTTTAGCTTCTACTATCATTTTCTGTAATATTGTGTTATACGTCTTTAAGTTTGTCTTCAGTGTTCCATATTGTATTGAATCTTGTGGCGTTGCTTTTAGCTTTCTATAAAGTTTGTCCCTGAAAAAAATAGACTTTATTATTCCCTTCGTTACCCACACCGACTTCTTATGCTTGTACTTATTAAATTTAACTGATTTACTTGGTAGGAAGTGTGACTTTGCCTTAATCAGTATATCCTCCAGTATTTTATAATTAATGTTTGGGTTGGCATGTATTTCACCATTCAGTTTACTGTATATATCTGCCTTTGCTAAGTGGGCTTTGAAGTTCTGAAGGGAAGTTTGGTCCCTTTTTTGCACCTATACATAAGTAGGCGTTTTGTTCGAGAGTCGAATATTAACATTGAAGGAAATGAAATATGGTAGATGGTCAGACAGGCCCTTGATTATTATGCCGGCAGTGGTATTTAATGTGTTGGGTGTAAGTTTGCAAAGGAAATTAGAAATTAAAGTTCCCCTATATTTGGAGAGCCTTGTTGGGAGAGTTATTCTGGGGAAGTAACTCTGAGAAAGAACAGTGTCGAAATACTCACTAAAAATAGGCTTTTCATTTATACTGAGCAGATCTATATTGTAGTCACCAGCAATGACAACCTCGCTGGGTTTTTTTCCGAAATGATGAAGGGTAGTGGACATTTCTTCGGTAAATCTAATATAGTTATCATTGACATCGCATGGAGGCCGATATATATTTCCTAATATGATTTTTTTCTCCATGGAGTGACGCCCCGTAATTTCTAAAAATTACCCTTCCTATATATTAGATCGAACGGGTGCTGCAACAGTTTTGTGCTTAAAATTATTGTTTAAATATATAATTAGTCCACCGTGCGCGTTGCAGTACTTCCCAGAAGCGATAATTGTATAGTTTTCTAAGGCATACAGTGACAAATCTGACTCCTCTGACAACCAACTTTCTTGCAGGCATAGTGCTGACATTTCAATTTCGTTACTGGTCAAAGTATCTGTCAACACTTTCAACTCATCAAATTTCGATGATATGGAGGCTACGTTGATACTCAGTACAGAGAATTCACCTTGGCGGTCATGGAGAGTCCTTACAAATTGATCTTCTGTGTAATAGGGGGACAATGTTATGAAATCAACCTCTGAATTTTCATCTGTGTCTCTACTGCCATTGGATTTCAGCGTATTGAGCAAAGAATTCTGTTCAACACCACCGAGATGCCTTAACAATGACTCATTTGCTGTGCTATGCGTGTCCAACATTTATAAGGTTAAAGTAATACTTTCCACACGCAACATTAGTTCTAACTTTTGTACTCAGGTTAAACTCAAACAAATTAATACTAGTCACAGCGCAAACTGGCACCAACTTGAAACGCGTATACATTATCAGTACAGCAAACAAGCTAAGAAACAAGAAAAGTGGAAAGAGAACTGAACATCGAACGAAAAAGAATGGGGGGCGGCCTTGTAAATGAATCATGTACAGTGAAGTTTAACGGGGGTGTTTGTCTAGACTTGTAGGAGTAATAGCAAGACAACAGACTATGGGCTGATCTTAAAATTCACCAATTCAATTGAGCTGGGCACTTCAGGTCCACAGGACTGGTTTTCCTGTGCCGCCTGGGGGTGCGATTAAAGCGAGCGCATTACCATAAGGCCGAGACGGTAGATAACGTCTGTGAGAGCCCAAAACGTCCGACTGCCCAAAACGGGCCAGGATCAGGATTTTGACACCTACAACATAATGCACAGTTAGCTACAACTCGAGAATTCACGAATAAATATATCACAAGAACCATGACCAAAGTTTGTCCATGTCCGTAAGGTGGTCCCGACCTCGCATAATTATTGTTTTAATTGATAGATCTAGGGCCGGAGGGTGTGACAAGTTCAAAAGAGGGCAAAGAGGCCAATTAAGGCTGTAAAATACCGCTAACGCTATTTTGCCTTGTTATGCACCGCCCCACACTTAAACTCCCTCCCCCCCCCCCCCCCAACCCCCACCCCTTCGAGATTATCCTCGAGTGTTATTCGTACATTGCTATCTAAGAGATACAAAACGAGCTTATCGCGGTTTCATATCGCCAGATTGTGAATGATTGAAACGTCAAACGCAACTGTTCGTTGGTTCTTAGCTATGTGGGACGTGTTGGGTAGTCGGACGTTTTGGGCTCTCACAAACGTCCTCGCCCGCGGCCAGCATGTACATTTCCAGTTCGCGCAGAAATGGACATCAACCTACTTAACATTGCATAGTTCACAAGCAGGTTCTATTAGTACTTAATAATTCACCGTAGCACATTGGCGTGGGGATTTACTGAGTTAATTTGCACAGGAAGGTAGGACAAAACGGATTGGGGGGTGTATATGGTATACTGACAATACTTTTACAGATGATGTATTTCCTCAGACGGCTGACTCACTTTGAATCAACAGGACTAAATGTAATCAGATATGTGAACAAGGAATATTTACATACATGTGGACATAATGTTACATTTTTACTATTACGTCTCTAAGAGAAAAAATATATATATAAGAAAAGATATATAGTCTATATAGAAATACAAAAGAATAAAACATAAACAAATATGTAAATAGACAGAGTTTATATATATATGTATATTCATCCATTACACTGGTTTCTATCATAGCACACAATCATACCTGTTGTACATGGTGTAGTCCATTGTGCACATTACAAAGATAATGTTAATCCGGCAATTGAGGCAAATGCACTTGGAACGCAGAGTTTCCGTGAGTCCGGTGGTCAGCGTTTAAACTTCTTTACAGCTGACTCTATGGCTGCTTCCATGAGTTGGAATCTGTTAGATCTTGTGGTTGTCTCGGTGAAGCGCTTCGTGATGATGACAGCGACGTTCACTAGGTTGTGGCGTCTCAGGAGGTATCTGGCGTGACGTCCGGATCCATGTTCACCGTCGTCCATCCAGCTTTCCTGGTTATCCTGGTTGTCCGATAGGCGGAAGGCAATGTTGTGTGCGGCTCCTGCTCGTGCGGGCTCCAGCAATAGGGACCGGTAGGATTTCCGCACATCTTGAAGCGTGTTGGCAGAGACTATTGTAGCGAAGGCGGTAGCTCCATGTTGCGTTTCCGTTTCTCCGACCACGTATTTTTGAAGCACCGATATATCATCCTCTCGCTGCTGTGGTGAGAGCGACAGTATCTGACCTTAGGGTGTCTCCCCTCCCCTGACTTGGGGTATCATCTGACCTTAGGGTGTCTCCTCTCCCCTGACTTGGGGTATCATCTGACCTTAGGGTGTCTCCCCTCCCCTAACTTGGGGTATCATCTGACCTTAGGGTGTCTCCTCTCCCCTAACTTGGGGTATCATCTGACCTTAGGGTGTCTCCCCTCCCCTAACTTGGGGTATCACCTGACCTTAGGGTGTCTCCTCTCCCCTGACTTGGGGTATCACCTGACCTTAGGGTGTCTCCCCTCCCCTAACTTGGGGTATCATCTGACCTTAGGGTGTCTCCCCTCCCCTAACTTGGGGTATCACCTGACCTTAGGGTGTCTCCCCTCCCCTAACTTGGGGTATCATCTGACCTTAGGGTGTCTCCTCTCCCCTAACTTGGGGTATCATCTGACCTTAGGGTGTCTCCCCTCCCCTGACTTGGGGTATCATTTGACCTTAGGGTGTCTCCCCTCCCCTGACTTGGGGTATCATCTGACCTTAGGGTGTCTCCTCTCCCCTGACTTGGGGTATCATCTGACCTTAGGGTCTCTCCCCTCCCCTCACTTGGGGTATCATCTGACCTTAGGGTGTCTCCCCTCCCCTAACTTGGGGTATCATCTGACCTTAGGGTGTCTCCTCTCCCCTAACTTGGGGTATCATCTGACCTTAGGGTGTCTCCTCTCCCCTAACTTGGGGTATCATCTGACCTTAGGGTGTCTCCCCTCCCCTAACTTGGGGTATCATCTGACCTTAGGGTGTCTCCTCTCCCCTAACTTGGGGTATCATCTGACCTTAGGGTGTCTCCTCTCCCCTAACTTGGGGTATCATCTGACCTTAGGGTGTCTCCCCTCCCCTGACTTGGGGTATCACCTGACCTTAGGGTGTCTCCTCTCCCCTAACTTGGGGTATCATCTGACCTTAGGGTGTCTCCCCTCCCCTGACTTGGGGTATCATCTGACCTTAGGGTGTCTCCTCTCCCCTAACTTGGGGTATCATCTGACCTTAGGGTGTCTCCCCTCCCCTGACTTGGGGTATCATCTGACCTTAGGGTGTCTCCCCTCCCCTGACTTGGGGTATCACCTGACCTTAGGGTGTCTCCTCTCCCCTAACTTGGGGTATCATCTGACCTTAGGGTGTCTCCCCTCCCCTGACTTGGGGTATCATCTGACCTTAGGGTGTCTCCTCTCCCCTAACTTGGGGTATCATCTGACCTTAGGGTGTTTCCCCTCCCCTAACTTGGGGTATCATCTGACCTTAGAGTGTCTCCCCTCCCCTAACTTGGGGTATCATCTGACCTTAGGGTGTCTCCCCTCCCCTGACTTGGGGTATCATCTGACCTTAGGGTGTCTCCCCTCCTCTGACTTGGGGTATCATCTGACCTTAGGGTGTCTCCTCTCCCCTAACTTGGGGTATCATCTGACCTTAGGGTGTCTCCCCTCCCCTAACTTGGGGTATCATCTGACCTTAGGGTGTCTCCCCTCCCCTAACTTGGGGTATCATCTGACCTTAGGGTGTCTCCCCTCCCCTGACTTGGGGTATCATCTGACCTTAGGGTGTCTCCCCTCCCCTAACTTGGGGTATCATCTGACCTTAGGGTGTCTCCCCTCCCCTAACTTGGGGTATCATCTGACCTTAGGGTGTCTCCTCTCTCCTAACGTGGGGTATCATCTGACCTTAGGGTGTCTCCTCTCCCCTGACTTGGGGTATCACCTGACCTTAGGGTGTCTCCCCTCCTCTAACTTGGGGTATCATCTGACCTTAGGGTGTCTCCTCTCCCCTAACTTGGGGTATCACCTGACCTTAGGGTGTCTCCCCTCCCCTAACTTAGGGTATCACCTGACCTTAGGGTGTCTCCCCTCCCCTAACTTGGGGTATCAGCTGACTTTAGGGTCTCTCCCATCCCCCAACTTAGGGTGTTTCCCCTCCCCTAACTTGGGGTATCATCTGACCTTAGGGTGTCTCCTCTCCCCTAACTTGGGGTATCACCTGACCTTAGGGTGTCTCCCCTCCCCTAACTTGGGGTATCACCTGACCTTATGGTGTCTCCTCTCCCCTAACTTGGGGTATCATCTGACCTTAGGGTGTCTCTTCTCCCCTGACTTGGGGTATCATCTGACCTTAGGGTGTCTCCTCTCCCCTAACTTGGGGTATCACCTGACCTTAGGGTGTCTCCCCTCCCCTAACTTGGGGTATCATCTGACCTTAGGGTGTCTCCCCTCCCCTAACTTGGGGTATCATCTGACCTTAGGGTGTCTACTCTCCCCTAACTTGGGGTATCATCTGACCTTAGGATGTCTCCTCTCCCCTGACTTGGGGTATCATCTGACCTTAGGGTGTCTCTCCTCCCCTAACTTGGGGTATCACCTGACCTTAGGATGTCTCCCATCCCCTAACTTGGGGTATCACCTGACCTTAGGGTGTTTCCCCTCCCCTAACTTGGGGTGTCACCTGACCTTAGGGTGTCTCCCCTCCCTAACTTGGGGTATCACCTGACCTTAGGGTGTCTCCCCTCCCCTAACTTGGGGTATCATCTGACCTTAGGGTGTCTCCCCTCCCCTAACTTGGGGTATCATCTGACCTTAGGGTGTCTCCCCTCCCCTAACTTGGGGTATCATCTGACCTTAGGGTGTCTCCCCTCCCCTAACTTGGGGCATCATCTGACCTTAGGGTGTCTCCCCTCCCCTAACTTGGGGTATCATCTGACCTTAGGGTGTCTCCCCTCCCCTAACTTGGGGTATCACCTGACCTTAGGGAGTCTCCCCTCCCCTAACTTGGGGTATCATCTGACCTTAGGGTGTCTCCCCTCCCCTAACTCGGGGTATCATCTGACCTTAGGGTGTCTCCCCTCCCCTAACTTGGGGTATCATCTGACCTTAGGGTGTCTCCCCTCCCCTAACTCGGGGTGTCTCCCCTCCCCTAACTCGGGGTATCATCTGACCTTAGGGTGTCTCCCCTCCCCTAACTTGGGGTATCATCTGACCTTAGGGTGTCTCCCCTCCCCTAACTTGGGGTATCATCTGACCTTAGGGTGTCTCCCCTCCCCTAACTTGGGGTATCACCTGACCTTAGGGTGTCTCCCCTCCCCTAACTTTGGGTGTCTCCCCTCCCCTAACTTAGGGTGTCTCCCCTCCCCTAACTTAGGGTGTCTCCCCTCCCCTAACTTAGGGTCTCTCCCCTCCCCTAACTTAGGGTGTCTCCCCTCCCCTAACTTGAGGTATCACCTGGCCGTATGTGCACTTGTCTATGCAACACCGGTCCCTGTATACCGTCACTCAATTTTTTATTTGCACATGTTCACGTTGTAATGGCTGACGTCTGCTTTAAGGCAAATGACGTGCGAAATATGTCACCAGACTACATCAGTTGCCACGCCGAACTTATGATGGCCTAGAAGGCGGAAGTGCGTCAAGTAGCACATCCCACGCCTCTGACGCAATCGGTCGTCTGCTCCGCGACTATTTCGCGCCAAAAATAGAGCGCGCGTCGCTTTCCGTTCCAGTTTCTCCACCAACAGACGGCCGCAGCACCCAGTGACCCATTGTTCTGAGAAAGGCTTCACACTGGCTCCATTCACGCGGCAGTGCTTAAAAAAAATTAATCATGGGTTTCTCTGGTAAGTGTGCCAGCACTCACTATGCCATCTGCATAGAGCCATATACCTGTCCCCGCCTTAGGCAAACAACACTTGACCTCTTTTACGGCGTCGCAACCTCGCGGGAGGCGTTGGAGCATCAGCGAAAACCAACATCGTTATCTGTGACATCCCCGTCTACGAGCCCGCCCCTCTCCCCACCTTGCCTTAAACACACAGCCCTTGCCACCGTGAATATGCGGCCATAGGCACGGCTCACCTAGCCGGGGGGGGGGGTGGGGGGGGTTCCACATGGGGGAACGCTCCATATGGGTATGGATTGCGTGGGTATGGGTGATACAATGGGTCTCGCGATTGCGTCACTCCGTCTGGAAATGAAATGCCAGGCAACCGACATTGAATGGAATAACGATTTGTTTACCGACGCAGGGCGATAAAGAGGCAATATCAGAGATATGCACCGCCGTAGGAACAAGTGGTTTGCTCTGTAGGCTCCTGTATTAATGATGACAGGGGATTGCGTTTGTTGATGATGGATTCATGCCCCCTGCTCCCTGAGCACTCGGCACGGCGCGGCACGCACGTGACGTATTGTCCGTCAAACAAAAGATTTTCGCGCCCAATGACGACAACGGAATTATTAGCCAGTTGAAATCGATTGTTGCGTGGGATAGTTCCTGTATTGTTTCCACATACAATACACACACCCCCACCCCCCTACCCCCTCCTCCTACGGTGTTATGCAAACAGCAATCGGCACTTATGTCCTGGTATTCCACCTAGATATTTCAGCCCTGCTTGGTCATGATCTCAAGAACTGTTTTGTGTCGCGTGAGTGATTTAATGTATCGTTATCAACGTTTATTATATCACTACTTACAACAACACAATTGCCCGCATAGGCATGGACAACACATTTAAGATGTAACACATACCGTTTTGCATTTCATACACTCCATAGATAGGCCTAACGCGCTGCAAGTGAAGTTTCATTGTAAAATAAGCCCTAAACTTCGCAACAAAGTGTGTCAATACAATTTGGAGCTTTGGTGACGTCTCTCCAAAATGAATTAACAACATAGATGTTTATGAAAAAAGCACATGCTTGGTTACGTTAATGGTCTACAAATTCATGCTCTTTATCAACAAAAACTAATGCGGGGAGGTGGTGCAGGTATATGCAACGGTAGCTCGAAATGGGGCCTTGGGAAAAGCCACTCGGCTGAAACGTCCACCGCGCATGCGCACCCTTTGGCGAGTGTGACAGACGGTGGGCGCATTTCTTTGGTACCCCGGGTGTATCCCTACGGTGGACCGAATACGCACATTACGCATCGGTTCACCGCCCGACACTTCTTTCACTCGGGTATGGACGCGCGCGCATGCATTCAGCATACCAATATGCCCCGTTCTAAACAGCACGGGGCATTCGGGAGAAGATGGCGGTTGATTGAAAGGTGATGAGAGTAGGTTGGTTCTAGGGCCTTGATGTGCACCGGATGTGAACGGTGTGTGCATTTCATTGTAATAGGCATATCCCTATCGGCATACTCGGAAGTTCCCCGTCACGTGTTGCGGGCCCGGGGCGGGATGCCGAACCTGGCCCAAAGAAATGCGCCCACTGTCTTCTTAACTGCTGGCCTGGCAGGATCACACGTTCGTTGAATATGTTTTGTTGCATTGTAACTATACCTATACGGGAAGTTTCTTGTTCTTGTACGGTTCACAATCCTATTACACTCATATAAATGATGCGGGAAGGTATATAATACACTTTATTATCAGAAGTGTGCGTACGTGCACCTCAACATGTAGTCCTCTTTCTGTTTGAGCCAGAACCGGAACTGCGTCACACCTTACCAGGCAAGCGTGTGTGGTTACTGTGGTAACGCTCCCGGGAATGGTTAGCGTACCAACTGCCCCCAAAGTAGAACCATGTACAGGGGCGGGTCTAGGGGTGTCAGGGGTTTGCACCCCCCCCCCCCCACCTGCATACCCATACCTACATTGCGTTCCGATGAAATACGTCGCAAAGTGACATTTTGTAGTTGCAACCCGGAGGCGCATCCAAAGGGGACGGGGCGTTGGTTGGTTGAAATCACCACCCCCGGGTTCCATAAATTGTTTTTAAACACATCACCCCCGGTCGCAACCCCACTTCCCTGTCCAAATCCCTAAATCCGCCCATGCAGGTACCAAAAAAGGCATTATTTAGAACCCATTGCGTACCAAACTGCACGAAAAGAGACATCCTGTATAGAGCCACGTCCCCAGCAGTCCATTACCATGAGATACCCTTGAGGTACCCTTGAGGGGTAACGCTGCGTCAGGCGTGAAGCATCGCGAGGCGGGGTCAGTAAGTAAGTAAGTCAAAATATATTGGTTTGGGGTACAGAGTAAGGGAGACACAAACTGTAACTTCATTCGCTATATTGTTAACAAGTTACATTTTTTCAGTGCATTTAGTTATTTTCCACATATTAATTGATAAAGCGTTAACTAATTATATACAGCAAGTGTACCAAGTGACTGTTAACTATTTATTACCGTGCCACACGTTTATCGCTATGTCATAATTATGATATCTAGGAATACAAAAAGGGGGCTGCGCTCTGAAAAAAAAGGGGGAATGACTATTTTTCTGTGACCGGGGCTGGGGTATTTTTCCTCAAAGGGTCATTTTGAAAAATCGACTTTAACATTGCCTTGCCTGAGGGCTCCCAATGCACCCAATGTTAACGCTTTTCTTTACTCAATTACAAGCGCATAGCCCCCCTCCCCCCCCCCCACCCATCCCATAGTCGCACGCCCAACCCAACCGCCATGGCAGCGACCCGTATCACGTGGTCAGGCACCATTGACATGCAGATAATCATATGTTAGCCGTGCGGCGCGTTTGACTTGCAACGGCTGAAACAAGTGGGCGTGAACTCGGTGAAATGGATTGCGAAACAGGCACATACACGAACAACTCCCCCCCCCCCCACTCCTCCCTCTCCGACCCCCCCAGCGGCTCGCCCCTGCCTAACCACGCTTCGAGCGCAGCTGCCCGTTTCCCGACCACTCCCCGCCTCACGCCTACACGTTCCTCGTATTACTTGCATTACAATGACGCCCCCATAGCGACCCCCCCGCAACCCCAATGTGTGGATTAGCAACCGTGAAACGTCATGGCCGAGATTACTTTCGTCTATTGGAGGCTATGGTACAGGGGTGAGGGGGTGCTGGTGGAGGGGTTTGGGCCGGAGGCTAGGGAGGGGGGGGGGGGTAGGGGTGGGGTGGAGGCCAGGAAGGGAGGGGTGGGGTGTGGTGGGGAGGGGGAGGGTGGAGGCCAGGCAGGAGAGGGTGGGGGATGGAGGCCAGGGTCGAAAGCTAAGAAGGGTAGTGGACAAGGAGTTGGAGAGGCAAGAGGTTATGGAGGGGGAGTGGCAACAGGAGGGGGATGGGGGAGGGGGGGAGGGGGTAGAGCGTTTGCTCGTTAGGGGTGAGTCTTCTCGAGTGCGTCCCTATGGCTAAAACTTCCGGCTTGCCAGGCACTCGATACCTATTAAGATGAAATCCAGCCGCTTTTTGCGGGTGTGTTGCGGCAGCGCCACTCAGCGGAGGAGAGCTCCCCTCCCACTGGCTCCGGACCATTTCCTATAAATGGAGACCGCTGCCCGGAGTGGGACAGAACTTAACGACACTAGCTCAGCGAACAGTCAGTCAGTGACCTGATAGGATTACAACACAGTCTTCTGATAATCCACAAACGTGCGTGAAAGAACCCCAGACTCTTCGTATTATCAGGTAAGCTTATTAGAGGATCGTTTCACCAGCATTTACGAGCTGTTTTTTTACGATTTGAGGACATTTAACTTTACGAGCAACGGAAATAAGAGCTATAAAGCGATACTTTGGGTGTAGCTATTTTCGCGCAAATATTTTCCGTCAGTATTATTCAAAAACTACATCGATGATAAATGCAACATTTGGCATAAAATACAAGCTTTAGACCACCAAAATTTAACAACAAAGCGACATGATGCTCATGACGGATATTTGCGATGGTCGACGTTCGTAGAAGGTTGATCGGCTATTATGGTTGTAGGCCTAGTAACTATTTATGAATCGAGTTAATTACCTTTACTTCAATCATTTCTGCAGGGCTGAAAAGGAGAAGGAAAAGTCCACGAGTCAACAATGGGTGGAATCTACATCGCATCGGATTACGGTATGTACAACTGGTGCTTGCCGCTGCTGAACTGAACGCAATTGCCACATTTCGAGCAACATATGACGTTAACGGTGGCATAAAAGTGTCTTTGAGATGAAAATTTTTCATTGTTTTCACTTTTACTTTTAATAGTTAAGATGGTTCAAATAATTCATAGTTGTGTAACGGCGAGTGCCGGTGTGGTCCCCAGCGGAAAGTCGGACTCACGGTCGATTTCTAGTCAGTCACTCTTTGGCTAAAGGGGTGATCCCTCTAGCCGAGGCTATTAGGAATGGGTTGCCTCACTGCTACAAGTGCATTAGGTTGTGTTTGGAAAAATTCGAACAAGGTCAATTATTTGCCTTTATGCTGAGTGGCTGAAAATGAAAATATCATGTAAAAATGTGTTGCATTTCTCAATGAGGAATAGCATGCTTATGACGATACGCATAGACCAGTACATAGAGGATTGCATTGTACGCCAGACAACGTTTAAAACTTAAAAATTATATCGCATGTACCTCTATTTGCATTGTAGATATCCCGTTTCCGGTGGCTGACCTCTCGTACGCGCGGCCTCCCACGGGGCGAGATCTGGTGCCTCTGCCAGTCATACCCTCCAGGGTCTCGTTATGACAGCTGAAGGCCACTGACCAGCTGGCTAGGTAAGCCATCATACCTTCCGCTTGCCTTACCTGTTGTTGCTTGTTGCACAGGTTATTTCCTGTCGGGGAGAGGGTACTTCCTGCTGTAGTGGTTAGGGCACTAAAATGATACAAAGGCACGTTCTGGGTATACAAGCCGGGCCCGGGCACCTATTCGGGGGCATGTTTCACCCTTTCATCAATTGTCCTTTCGGGAAGTTCCTCATCTCACTTTAGCCATGGTGTACACATAAGTGGCATAAAACACCAATTAATTACATTTCTGTTCCTCCCCTCGAAGGATGCTTGATGCTATTGATCGACCCATACAAAATTAACGTTCGGGGTTGCAAACTTATCTACAATTGTATAGATGATATGATATATATTGTTAAAATGAATTACCACATATAAGAACCATGACAGGTTAAGAATGATTTGTTTACCTCTATATTACCTCTCCGTTTCCAGATTATAATATTAACGCGCTGCACAAACGAGACACGCTGGAAGTGACTCATGCTACGCCGGAAGTGACGTCATCGTCGACCCAGAAAGGGATACCACCAGATGATGACGTCATCGTCGACCCAGAAAGTGCTACCATCCGATGATGACGATACCGTCGCCACAAATCAACCGTCGTCCTCTGGAAGGAATTTGCAGATGACACCACATACGTTGTGCCAACTTCCCCAGATACAATTTCAGTCATAATATAGTTAAATATCTAGAATAAAGACACGCGCTTCGCTCGGCTACATAGCAGATGTTTCACCTGATCTCATAAGTTCTATAAATGCTGTTATGTATAGACATGTATATTTTATTTTAACAAAGAGATGTGCTTAGGAAAAGAATAGAAAGTATTTATATATTAGACTTGCTGAGAGCTTTTGCACATGTCATATTTTGAAGGATGCCAATAAAAAAGCCTCTCACTGGATCTGTGTGGGTTTCTTAAGCTTCGCTGTCAGTATGGCCTTGATCACTCTGCCGATTTCGCATTAAAGTCACCAAGAATGTTACTAAAGTAAATTGCTGTGTTACAGACACCAAAAATGTTACTAAACTAAATTGCTCTGTAACAGACACCAAAAATATTACTAATGCCATTTCACTGCGTCTTACTTGCCGATACCACTTACGGAAACAGAAACTATGACAGATACAGTACTATTGAGATGAATGTCATCAATGACGAATAACAACATAAAGTGTCATTATCCCAAATACACTTGAACAACAATTGCGTCAAGTACGCCTATAAATACATCTACAAATACAAGAACTGATTCTAAATCTGTTGCCGAAAAATGTCATATAATATTAAATGCAATACAATCTGGAACACGATTAATCACTGATGCTACAGTCTGGCAACGAATTCAGTTTCATTTATAGGCCTACTTACCATTCATCAAACCGCCAAGATCGGCAAGAACATCTGAAGCGCTGATAATTGCGCAGACATTGTTGGCTTGCACACTGGTTCCATTCTATAAACTTTGCACAAATATCTTGTAACTTGTGTTCACCACGCGACAGATTTACATACAAATTTAATATCTTTGTTTCTAACCACTTCTAACTTCGATTCCTCGTGTTGGAACTTGCCCAGGACAGATCGGCATGGAAAGCTGGTGACGATCACTGGCGACATAATCTGAAAAATCAGCGAAGAATCGGATTCTTTAAGTGTCATTATCTATAATCAGTTCTATGTTAAGAACGCCGTGGTACCATGAAAATCGAGCAATAGATTCAGATTTAATATCATTTATTCCGTCAAAGCAAACTGGTACATAGATGAGGATACGATAATATTATGGGGGAAAAAAGACCGCTTTGACGCAGGAGACTCTGATTAAGGTAAGAGAACCGCTAGCATCAATAACTGATCAGTTAGTCCTTCCCAGCGCTAAATCTGGGAAGAGTTTGTCGGTGATGAATTAGAAATATTTCAACTCTGCAAGGCCAAGCTGAAATACTAAAGCTGTCCTCTCCATCGGGAGAGGCAGGGGCACACAGTGGGGATGGGAAGGGGTAGAAAATTCTTATTTCTGAGTTAAAAGGGCAACATTAATATAAATGTTTATTGTCTAACAAAAGCGTAAAACGATAAAGTGTGGGAGGCGACGCACGTGTCCCTAATGATCCCCCCCCCGCAAGTTTTAATCCCCCCCCCTTTTGCAAATTCCTGGATCCGCCGCTGTTAACATGTCATGTTTCAAAAGTCCGATGCTTCTCCCAAGTGTACACATGTGTGCCCCCATAATGATCCACTTTTTCGCCTTTCTTTTTTCTCTTTCCCATGAACAGAAACCTGCAGCGTATCATGTGATGAGATATACTCCCCCGCCTCGTCCCCACCACCTCCTCACATTTATTTCTGGATTATCATTCTATCTAAATATGTCAATACCCTCTCTTCACGTTCGGAACAAACCTAAGGTGTGTTATCCTAATAAATACCGGAAGTCACTCTGGAACCCGACACACGTCAGGGGATCGCCGCTAGATGGCGCTGTAGGTGGTTCCGGTGGATCACTTCATGATTTGGATTACCGGACCTTCGCAATCTACGTCTCTATTTTCCACCGCGACCAGGGGCGGATCCAGGGGGGGTGGGGCTGGGGCTGAGTCGCCCTTTTATGGCCGAAATCTATACCTTTTTCAACATGTGAATACCGAAACCGGCCCCTCCTAATCAGCATATCTGGATCCGACCCTGAAACCTCCCCCCCTCCCTATGCAGATTTTCTGGATCCGCTCCTGTGGACACCTCCCTAGCGTCAAAGTATTGCACCTATCCTCCCAGAAGGGATTCATTCAGGTAGAAATACACGTGGATAGGTCTTAATTACTCCCATATCCGACTTTCAACGTAAAAGCCAAGACTACGATGACGTCCAAAAAAACACACACACACGGCCCACTGCACCGGCTGACCTACACGTTTGCATGATGACTATGCTACGGCTCGCTGCCAGATGACTTTGATCCTGGTCCAAGCATCCGTCAAACACCGGTAAATTAACATGGGAAGAGGGCCGGTCTGACTGAAAAACACTGTAGCCCTCCCACACACGGCCCTCTGTTCTACAGATTGTGCAGTAGGTGCTAAAGATGATGGAGGCAGACTTGATTGTGATCAAGGCGGTTCAACGTTGGAGGCCATTCTTTTACAGACATATTTTAAGCAAACGGAGCAGAACTAAGACAGGACGGGAGAGGCGGAAGACGGGGCATGTATACACTCCTACTCACCAGTCAACGAAGTGGTCAGTACCATGTAATAACTATGGAATGAGAGAGAACTTGGACATTCCAATCATAGCGGGCATGGTGCGATGATGGCTGCATCGATTACCATTTACATGACAACTTACTGACTCACCGAGCTGACAACGCGTGAGTCAGATTGGTGGAGCCTTCGATCGTTTCAACGGTTATAACGACGGTCGCGACATTTATTACCCAGAACGGGAGAAGCTTCCCGATCTTCGTACATTCACTGCGAGGATGGGGGACGGAGGGGGAGGGGAAGGTGGAGGGGGAGGGGGTGGTGGAGGGGGGGGGTATGAGATGGATCTTTGGAAGCGATCCAGATCCAGAACAAAAGGCATCCGCATCGTTCCTTCCGGAGCCATGTGGTCTGGCGAAGAATCCGGCTTGTGATTACAACGCTTATCCCTTCATGCCGCGATCTGCGGCCACCCTCCAGAGCCAACAGTGGCGCCATCTGTGGAGTAAACACACACCTTTCCACTTAGCCCCAGCGAGGGAAGCGGGCACCTTTGAGGCCCCATACCTATCATTGCTATATGTGTATATATTACTCTCGCCATCGGGCCAAAGGGAAAGAGAGACTGCCTTTCCGCCAAGCATCATAACCAACACATCAAAGAACGCAGATTCCAGGCTAAAACTGGAGCCCAAACAGACAGCTTTGTATTTCCATAGCTTCAAAACCGCGAACAAATATGATGGGCGTAATGGCATACAAAAATCAAGGGAGATAGTCTAACATGAAGAATGCGGACAAGTGTAAACTGGTGAACCGAAAGGGGTTCTTTCCCTTGCAATGGCCGCCAGTGGGAAAGATAAGAATGAAAGGGGTGTGGTTGTGGGCGGAAGGGAGGAGGGGAAGGGGGGGTAAATGGGGTGGGGTGGAGCGTCCTTCGCTTAAGATTGAAGCCGCCCCCCCCCCCCCTCAACGACATACACATGCACATTTAGCGCTTTTTGGCAACATTGACCTGTAATGGCGACAGCACAAGGATCATCACTTAATTAAAGATTTAACTCATACGTTAATATCAAACATAACTTGCAATCAAGCCAATCTATTTGTATGTTGCATTCATGGCTTTGTCCTTGAGCTATTAGTGTCGTAGTGTATTACTGTCATATATGTTGTGTCGATGAAGAGGAAATGGAAGATTCAACCTTCGGTCGCCCACCAATAAGGGTTTGCCCGCAAATATTACCCTCTGTGCAACATTGCTGTGCCGCCTGCCTCTGCTTCAATACAATTATTGTTATCACATACAGTGGCGGATCTAGGGGGTTGGGGGGTTAGCGGGGTTGCACCCCCCCCCCCCCCCCCTTGGGAACCAGAACATACAACATACATGCTAACATACATGTTAAAGTCCCAAGTCTGCAGAGAGCAACCCCCCCCCCCTTGGGTAACTGATCATACACTGTTAAAGTCGGGTTCTCCAAGCCCAAGCCCCTCCCCCCCCCCCCTGGGGGCACAAGTCTTCAGAGCAGCCTCCCTCCCCCCCCCACCGGTCGCAAGTTTTCAGAGAGCAACACGCCCCTTGGAAACCTGAACATACAGTTAAAGTCGGCTTCTGAGAGCACGCCCTCCACCCCCCCCCCCCTCCCCCGGTCGCAACTTTTTCAGAGAGCACCCCCCCCCCCCTTGGCAAATTCCTAGATGGGCCCTTGCCATAGTTAGCGAAGCTCAATGCATCGCCTCGCGTCGATGGAAGCGTGCCAAACAGATGACCACGAAATGTTCACAGTTTGACTCTACAAACATCGGGATTAAAGTGCATTCTCCGCATGAATTTTACGGATTACATGGCTTGATAGATATTGTGACAATTATGGAATCCGCAAAATGGAATCCAAGGTAAATGCTTTGGCCAATTAATATATGTTGGATTCATGGTTTAAATGCCACGTTCCTTCTGTAACCCAGAGTAAAGGGTAAATTGCGGATCAGGTATCTCATTTGACGATATGACGTCACTTCCGGTCAAATGGCCTACATATGATTCATTACACCAATAAAAGTATTGCTTATCTGTCATGGCAAGTACCGCATACTCTTTCTAGTAATGGTGTACACCAATATATCTGCATCTATGAGCTTCGAGGTGCAATGACGTATTAATGATCACTTATTCCTACTCAAGCTATCTGCCAGGGCACCTGATATGTCACAAGATGAACCCTGTTGACAGGGGCGACGTCTAGTGAGCATTCATCACAGATTAAGAATGAAATGTTATGCGATTGCGTGCAGGTGCGGCGGTTCAACAGCTAATGCCAATTACCAGTGTGGGTGTGACGGGCGTGGTTCGGGTTGGATGGGGTGGGGGGGGGGAGGGGCGGAGCGTGGGAGTGGAGGGAGCTGTGGGGATGTGCCATATACGCCTTGTGCCCAGAGCTATAGGGATCGCATTGGACTGCTCTGGCCTCGCACAACCCCAGCAGAGCGTGAACGTAGTGGATTCTGACCCCTTCATTCATGTCAGTCGGTTTACACAAGGCCAGATATTGGGGGTGGGGGTGGTGCGGGAAGGGGAGGTGGGTAAGGGGAAAGGAGTGGGGGCGGGGGGGGGTCAGGTGAGAGCTTAGGCTTCATTGTAGGGGGCGTATTCGTGAATGGATCGTATCGACCGTGGGATTTGGCCGGGGTGTAGGGGTGAGGGGCCGTGGGAGTGGGGTGGGGGTCGGGGGGGGACTCTGTAGGCATGGACTGTCTATCCATGTTTGGTTGTGTTTACAGAGGCTGGACACCGGGTGCTATCGATGACGTCACTGCGGAAGGGCCCGTGGGATTGGTCCTCGTTACTCTCGCCCTGGAAACCAATACTACCCCTGCGCAGAAATCGTCTGCGCATCGCCAAATGTTCCCGCGCGTACATCAGGTCACCGCCCCCATCGCCCACACCCACCCACCCATTTCCTACGTGAAACCTCCACCCCCTAGTCCGCCTCACCCCTCAACTCTCCCCCTTTGATTCCCCGCGCCGCCGCCTATACCCACGCCAACCAGTCCCCATTCGGTATACCACCCCCTCCCTCTCCCCATCCCCACCCCTCCGCCCTCCACCTCCCAACCCCCGCCCCCTGATCCCGTGCTTCTGCCACCCCCGCCTCGTCCTGGCAACAAGCCTTGAACCATTACTAACGTGTATGTTATGCTTTCAGGTCCGTCAGGTATGTATAAAAGCCTGGTCCGCTGGATCCCTGGCCAGAAACATACACTGCCTGACTGGGTCGTGTTGCGAGAGCTACATTCTACAAGCTTCCTTTCTGTGGGACTATAAAGGACCGCTAACAGCTCACCGCAAGCCTAAAAGCACTGCATACTTCACAAAGAGCGATACCTATTCAATTCAAGTAAGTAAACTTACACGCCTTCATTACCTTCACAAAGAGCGATACCTATTCAATTCAAGTAAGTAAACTTACACGCCTTCATTACCTTCACAAAGAGCGATACCTATTCAATTCAAGTAAGTAAACTTACACGCCTTCATTACCTTCACAAAGAGCGATACCTATTCAATTCAAGTAAGTAAACTTACACGCCTTCATTACCTTCACAAAGAGCGATACCTATTCAATTCAAGTAAGTAAACTTACACGCCTTCATTACCTTCACAAAGAGCGATACCTATTCAATTCAAGTAAGTAAACTTACACGCCTTCATTACCTTTTTTACCTTTTGGCGCAAATCTGACTAGCTGTTAATGGTTATATATGAATCATACATAAACGTGAGTATACCCTGAGGTAGTTAAGAAGCTAGTTACACCCATGATGGAGTAAACAGGTCTACTCAAAACTTAAACCTCTTCATTAAAAATGTACCATTTTGCATCACTTTGTTAATTTGTAACTGTTTTAGCAAGTAGACATGCAACGCATTTAAATATGTCTTTGGCTCACCTTTTAGACACTTCAAGAGACAACTTAAGAAACACTCATGGCTGTGGAAAGGACCGAACAACTATCAGTTAGCTACTACCCATGGTACATCTCGGACCACGGTAAGTGATACATGAGCCAGAAAGGACGAGAGAGACAAAAACAGGAATTAAGGATTCCGAAGTAGAAAGTTATGTAAGCTAATAAATTAACATTCCGCAATAACGGGTATATGACCAGATTAGCAGCTGTCGCTAAGTTGTAACGCTAAGGTACACTGGGTACTGGCGTTTGCATTTATTTTTTCCGCTACACTAATTCGACAAAACGTCTCCATTGAGTTCAACCTTAGTTCTCCATGCAACAACTAGGTGCTTTGGCCAGTGCTTACGTCTTTTTGCAATAACTAAGAACATCATCGGAGCCGTAATTAATAGTCCTTCCCGCCAATGCCTACCGGATGTGGATATCACTGGTAAAACAGCTTCTGGTTAAGCACTTCCGGTTGCCACAGTCCACGTAAAAATCCATCTGACGGGCTCTAAATTATTTCCAATGTGATTTTGGTTAAATGACCCATTATTTGCTATATGCATAGAGGGGGGCGATGGGTCCACGTATTCCTTAAGCAACCGTCTAAGACCCCCTCCCCCTGCCCCCCACGCTACCTTAAGGAGAGGTCTGTGCCATCATCACTGGTGGTCAGTATAGACGTCCATTGTGTCCTAAATCAACAACAGCTACCCCCCCCCCCCCACGACTCATCTCCCGGCCATACATCAGGTCAATGACCTATCATGAGCTGCACAGACGCTGTCTGTGGCATGACACGGCTCGCATGGCGTTTCACATCCCATTAAAATCACACGAGGTCTGCCAAATGTCGGGGCCGCCCCGATAGCTCAGTGGGCTAGAGCGCTCGCATTGAGTGCTCCGGCCACCTGGGAGCCTAACGGCACGTGGATCGGTGGTTCGCGTCCCGCTGTGGCCATGTCTGTGTGGTCGCACAATAAAGATCCCATGTCTTTCTTCGCAAAGAGTAGGGGTTACCCCCGGGGACATGGCTCCACTCTCCCTTCATTCTCCCATTGATGCGATATGACCACAAGTGGTTAAAGCGCCCTGAATAACCAACCAATCTGCCAAATGTCCGTCCGAGGGTCGCTCAATCATACGTCCTTCCTGACAGCATGTGCTATAAATAGCGGTGACGTCATGGGTGCTTGTGGCTGTTCTTCTCAAATTAATTGTGCCAAAAAAATGACGTTTTTGTTGAGATCGTGACATTGGTGTCGCCTTGTATCATATATCTCGCCGTGCTGTGGCAACCTAGGGCACGCTCCTCCACCGCGCCTCATTGTGACTATCGAATATATCATTAAACTAAAAAAAACTCATACGGCGCGCAGAGCCCATAGAATTGGCGTATGTGTCATATGTATAAAAAATAATATTAGGCGTAGGGGTAATTAAATCATTGCCCCAGCCGTTTGCCCCGCCCCTAAAGAAGTCCTACCCCTTCCCCACCCAACTCTTACCCCCCCCACTCTTGCCTTGTCGAAACCACCCCCACACCCCGCACCCTTGCCGCTAACGCAGTTCTCACACTCCCACGCAACATATCAACTTTTGCTATGAAGAGTAAATAAACACGTACAAATCAAGAATCCAGTCCCCCACCTCCCCCGCCCCCCACACATCCTTCCCACTCAAACCCACAATATATATATATAGATAGATCTAAAAGCAATCTGTAGTAACAACAAGATCGCCAACAGCTTGGTGCAGACATCAATGTTCCTGTTGGCGGCGAACATTGTTTACATTGTAATATACCGATTCGCTTCCTGTATACTCGATGCCTACTGCCCTCCCCCCCCCCCCGCCGGCCCCAGGACCCTACCCCCTACCCTTGACATGTCGATACATATGATTGATCAATGACCCCGCCCAGCCGTGACCACGCCCCCTCACCCCTCGCCGCCAGTCTCTGGGTGACATGTATTGACCGCTGTCCCTCCACACCCCATGCGCCACCCCCCCCCTCCCCCGAACCTAGCACCCAGCAACCGCCTAAACACCCACCTTAATCTAACTCCCCCGCATTCTGTCCCACGTCAAACGGCATCTATGGATAAATTGACCGACCCTTTCCTCCGGCATGTGTGTGTGACGGTGGGGGGGGGGAGGCGACTATGATAATAATGGGATACTGGGATGAAAGCAAACTTCGTTTGTAACGTCACCTCGGAATATTTGTCAACTTCTGGGAACAACACAGAAACAGACATGCAATTTTCCCCCTACCCCTACCCATTCTTCTACCCTTACCCAACCCCAACCCCCTTACCTCCCATACTGCTCCCCTTCCCCTCCCCCGCCCGCAACCCCCTGACCTCCCATACTGCTCCCCCCCCCCCCACCCCCACCCCTCCTCCCTGTCGGTCAAGTTATCCCGCCCGACACCTCACCGGCAGTGACTAATGGTCCGCTGCTGTCGGTAACAACTACCTACCTGACGTGAGTCACGAGTCCCCCACTTGACGACCCCAGCAGGCCAATCACTCGGGACCCCCGCCAGTCTATCTCTCGTCCGCACCCCCCCCCCCCCTCCTCAGCCCCGCCCAGCGCCTTCACCATACAGACTCTTCCATCCCAACCCCTCAGCAATCACACCGCTGAATCCATAGCTGAGTAAACGGCTACACGCGGGCTATTAACACCACAATGCAATGAATGACCTGTCCATTTCTTCTCCTCCCCCCCACAGACATCCCCTTCCCCATCGCTGACATGGCATACGGCAAGCAGGAAACGGTGGCCGTCAGTGACGTCATCGCCAAGATGGCCGCCACGCAGGCCAAGATGTGACGCGGTCGTTATCGACTCCGGCCATTGGGTGATCGGGAGTCAATAGGTGAGACTGGATGATACATATATATATACACACACGTCGGCTATGATGGACAGAGTGGGGCGTTGGTCTGGGGTTTTCCAGCTGCACTGTCATGGTGAACGTACTGGGGCGTGGTGACCAATGCTCACACCCAAGGACCATCCAGCGGCAAATAACGTGCACAATACACATGTATGTTATTTATTTCAACGTATGTTTACATTCCCGTGGTAGCTTCTACCACTTTATGACGCGCTACATCTTTCTAAAGTCTTGTGTGATTCACGACCTTTGCATGTACCTTTACATTTCAATGTCACACCCTGACACATGAGCTGCACTTATATAATATAATGCTTAAATAAACATTCACATGTACCGATCTTATTAATAATGACATTGTGCGTATTAGCAAATATTAATATTTTTACAGTGTACTTGCTTCACTGCTACAATTACATGTTCATATACTGGACAGAAAAGTAGTCCGATTTCAGAACTGAGTGAAAGTAACAAACCAGTAACACAAGTCTATGGTTATCCAACAAGATATTAAGATACCAAAGTTGCTAATTGACCATTTGATCTTGAGACAGAAGCATATAAAATCGGACTAATGCTTTGCCCAGTATGTGTATACCCTAAATATACCATGCTATTATCATTCTTGGTTTTTTTGTTTCCTGTTTTCATTTCATAGTGCTATTTTGTTCCCCGTTGTTAAAGGTCGTTTTTTGCGGGTGTCTTCCAGATTATCACAATGTGATTCACGTCACGGGGCCGAGTCCTGCGGAACAACGCCGGGTCGGGAGCGAGATGACCGCAGAAGGTCAAGGTCACATCAACCGGAGCCATCTCTTCCTGAGACCGTCCAGTTGATGACGTCACACTGCCAACGGGAATCACTCCGCCATGATCTCCACTGCCGCCAGGTGGCAGCACGCTAGAGCCAAAATGGCGCCAGTATTATGAAAAGTAGCACACCGCCAATATTTTGTGATATTATGCAACTGACATTATACTGTTATAATATTAACGGATTTATTCATCAATATTGAAACTCATGCAACGTGTTGCTTCGTGAATTATGTGGTTTTATCCTCCAACAGTGTATTGCGTCTAACCTCAAATCGTATGGAACCCATGACTGCCTGCCTACAAACCGATCTAATGTATTTATATTATTTATAAAGGAGTGGATATTTATATATATAAGTATACACATTTGTAATATGTAAACTACTTAAGAAAGAAGGTAAAGAAAACAAGGTTTCTCAGAGGAATATTTCCTCCGTTTTCTAACTGTATAAGGCACATGTGATTCGTGGTGGGTATAACTTATATTTCGGGGGTGCCGGTGTATGGCACCTGGTTCGTCTATAGGAGGTAATGGTTCTTGGTGTCTTTATATGTTCACCATTGGTTGTGATTAATGCTCGTACAGACCAGTATAATGAGCTGTCAGACGATGTATTGATCATAGTGACAACCTCTGGGTGAACATAGCTATCTTCACCAAGAATCTCATGTCAAAATAATTAAATATCGATTCACTAGGTTTCTATCAAGAAGTTACATTGATATTTTGCATTGTTTTACCATAGTTAAATTATATATATAATTATTTATTATAATAAATGGATCACATGAAATATTTCTTGTCTTGTTATTAATAACAGCCATAGCGTGTGAGAGGATCGAACGAAATATACATAGAGGGGGGGGAGGGTGAATACCTTTTCCGATCTCCGCGATTGGCATCCAGGAATTCTTGGAGATTCGCGATCAACTGTTGGCATTTTTGGGGGAATCGTTATCCGTACAATTCCTGGTTCAACGCGAAGACCCTTTCCCTATTTACCGCGATCCGTTATTATAGCAGTCTGTGAATTCCTCGATATTCGCGATATCATCATTAAGGAGTTTTTGTTCGCCCCCAGCGTTAAAATGTCCTAATCTCGGAGATTCTATATTGCTCTCCGTAATTCTTGGAGATCCGCAATTCAGAGGGGGTACCCCCCCCCCCCCCCCCCCCCAACAACAACAACAACCTCTACATACACAACGAGAAATACGCAGCCTGTTTACGTACCTCCCGGATACCTTAGCGACGGTTGTCATGGCAAGTTATGCGCGTGGTCCGACTGGTAATATGTCTGTCAAGAGAGAGTTGATTGGCGCTGTGGGAGTGATAGACTATACCAGGTGACTAGACAATGTTTCAATGCAGAGGCCATGGCATATAGGAGTAATTTTCTGTTCCTTCACACATATACGTATAGATATATTAATGGCAAAGAGGTAAAAAGGCCATAAATCCGGAGAAAAATCATCGCCGCGCAAGCACTTCTGTCTCTATGCGCTATGCATGGCAATCGAGGGCTGACATACATTTACTCCGTCGTTAACACACGAGGTAAGCATAAACATTGCGATAATGAGACGAAAGCTATGTGAACCAAACCCAGAAGTCAAAAGCCGAAACCTCCCAGACTGTTTGTTTGTTGTCTGAGGTTCGGTTGGTTCAAATGTCGACCTTTCCGCGCTCTGTCCGGAGTCCCACAGAAGCAGTTAGCAGCGAAGTGTCTATAGATCTATTGCCATCATATATACGTTAATACATCCATTAATCCATCTAATAATCCATATATAGCACGGGGGAATCCATGGTGATCTATGGCAAGGGGCCATCCATGGTGATCCAAGGTGATCCATGGTGATCCATGGCTTGGTTGGATCCATGATGAACCTTGGCATGGGGGGATCCAAGGTGATCCATGGTGATCCATGGTGATCCATGGCACGGGGTAATCCATGGTGATCCATGGTGATCCATGGCGATCCATGGTGATCCATGGTGATCCATGGTGATCCATGGTGATCCATGGTGATTCATGGTGATCAATGGCACGGGGTGATCCATGGTGATCCATGGCACGGGGTGATCCATGGTGATCCATGGTGATCCATGGCATGGGATGATCCATGGTGATCCACGGTGATCCATGGTGATCCACGGTGCTCCATGGTGATCCATGGTGATCCATGGCACGGGGTAATCCATGGTGATCTATGGCACGGGGTAATCCATGGTGATCCATGGTGATCCATGGCGATCCATGGTGATCCATGGTGATCCATGGTGATCCATGGTGATTCATGGTGATCCATGGCACGGGGTAATCCATGGTGATCCATGGTGATCCATGGCGATCCATGGTGATCCATGGTGATCCATGGTGATCCATGGTGATCCATGGTGATCCATGGCGATCCATGGTGATCCATGGTGATCCATGGTGATCCATGGTGATTCATGGTGATCCATGGTGATTCATGGTGATCCATGGCACGGGGTGATCCATGGTGATCCATGGTGATCCATGGCATGGGAGGATCCATGGTGATCCACGGTGATCCATGGTGATCCACGGTGATCCATGGTGATCCATGGTGATCCATGGTGATCCATGGTGATCCATGGTGATCAATGGCACGGGGTGATCCATGGTGATCCATGGTGATCCATGGCATGGGAGAATCCATGGTGATCCACGGTGATCCATGGTGATCCACGGTGATCCATGGTGATCCATGGTGATCCATGGTGATCCATGGTGATCCATGGTGATCAATGGCACGGGGTGATCCATGGCACGGGGTGATCCAAGGTGATCCATGGTGATCCATGGTGATCCATGGCATGGGAGGATCCATGGTGATCCACGGTGATCCATGGTGATCCACGGTGATCCATGGTGATCCATGGTGATCCATGGTGATCCATGGTGATCAATGACACGGGGTGATCCATGGTGATCAATGGCACGGGGGGATCCAAGGTGATCCATGGTGATCCACGGTGATCCATGGTGATCCATGGTGATCCATGGTGATCCATGGTGATCCATGGTGATCAATGACACGGGGTGATCCATGGTGATCAATGGCACGGGGTGATCCATGGTGATCCATGGTGATTGTCATAAACTTGATTACCAGTTTACTCCATTTGTAATGTCAGTTTCTTAAACTCAGCAGTGACTGTTGAGTTGAGTTGAGCTCAAATCGGTCGATGGTGAGATCGTTCTGGGAGTGGCCATATGCTCAGCAGCCGCTATTGATTAGCTCAGTGCGGTCGATGGTGCGTTTATCATGGGAGTGGCCATCGGTATAAGTACTGCATCCACATCGGAGTGGACAGACTACCTCAGGACAGGCGACGACAGAACATCCGATGTCGTCAAGACGATCCCTACGAGCGCTTCGGAGTTTAGGGCGCTAGGCTGCTACGTCTTTGTAGCTTCTGGACTCTGCCGTTTCCTGTGGGCATTCCAGATCGTGGTAGCGCTATCACCAGTTGACCTATCACCGCGCCGCCTGGAGACGCCCCTTTGTAGTAGGGTGGTATCTCCGTTCGTCGATGATGACAGTGCTGCGACAGTCCACCAACAGCCACCTAGAAGGTCGACAGCAGTTTCCCTGTTTCCGGTCGGCGTCGGCATAATTGGAGTCTGTGATCCACCCAGACACATCACTGCTGCCCAGAAGCAGTCAGGAGAGTGACTATGACTTTGCCCCAAACCATGCTAACCGTGCAAATATAACACCCCATTATATCCAAGGTATACATTGCCAATATTATGTCATATTAAATATTATTATTATTAATGAGCATTGAGACCTTTTTTGTTCACGTCGTGACAGTGATCCATGGCATGGGAGGATCCATGGTGATCCACGGTGATCCATGGTGATCCATGGTGATCCACGGTGCTCCATGGTGATCCATGGTGATCCATGGTGATCCATGGTGATCCATGGCACGGGGTAATCCATGGTGATCCATGGTGATCCATGGTGATCCATGGTGATCCATGGCGATCCATGGTGATCCATGGTGATCCATGGTGATTCATGGCACGGGGTGATCCATGGTGATCCATGGCATGGGGTGATCCATGGTGATCCACGGTGATCCATGGTGATCCACGGTAATCCATGGTGATCCACGGTAATCTATGGTGATCTATGGGGATCCATGGTAATCTATGGTGATCTATGGGGATCCATGGTAATCTATGGTGATCCATGGTGATCCATGGCATGGGGGGATCCATGGTGATCCATGGCACGGGGTGATCCATGTTGATCCATGGTGATCCATGGCACGATATATCGACTTGTACCAAATCAAAAACTTGAAAAGTTGACCTTCTTCTTTCTTATGACTGACTTTGGAAACTGCTGGTGAACATATATTACACAAGTTGTGGAGTTAAAAATAAACGCGAAGGTTAAAGAAAAAGCCTTTTTGAAGAAAGAATGACTCAGAAGACCTTTTATAACGAGACCTAGTTTTCATTGAAGGCCCTTATAAACATTGTTGAGAGTAAACTTATTGTATCTGTGCTTGAAAAAAGTGTACACGGCTGAGGCCAAGTCGTAAACCAATAAAATGCGTTCAAGAATGCTACTAAGCATATAACAGGGTGACATGCACTATGTAGTCATAAGGACCCCACCCCTAAATCCTATTAATTAGTTGATCTATAATTTACCCTCACCTCCCTTGTCTTTTTGCCGGCCGCCCCCACCACGCACTCACTCGCTTCACGCAAAAGCGCGCAAAAGAGAAATACGTGAATGCTAAAATGTATGTCCCAGAAATGCAATGGAGCGTCCTCTTATCCCCCATTGGTCATAACCTGGGCGTCTCATGGTGATGACGTAACAATAGCCCACTTCACAGAGAGGCAGGGAATAATCGCCTCGTAACCGACACCACTGCAGGATTCTCCCAAGCGGGTATTCTTTGCCTGTCGAGATCCTGTTTGGACAGACGAAACAACTCGTCAGCCACGGTATCAGTTTTCAAGGGATACACCATTTTTCAGATCCTAATAGCTCAGCTATTGGCCCAGAGGGTGTGGGCGGGATCCTCTAATGTTTGAGGAACGCGCCGACTACACTCCCACCTTCCTCACCCCTTCCTCCTGCCCCCCCCCCCCCCCCCCACCGCGCCCCTGCCCTTCCTCTGGCCCACGCTCGTCCGCTTCATTAATAGGAACAAACAGAACCCGACTGAGGTGCGAAAATAGACCAATCGCACAAGTGCAATATTTTGTCAGATAACATGACGGAAACTTATCTTATTGGCACATACATGCCATACAAATACCCACCCTGTCTTCAAGCACTTGACAACCTCTACCCACTTATTCCTGATTTCAAAAAAGCCCGCTAGGCGAGGAGGTGGGTACATATTTATCTAACAAAAGATTTTCAGTTGCGTGAAATACGCAGAAATCAGCAGCAATTTTTAGTGACATTCCGACTCGTCTCGGAACGTCGATATCCGCTAGCATCATCTACGTGTCTAAACGGCCATTAAAAACTTCATTGTTTCATTCACATGATGCAGTCTTTCTTTCGTTCTTATGCTTCTTTGAAATGTGTCTGGGAAAAAAAGCAAATGGCCGACATGTCTGAACATGTAGGCCCAGCTAGTGGGCTGAGGTGCTGCTGGCAGTCCCAGCGGAATACCGATAGGACTTGTTGGTGGGCAAGGTCAGAGGTGTAGTAGCTATAGTAACGGGGACACAAGTGTTCTCCTGGCGCGGAATGTAAATGACCGCGGAGATGGGAAGTACTGTCCTGCTGGTCGGCTGCGGGTACGAGGCGCGATAAAGATAGTGAGAAAGCGTGAGCGCCAAGAGGAAGGCTCTCGGGCAATACAAGGGCCACAAGCTAATTTAAACTACGCCCAATCTAAAACTAGACCAGTCCCCTGGCAGATACCATTAATTTACTCAAGTGGGGTTTGCGTCGTGGGTCTGTGTCCGAAAAACAGCTGTTTCTTCGGCCAACAGTGTCACTCATGAGTTTTTTCCGTATATTTGCCGTCGGCAGGTCTGTCCAAAGGGTCTGTGCCTGTCGGTAGGTCTGTCCAATGGGTCTGTGTACGTCGGTAGGTCTGTCCAATGTGTCTGTGTCTGTCGGTAGGTCTCTCCCCTGGGTCTGTGCCTGTCGGTAGGTCTGTCCAATGGGTCTGTGCCTGTCGGCAGGTCTGTCCAAAGGGTCTGTGCCTGTCGGTAGGTCTGTCCAAAGGGTCTGTGTCTGTCGGTAGGTCTGTCCAATGGGTCTGTGTCTGTCGGTAGGTCTCTCCCCTGGGTATGTGCCTGTCGGTAGGTCTGTCCAATGGGTCTGTGCCTGTCGGTAGGTCTGTCCAAAGGGTCTGTGTCTGTCGGTAGGTCTGTCCAATAGGTCTGTGCCTGTCGGTAGGTCTCTCCCCTGGGTCTGTGTCTGTCGGTAGGTCTGTCCAATGGGTCTGTGTCTGTCGGTAGGTCTCTCCCCTGGGTCTGTGTCTGTCGGTAGGTCTGTCCAATGGGTCTGTGTCTGTCGGTAGGTCTGTCCAATGGGTCTGTGTCTGTCGGTAGGTCTCTCCCCTGGGTCTGTGCCTGTCGGTAGGTCTGTCCAAAGGGTCTGTGTCTGTCGGTAGGTCTGTCCAATGGGTCTGTGTCTCTCGGTAGGTCTCTCCCCTGGGTCTGTGTCTGTCGGTAGGTCTGTCCAATAGGTATGTGTCTGTCGGTAGGTCTCTCCCCTGGGTCTGTGTCTGTCGGTAGGTCTCTCCCCTGGGTCTGTGTCTGTCGGTAGGTCTGTCCAAAGGGTCTGTGTCTGTCGGTAGGTCTGTCCAAAGGGTCTGTGTCTGTCGGTAGGTCTGTCCAATGGGTCTGTGTCTGTCGGTAGGTCTATCCAATGGGTCTGTGCCTGTCGGTAGGTCTCTCCCCTGGGTCTGTGCCTGTCGGTAGGTCTGTCCAAAGGGTCTGTGTCTGTCGGTAGGTCTGTCCAATGGGTCTGTGTCTGTCGGTAGGTCTCTCCCCTGGGTCTGTGTCTGTCGGTAGGTCTGTCCAAAGGGTCTGTGTCTGTCGGTAGGTCTGTCCAATAGGTCTGTGTCTGTCGGTAGGTCTCTCCCCTGGGTCTGTGCCTGTCGGTAGGTCTGTCCAATGTGTCTGTGTCTGTCGGTAGGTCTCTCCCCTGGGTCTGTGTCTGTCGGTAGGTCTGTCCAAAGGGTCTGTGTCTGTCGGTAGGTCTGTCCAATAGGTCTGTGTCTGTCAGTAGGTCTCTTCCCTGGGTCTGTGTCTGTCGGTAGATCTGTCCAATGGGTCTGTGTCTGTCGGTGGGTCTGTCCAATTGGTCTGTGTCTGTCGGTAGGTCTGTCCAATGCGTCTGAGTATGTCGGTAGGTCTGTCCAATGGGTCTGTGTCTGCATGTAGGTCTGTCCAATAGGTCTGTGTCTGTCGGTACGTCTGTCCAAAGGGTTTGTGTCTGTCGGCAGCTATAACCATTTGGTTTGTCAGTACATGGCCGTTAGTAAAAAGAAAAACATCAACTAGTTGCTTCCAGCATCTCTCAGCCACAGTTAAGAGGAGAAAAAAGCAAGTTGAAAATTTGGAAGAACCGTTATATCATGTTGACTGTCGACACGACAAATAAACACCGGAACAAATCCACCGCACCAGGAGACCTGCACAAGGAGCATAACAAACATGGCATAGCGATATACATTATTACATAGCCACCGTGCCAATCTCAACTGATGCCTCTTCCCTCAGCTCAAGGCATCAATACAAGATAACATCGTACATCACTCAACCAATAAGTCAACGTAACACTGTCGAGTGACGCAAGAGGTGCTTCAGTTTACAACGTTATGCGTGCGTGGGAAGTGTGGAGGTGTGGGGGCTGGTGGTGGTGGGGGGGGGGGGAGGGGGCGTAGTTCGTCTCCCAGCAGTACTTCACCAGATAAGGTCAATATATTAACTTCCGTGTTTCCCTGAAAAGGTCCTCGTGGTTCCACTAAGCCATGCCTAGGTTAGGCTTCAGGCTGTGAGCAGATGCTTCGGGTGTGTGGTGCAAATCTTTGCAATGTCTGTGCCGCTCTACCCAAGGGTAGGGATGGGATGAGAGGGTGGGGGCGGGATGAGGAGGTGGAGTGATATTAAGGAGGGTGGGGTGGGATGAGGGGGAGGAGTGAGATTAGGCGGGTGGGGTGGGATGACGGGGATGGGGAGACGGTGGGGGTGGGATGAGGGCGGTGGGGATTGGATGAGCGGGGTGGGGGTGATATGCGGGGAATGGGGTGGGGGTGAGATTGGGGGCTGGACGGGCATAAGACGGTGTTGTGGTTATTGCTGGATGGCACACATAAATCTTTTGGCATGTGGCTTCTAAAACTCGCCATATTTTAGTATCTTATCAATAGGCTCCATCGGCAAGTCGGTCTTTAATTTTTGCAATAGCGGATCAGGACACACCGCCTACCACCCCCCCCCCCGCCACCCCTGCCTTCTCCTCCACCTCGCCCACTCGTTAACTGGCTCAGTGTAGGGTGACGCTCTCTTTCAACTGAACGCGTTGCCCCTGAAAATTCGCAAAAAATTAACGGCTTATCTGTGTAGATTTTAAGCAAATGCTCTTCGACTAATCGAGGCGAGATGAATCATTTACAAGCCTATTATGATTCGTGAATCTTGAGAAGTTTTCTTCAGTGTCCGCTGGTTCAGGGGGGCGGATCCAGGGGGGGTGGCGACCCAGCCCTGCCCCCCCCCCTTTATGTATGAAAACCGCCCCCCCTATCCAACATATCTGGATCCGACCCTCAAACCGCCCCCCCCCTATCCAGGTTTTTTGGATCCGCCCCAGATTCGCATTGGAAGTAACTGATATACTAGGCCAAATAAGAAATATCATTCCGAATTGCTTCATGTTACAATGCAATGACTATAATTTTGACGTGTACCTTAGTTAATTAATGGTATTTTAACCACTCTTCGCTGCAAGGCGATGCATGTATATATAGAGCGAACATGTCTTAATTAGTGAACAATTATTTTTGTATCGCATAAAAACTATACATTTGCAAGTGTAACACCTAAACGTACAGTGTCCACACAATATGTGGAACAACAACATATGTGCTGCCATACTCGTCTGTCGTAAATGGGTAATTTTGCGACACCCATCGGACACAGGTTGCAACCTGGGAAATGACGTCATCATGATAGTGCAACATTCTGTCAGTTAAAACAATCAGCAGACATTATGTTTTCGACCAGATGAAGTCCAGGTGTACGCTCACCATGTCTTCAGCACAACCCTTTGCACATATGTGCTAAATCAGGCCACGGTCACATACGAAAAAAAAAATCATGACGTAACATATCATAACGTACACAACTTAGGGCACCATCGTTGCTGCACACCATCAGCAGCACACACATCGTCACTGCACACCATCATCATCAACAAAATATATTTGCTTCACATATCATGATTATTTTCATCAGGGCATTGTGTGCATCTTTAACTTAGTAACGTTCCCCCCTCGCTGCTTGCACGGGCGGGCCACATAAACTGAACGGTGTCATGGCACTGGAACTGGAAAGCCGACTAACTTAGCTCAACCCCCCACTGGTTTTAACTAGTGCAAGGGCGGATCCAAAGGGAGGGGTCCAGGTGGTCCGGACGCCCCCGCCACCCTTTTTGAGGAAGAATGCCGTTTTTTAATGCATAATTTAGGCCTTCTGAGGCGTGGACCCTCCCGACCCCCCCGACCCCCCTACACACACACACTTTTTGAGCAAGGTGCACAAGGTAGAACTGTACCTACAGTTTTACAGTTTACTAATATATCCCCCCCCCCCCCCTGCCCACCCACCCCAGTACACACCATGTGAACCGCTTCGGACCCACGCCCATTTGGGGGGTGCCCTATATCATTACAGCCTTCCTTGCCACCCCTCCCCTCCGTACATCTGCCCGCCCCTTTTCCACCCTAAGTACTACCCTAACACCCTACCACCCTGTGGGTGGGGCACGACAGTCATATTATCGTATTTTGTTCCAAAGTCTTCAACAAATAGTTTGCCTTTAGTAGTTACAGGGCGGTGCTAATAATCTGTAGCAGCCAGTCAGTCACTAAGACATCAATCCGCTAATTGAGTTCCCTTGTCACTCTCTGTCTGCGTATTAGGTTACGGCCTGCAATGATTACTGGCGAACAAGTAGGCGTGTGTCACAATGAAACTATGTGTTCCACCCACCCCCACCCCCCTCACCCACACCCACACCCACTCACTCACCCCTCTAGGGTGCAGCGGATGTCAATGAAGTGTATATTCCCTGCACACTTTCCACGCCCAGTAGGCCTACTACTCGTTATAACATAGACATAAAAAATAAATATGGTTATGAGTAGCAATGATCGCAAAAAAACGACACTGATCTTGACCTCGGTATTTAACCTATCACCACGCCCGAAGAAAGATTTTTTTTCTCTCTCTTCGGTCGCTTTGGTCATGCTGTACGTGTGTGGTATATGCCTTCCCGTCCATTCAGCCTTAGTCCCGCAGGCTTCGCAGCACATCTGACGGTGTCTACTCTGTGGTTGTGTGGTGTGGTATAGATGTAACGTGTGTTACACCGGGGAGGGCAGTGGCACTCAGACATGATCAGTTGGTGGGTGGCATCGTCTGAGGTACTTAGTGATACCCGGAAATACACGTAACAAAGCCGCGGGGCTCAGGATCTCACCGAGCTCCGCCCCCCACCCCCCTCCCCGCTCAGGACCCCACCGAGGGTCCCCAACCCTCTCTAACATAGAGAGACCCCCCAGTAAAACCGGAACCGCCAATAGTTCCATATACCACACCAAAGGCATTTGCTTGGATCAAGGAGGCAGTGGTCGCGATTTATGTTTTTGTTTTGTTTCCGTTCCTGCTATGTCTCTCCATATAGTACTGTAATAGATGTATAGAAGACGGGTTAGCCCAATGTATGTGCTTCATTCTGAGAGTGAATTGTGCGACACGTGTGGAGTTTGCTGGGGTCGTTGGGAGGGGGGGGGGGTAGCGGTGGGGGGGGGGTGGTAGACTACGCGTAAGTGAGACCCGTCGGTTTTGCCCCGTGCCGCATGTTCGATGTCGTTTCCAACAAATTAGACCAATAAGGCTGTCTTAGTTGACAAGTTTAGAGTACTTCATGTGTCTTAAACTTTATTTAATTGTAGCTTATAAACTGCTGAATGCATTTCCTGCACTAAAATGTGGTTATTAACGAGAGACTGAGGGTAAAAACCATTTAGCTTCGGCTATATATAGTATAGTATATATAGTACAGAACTCTATATAGCATAATGGCACGCCCCCTCCCCCGCCCCCTCTCTCGCCCCCTCCCCCGCCCTCTCTCTCGCCCCCTCCCCCGCCCCCATTCCCGCCCACTGGGGGTGCCATCAAGTACATCCCGTAAGCGTCTCTTGCGCTGTGGGGCGCCACCGTCGTGGCACAGCCCGTGCGACCAGACACTGATACACACACGCCCCGCGGCGTTTCTGTAAGTCATTTGTTTGCCAAGTCAGCCGTTAGATGGCGACATCGCATGATAGGCGCATGGCTAGACTCACTCTTGACGATTTCGTTTTCAGCAAACGACCGCGAGGCGGAGCAACGTGCAGCGATATCGTAAACAAATATTTACGATTCTTTGCGATAGTTATGACGATTGTGTTCGAATAACTGTCACAAATCTGATTTTACCCCTGATTCCGTTCCATCTTTTGACTGCTTCCTTCCTTCATTTTAAATGATAGCATCCACGCTCGGGAGAAAACAAATAATTAAATAAAGACACAAACAAATGCCGTATATAAAACAATTTTTGAATCAGTCAAAAAATATTCTGCTACAATGTATGCCTGCTATAAATACGATCACAAATGCTATTCATGCATCTCAATTATCAATAGTATGTTTTAATAACATTTTTTTCCCTGATCTCTTGAAAAGAAAAAAGAACAGAGAAATTTAATTCTGGCAAACCACTGGTTAGGTATACATGTTCCCATGTTTCTGACAAACAGTTATTTCTCTATTTAGGGGTACGAAAGTTATTGGACGATCTAATTGTTGCATACTTATGAACATCTTGCTTTCAGACAAAGATTTTCATGTTAATTTCTGGATGAATCTCGTGGTATTGTTTGCACATAAACATTAGCATCTTACATTCATAAAAGGAGGCTGAAGGTAAAGTTTTGAAGCACCATATACGATTTTGATAACATAAGAGCTATAGGGAAACAGAAAACTATCGTATAACATAAGTAAAGTCTCACTTTTGAACGCCTTTCTTGCCTTGGTGAAGATTCCTAGCTCCCTAGCAATTTTACCTTTTAACGAGTCAAGTTGAACTCTCTAGGGATTTTATAGTATTTACTTGACTGAGTAATAATTTCTCCTGCCATCACGAGTTCGCCATGCAAGTCCAATGTTTTACGAGGAGACCTAAATATTATGAACTTCGTCTTCCCGGTTGAGAGTGAGTTTGTTTAATTGGAGCCAGTATCTATTTTTTCAGTTTAGAATTCAGGGCAGAAGTGACATCGGCAATAACAAAAATGGCTCTTAATGTATTTCTAAGTATTATTCTCATTTATGACTACTGATGAGTTTATTTTCACTTATGACCTGTCGTACTTAATAGGACCTGCGGTTGCTGCGGCAACGACCACCCATAGTTACCGTTGCGGTTCTTTTCATGACGAGATCAAAAGCCGATGTGGCACTCACTCAGTCGCACTGTTTGAGAGACAGAGTGTGACAGACCGCCGGACATCGGGGACAGACGGTGGAGTATTGTGGAGGCACTGTGACGACAAGCAGAGGCCGTGGGCGCTGTGCTCTGTGGGCGACAAACCACGGACCGCCGGTACCGGTAAAAATGTCTTCACTTCCGCGTGTCAAGAACTGTGTCGAGAGCCGTGCCGGAACCGCCATGTGCGTGTCGGGGTCAAAGAGCAGGTGGTAAATAGCGGGTGACGTAACTGGTTAAATAGCGGGTTAAATCGCCACCGTTACATAGCGGGTTATATCGCTACCGTTGAATAGGGGGTTAAATCGCCACAGTTAAAGTGTTCGTGCCACGCCAAAACAACCTTAGCTCAGATTAATCTTCTGTGTGTCCACGCTTATATTATTCAGCTGTAACGCCCCGAATAGTAGAAGGGCATATTTTTTCCACTTGTTTTCGCACTTACCAATTTAACTTTTGCGAGCGAGGAAAGTGATGTCAAAGGGGAATACAAACGCATGTGCTTTTATATTGAAACTTAGATTTTCTCTGTTCATTGGCTTGAACTCAACGAAACGCACTCAACCATAAAGACAATACACGCACTCGACCACAGATGTCTACGCACTGCACCGAAGCTCACCTGTCAATCTGACATTATTGGGGAATTTTCAAATAACGCTCAGATGCAATGCTCTCAGAATTAAACCCGCCGGATCTCACTTTTGCTACTTTGACGAACCCGCTTATAGGGATATCGTGGAATAAAACATGTAAACTCCCATTTAAACGAATTGTTATTTGTGTATATTCTCTGAACCAAGTTAACTCTGAGCAAGACAAATTCGTGGCACGAACACTTTAACTAGGGGGTTAAATCGCCACAGTTAACTAGGAGGTTAAATCGCCACCGGCAACTAGGGGGTTAAATCGCCACAGTTAACTAGCGGGTTAAATCGCCACCGTTAAATAGCGTGTTACATCACCACCGTTAACTAGCGGGTTAAATCGCCACCGTTAACTAGTGGGTTACATGGCCACCGTTAACTAGCGGGTTAAATCTCCACGGTTAACTAGCGGGTTACGTCGCCACCGTTAACTAGCGGGTTAAATCACCACAGTTAACTAGCGGGTTAAATCGCCACCGCTAACTAGCGAGTTAAATCGCCACCGTTAACTAGCGGGTTAAATCGCCACCGTTAACTTGCGGGTTAAATCGCCAGCGTTAACTAGCGGGTTAAATCGCCACCGTTAACTAGCGGGTTAAATCGCCACCGTCAACTAGTGGGTTAAATGGACAAATAGCCACCCCAATGGAAATGTTAGTGTTTCAGGCTGCGCGCGTGCGCACTTCGCATAACTTGGGCCCAGAAACCATAGATCGTATAGAAACCTCCCGTGACAATAATAAAGGTAGTGCATGAACAAGCTATCTTAGCTCTGTTAGTAACTAGCGTGGTAATAATACTCAGCAAGAGAGACGGAATCGTGTTTATTTTTCTAAAGAGCGCGTATGTTTTTGTTTACAAAGTGGTCAGCGCACTAGATTGCATATCAGTAAGTCCTGGGTTCGAATCCTCCCTGGTCTAGTGGTTAGCGCACCAGACCGCAGATCAATAAGTCCTGGGTTCGAATCCTCCAACTGGGTTCTGGCACCCAATCTGGGACATGTTCCATCTATTCACCCTGCGTTGTTCCGGGAGGTTCCTTCAATCCGTTTAGCCCCTAAAGGTGCACAACAAGCTATTGGCTCGGCGTCTCCCATCTCTTCCAGTATTCACCTTCTTCACCAAATTCATACTTGCCAAAAACATATAAAATGCAAAAAAAATGGGAGTTACGTAAGCTGGTGAATCACTCAAGTCTATGGTGTTTATTAAGGTTTTCTATTACTGTGGTGAAAGCAATGTGCAGAGAGTACCAGGGGAAGACATCGCGAGATTATCGCTTCATGTCTGACTACGGAGGCTCAGAGGTGCCATGAGGGCCTCGCTCTCCAACGGGATAGATACGGGCGTGTTGTTGGGCTGCCGCATATATATATCATAAAAGGGTTTGTGGGGTACATGGGCACGGCTAAATGTAAGGAATTTGCTTCATGGGTTTTTTTATTTTAACCCATACAGCGGATGTCTCATAGATCCGTCCGTTAACAGGGAGTGCAGAAGAAATTTTCGGCACCGCTCTCACTCCCCCCCACCTCCACCCCCACCCCCACCCCCACCTGTCCACTGCACCTCCCCCCCTCCTAACCACTACCCCCACCCCCACCCCCACTTGTCCACTGCACCCCCCTCCCCCTACCCCCACCCCCACCCCCACCTGTCTAATGCACCATCAACCCCTCCTCCCACCTCTCCACTACACCGCTCTGACCATTATCGCAAGTGCTGTGGTCTCACTTTGCGAGGTGATAAGAGACACAAAGGCAAAGCAATTGGCGATTGAGCGAGAGACAAGACTAAAGAGACCGGTGGCGCCGCCCACCTACGAGACTCTCGCCTACTTCTTTGCAATCTCCGACGCCGTTGACGTCAATACACTTCCGCTAGGGGCGCCCGTCAGGTTAACTACCACTTATGGTAGATGATAGTAATGAGCGCAGTCCGCCCCTTACACCATCAGTCCGCTGGTGTCCGTCAACCCTATATATAGAGGCTCAGGTCCGTCGTTCAGTCATTCAGACACGGCTAACCCAAGGACCAGTACGAAGCGATCACAGCCACCTCAGTGACTAGGCCGAGTCATTCTGCACGCTATTGATTCACGACGCCTTCCCGACGTTAATTGGATTAACGGAATATAGCAGTGATATCTGTGAGCAGCTGGTATTTGTCTGAAACAAGTTACTTCATTGACGCTAAAGATAAAGACGCACAGAATGGCCGTCGGCACGCCGGTAGATGTCGCCCCTCAGAGTTACCCCTGGTGGTGGTACATGTCAGACCATGGTAAGTCATCGCCCGCAATCATTGAGCAAACGTGTGGTGAACAGAACAATTAGAGACATGCCAGTTACACATACAGCATTCTATCTCATTACAGATTTTAAATAACTGTGTTTTGGCCAAAGGGCGCGTCTCCTGTGGGCAGGTGTAGCTTTCTTGTGTACTACGTCATCAAAATTAGGGCGTCACTGCCGTTCTGACATTGGCAAATTCAGATAATGTGTCCAAAACATTTCTCCAAAGGTAAATCAGGTGGAAAATTGTTATACGAACAGCTTTAAATAACCGAGACGAGGTTACATTGGATTTTTATCTGCTGTTTGCACAGCTATTCGCGGTTCATAGGAATTCGAGTTGCCACCCCTGCTATTAAAAGGGTCGTAAATTTATCATTGCGCATGCCTGGCCTATTATAACGTAGACCCGCTGCGGCGCTCGCACATTGACATAAGGAGCTCTTATCTCTACCCTCATGACCTGCAAGCAAATAAATCATGAGTGGTCTGCTTAAATAACCTCACGTCACTTGCTTAGAGCGTGAAAATGCTGTATTTATTTTTCTAATGACTTCATGGCGAAACGTATTTTTTGCTAGCGCTTAAAATGACCTCTCTTTTTGTTTTACAGACATTCCTTTCCCCCTGCTGGGAACTCCCAAAGGCCGGACCGCAACTGATCTGGATACTGTCACGTGTCAGGTCTGCAGTAACAACGACTGCCAGTCGGCAACAGACAGGATTTCTTGATCCCGAACAAATGTCATATTGTTCAAGGTAAGAGACATATCTCCATTGTATATGCAATCTTTGATTTCCAGCGTGTTCATATGCGATCCTTGGGGTGACATATGAAGGATAAAACCACAGTTGAAAATACATATATATAAATATATCAAAGCAGTGCTTCGTAATCCTGCGCCATCTTGGATTTGCTGCAGCAACTAAATTTCAAATTATTGCGAACAGAAATCGTAAGATCGCGTATCAGAGAAGATGTCCTTCAGAGCGATACTAAAATTCACCTTATTTACTGCCAATAACTGATCCAAAATCTGACCGAGAATTTGATTTGAATATTGTTTTTTTGTGTCTTCAGGTGTGTTGCTCAACGTTTGGATGATGATACGCACGCCTCGTTCCTTGCCTCTCACATGCAACGCTATCTCAGGGAACTAGCATGGGCTGCCGACAACCGCCGAAAAATGGCGAGCGCGCGTACAAGTCTGCGACCAACACACAAGATAACTTGTGAATCTCAAATTGTATTGGAAAACTGTGTTTATTGCGAAGAAGACTTATTAACTGTTTGTTGTATCCTTATATATTGTTAGGGCCATATATGTTATGCCACAGACGCGAAGTTAGCAATTAAAAGTAGAGATTGCGTCGTGAACTTCCACCTTCAACACAACCGGATTTAGCTAGTTAAAACCAGGATCTCGAAGTGACTACACGGCTTTTGCCACTTGTATCCTACCGGTTTCTGCTACCTGACGACTAAAAGTCGAAGTATGTATATATTTGTCGCTTTGAACGGTTTACCTGAAGAGTTCATGACCTGATTTTGCATTTATTGATGAAATAATAAATACTATCAAAATTATCCTTGTCTTGGGTGTTGTATTAGTCGATTTGCGATTCAGTATTATAATACTGTTAGTAACAGACTCCTATAAGGTGCGCAGTCAACATATAGTATCCGAGTCCCCTCCACCCCTCCCACCCCTCAATGGTATGCGCTGTCAGAGCTGCAGTATTAAAACATTGGCCATGCTAAAGGCACGTGTTAACACTAGGGGTCTTGAAGGGGTAAATGGCAACACGCGACACAGGCATATTTGAAAAATCGACATTCAACATTGACCCCCAAATTCCGAAACCGAGAATCTGATAAAGCGAGATCGACACAGTTTTTTTTTTTAAAGACTGAATTTTGCAAAAAAGCGACACGAAACGTCATGACAAATCGACATTCGACACTGCGAATTTTGAATAAATGACACTAGACACTAGACCCCCCCCCCCCTTTCAGACTCCTAATATGGCACCTAACAGCTTTGTTGATTGTAATGCTATGCCTTCGCGGAACAACTAGACCCAGGATTCTGCGTGAAGTAACATAGTTTTGATCCTAAAATGGCGAGACAATAACCACTTATATCACAAAAAGACAGACACGCTACGTCGAATGGGAGTAAGAAATGGTTCCTTACTATAGTCCTCCCACAAAACGAATACACGTTAGTACCACCGGTCGTTTAAAGGGCATTCAGACATTTAGCCCGCAGGCATTTAGGTGTTGTTTGATGTGTGTGCGAACAAGCGAGGGGAACGGGAGCTAAGGTTTCAGTGGTACGGCCTGGGTGGAGATGGTGGGTGGGTGAGGGGGGGGGGGGTGCAGACGTGTCTGGATCATAACCGGGAGTCTTTCCTGACAATAGCACTCGGCGTGTGGAGTATGCATGCACGGGGTGGTTCACATTATAACTACATTATAACTTCACCCCCCCCCTCCCCCCAACCCAGTCCCGTGCTCCTCCCTCCCCCTCCATTTCATGAAGCACAATTTCTCCACAAAATGAGTCACTTTTCTCGAACCATCATATATCTGACCAGTCATGTCCGGGTCATCTGGAAGAGCTCAGAACTTCTTGCAACTTACGACTTCGAACCGCTCAACTAAGCATTAATAAAAGACTAAATGGAAGGCGGAGCAAATTAAGTAGTACTCCAAATCGTATGGGAGGAAATGCATACATAGGGGAGATTATATTGCCCCCCCCCCCCCTCCCACCCATTCCCCTCAACGTGGCCCGCTAGCCCCTAACACAAATCCTGGTTGCACCGCTGATGGACAAGTCGCAGAGTTGTTTACTCAGATTATGTAAATAGCAATGGATCGCGCTCACCATATCCTACACCAAAACGAGGCTCTTCGTGACGTATTATAGGTCCCTGTTATTATATTCATAGCTGTACTGCCGGCTTCTAGCTCTCAGTCCAAACGCCAGGACGTAATCGGTGGATAGAGCGGATTGCAACCACAGGCAACCCGGACGTTGGACCCCAGCTGCCTGGATCCAGATAGATCCGTATCCGACACATCGGGACGTCATGCGGAGCGCCAGATCCGTATAGGCTGTCCGGATCCTGATTCCGAGAAGGATTAAGAGCGGGGCTGTAAATGGTCTATTTTTAAATTAGACATCTAAATAAGGCACACTGTAGGCGTGATTAACACGATTTGACGGTGCACGCTTATATGGTTATGCGTACATTATATACATGTGTATCCGGTTTATGTGATCTTTGTGGCAGGCGATATAAAATAACGGCGACAATTCCTGGTTGTGAGTCTTGCACTGTGCGTTCTCGGCATCTAGACTGCTTCCGGGCATCGCTCTTTCAACACAACACGGAATTCTCTTTTTTCCCGATGGCGGATTAGCGAATCATCCATTGCAAGAAGAGGATTACTGCCTAATAATAACACCGGAGTGAGAATCAAACGAGATATGTCGAATACCTATCGATGGGTAAAGTTACGGAAGGAAATGTTGCGTTTTGCGACCTACAGAGCGCGCACACACACACACACACACACACAGACAAACGAACGAAGTGATAGATGCCGTAAAATCTTCGATTTTACGTCTAAAACAAACGAGACAGGAAGCGAGACATAAAGAGAAAGAGCTTGACAGAGGGGAAGCGAGAGAGTGAGATTGGAGGCGGCGATCTCACTAGTGCGTGTAGCAGTAGCCTATTATGTTACCATGGGCGAATTATGGCGAATGAATGATGCTCTTAACCCGTAACCGATGTGAGGGTATTGATGACGTTATCATCATGCATAATACAACATACAAAACGCCTTCGACCGTAAATGTGGTCAGGAGAATTCCTATGTTTTACGACAAGAAGAGTTTATGTCCAGATAAGGACATGGGATCGGCTGGGAGTGCAACTCACGTCATATAGAAAAAAGCAGACAAAATAACTCACTTCCAGTTGGTTTACAGATTTAGAATTTACCAAATACTTTAAATACCAGAGGTATGTTGGCCAAATTCTTCAGTGCTTAGGTGGCAAAGCACCGGTACTAGGAACAAACCCTGTGCTACAAATCATTCGTCCGGTGGCCTTCCTATGTGACATAGTTGTCGTCCTGGGGCTATGTTTGCACGGCTGAACACACACAGGTCACTGCCCTGTAAGCTGGACGAGCACTGGACAGTGCAGCGGTGCAACAGGTTAGCACTAGACACGGTGGCGTGAAGGGCTGGGTGGCGGAGGGGGGGGGGCATGGCCTCACGCCCCCTCCCCCGCTCTTTGAAACTGAAAAATAATGATAATTAGATTATTATAGGGGTAAATGGTCTGTTGAGGGGTTTCGGAAGGCAGACGCCCGACCGCCCCCGCCCCCCTTTCCCCCACCATTTCCTTAAAAAAAACACCACCTCGAATTATGTAACTGCAGCGTCATTGCAATAGGGCTTTTTTTTGGTGGTGGGGTGGGAGTTTCGAAGTCAAGTTCCCCCCCCCCCCCCCCCCTTCACTCCTTTTTTGTAAATCAAGGGGGTTTCAAAGTTTCACCCCTTCGTCTAGAACCATGTTAACTGCGCATAAAAACATCTCTCCGTTTTTTCCAACCTGTCTGTCTGTCTGTCTGTCTGTCTGTCTGGCTGGCTGGCTGGCTGGCTGGCTGGCTGGATGGCTGGATGGCTGGCTGGCTGGCTGGCTGGATGGATGGATGGATGGATGGATGGATGGATGGATGGCCGGCTGGCTGGGTGGGTGTGTGTCACGGTCGGGTGAACGATGAACGATGATTTGTGCTTTAGTGACAACCGGACTCCTCGCCGGCCGGGGGTGACTACGACCTTCCGCCGCCACCATGACAGAGTTCGCGGGGGTTCTGTTGACACGGGCGGAGGACGTCTAGGAGGCGGGGGCGGGGTGGGGGGCGCAGGAAGGGTCGGGGGAGCAAGGTGGATGGGGCGTAGGAAGTGTCTCGCTCCAGCGACATAGGTCTAAAGAGTTATACAACAGCCAATTAATGTACTGCCTGGAGTGTTGGTTTGGTTTGGTGGCTGTAGTGCTGCAGTGCTGACCTGCGCGCCCCAGAAAGCGTAAATTAAAACGTATTGTCATAAATTATACTTAGAGACGTATGCTAGAGAAATTGAAATTAACTTCTCGGCGCAACAAGGGGGCAATTGTCGAAGTAGCGGGAAAGACCGGCATTCAAAAGTATGAATGATGAAATAAACTGAAAACCCTGCAAACCTACATGGTCGAGTTACATGCTCAGCCCAGTTTCGCGAGAAAGCGTCAATCAAAAACGTGTTCCACTTATCGTTGAGTACCGCTTTGCAAAACTGGCCATGCACTGATATCACAAAGAGAGGATCATTTATCAGGCGCCTACATCGCTAAACACAGTGGTGGTGGGCGTCAAAATCTAGGGTCCTTTTCTAATGCAGAAGTCGCCAAATAAAAATAGAGATCGTTAATTCCTGTCTCCTTATGATCACGAAGCCCCGCCTACAACCGTTAATGACGTAGGTCGCTGCTTCACTGAGTTTCCGGTGTTTAGCTGTGGCATTCCTCGGCCTCGCGGGCTCGTATCGGACGACCTGGGCTACATACAAGGAGCGTGAAGGCGGGGACGGCCACGCAGGCCGCGCCTCGCCCGTTCTTGACTTGACTGGAGGCCCCTCCCACCCACTCACGATTAGATGCCGCACTTAACGTATAAATACGGACCCAGCGCTTGTGAAAAGTCACTGCAACCGAGAGCGCTTGATCAGTCCGGTCAGGAACACATACGAGCACGATCCAGCCAATACCATTGCTGTAAAAAAGTTAGGCGTGGAACATTGAGGACACATTATATCGCGCCAGAAGAAGGTTTTATTTGCTTTCAAGGCATCAGATCGTTGTGCTGTAAGGATGGCAGTGGACACAGTGACAGCCGAGGCCCCCCAGAACTACCCGTGGTGGTGGTACTGCTCCGATCATGGTAAGTCAAGCACTAACTTATGTACACCGTTCTGTTACATGTATAATGTCCATCAGTTGTATCAGAAGGTGGACCAGTGTTCGCGCACTTGCAGGGATTTCATTACTGTATTCATTTGAACACATGTATTCATTTGAACACATGTATTCATTTGAACACAATTTTAGTTTTGCAATATTTTGCGCAGCAGTCACTGGTACCTGCTCAATCAAAGGTACCTGTGCAATTAGTGGTACCTGCGCAATCACTGGTCCAACCACTATATATATGCTAGAGCATATGACCATGTTTGATTACCGTATTTAATAATATGCGACTGCTGTATCAACTTTATATCTGTATTAAGCTGTTACAGTCATTTGGCAATTGAACTGAACGGATAACAAAGGGATTGTTAGGAAGATATACTTGTACCAATATTCAATTAATTGCTTTATCCTTTAATCGCAACATCCTGTGTTCAATTACTGTTAGATCGTGGCGTCTCATATTCCCTTTTTCCGCTTCAGACATACCCTTCCCCTTGTTGGGAACGTCCAAAGGACTTAAACAAGGTCCCCAGAGCTTACCTGAAGCTGAGAGCCCAAGACAATCGCAGCGGTGACCACATGATATACACTGGTAAGCGGGCTTTTCATCACGATTACCGAAATGAATTTATTTATAATTTCTATAAATCTCTTTTTATGTCGAATTAAATCATGGCGTCGACATGAGTAGGAGCGTAAGATTTTTTTAGATGTTTGGTTAAAGTATGCAGGCAAGATGTTCGATGGGGGGGGGGGGGGCAAACTTCAAGGCCATTTTTTTCTGCTAATTTGTCTCAAAGCCAAATTATTTTTTCAATTATTTTTTTTTTTTTGGCTCTGTGTATTAAATGGTTCGTCCTCAAGGACGCCTTGTCGTATCGGGACATCAGCTAGCTGGACATATAGATGTAATTTCATTGCACTACTCCCGTTATTTTCCCGTCATATTTTCACCCACGTACTCACGTACCGACTGTTTTCTCAACAGACATGAGGCATAACAAACGTTTCAACATGGCGACAATGGTCAACCGAAAACCGTGTGCGGCGCAGATCTCGTCCTCGGAGCTCGCGTGACTCTCGCTCTGAGCCATTCAGCGCGATCCAGCGAGATCCAGCGAGATTCAACGAGATCTAGCGAGATCAGAACCCAGCGTGGGATTGGACACATGGTGTGTCTCCCAGGACACGAGGAGCCACACTGATCAACCCACGTCTGGACCACTGCAGGCATCAGAACTAAACTTCCATTTCATTATTGGCTCGACCTATAAGAACCAAGTATAATCAAGAATTATATTTTGAATCAAAATGCAAGGTGCGATAAAAACCTAATTGTGGTCAATTTTGAGCCCCAAAAGCCAAAATAGGGATATATTCCTCATGCTACTTAATCCTGCCAATGATGCCATGGGATAGTTAAGCACTTACTGATGTAACGTATAACCCTATTACCTCACTGTTTGGGATCTTAGGACCTTAAACTGAAAGTACTAGCATTGATTGTTAACTACGTTGTAGCGGCAGGCCGCTGCAACTTCACATTGAGTTATTAATGATATATATAATATTGGTAATTATCGTCTGTTTTGACTCAGTGATAATAACTAGTCGTGAAGCAAAAATGGTAAAGCGCAGCAGGATCTAGTGTTCCTAGAGAATAAGCAAAGCTTTGAGAAGGTTGGACTTCTGGTCAGTGAACAAAAGTTAATGTATGATGTGAAAGTGCGTGACCCTGTGAAACAGTCGGCGAACGAGCGCAAGTTAAGACATATTCTAGAGTGTGAAGAGTGTGAAGCAAACTAGTTGAGTTGAAGACTGTACACCAAGAGCAAGTGTTGAAGCGTGAATAAACCCAGCCATCACCAGAGGCAGACCAGACCAGCGCCAGAGAAATTGTGTGAAACGAGTCTAGGATGGGTGGAATTATGTGAAACGAGTCTAGAATGGGTGGAACTGTGTGAAACGAGTCTAGAATGGGTGGAACTGTGTGAAACGAGTCTAGAATGGATGGAATTGTGTGAAACGAGTCTGGAATGGGTGGAATTGTGTGAAACGAGTCTGGAATGGGTGGAATTGTGTGAAACGAGTCTAGAATTGGTGGAATTGAGTGAAACAAGGTCAGGATGAGTGGAATTTGGTGAAACAAGGTCAGAATGAGTGAATTTGTGTGAAACAAGGCCAGAATGAGTGAATTGTGTGAAACGTGGACACAATGAGTGGAATTGTGTGAAACAATGCCAGTATGGGTGAATTGTGTAAAGCAAGGTCAGAATGAGTGAAATTGTATAAAAAAAGTCAGAATGACTTAATTATGTAAGATAAACCAGACTGAGAGAATTGTTTAAAGCAAGGCCAAGATGAGTGCAATTGTGTGAAACAAGTATAGAATGAGTGAATTGTGCAAACGGATTGTATGAAACAAGGCCAGAATGAGAGCAAGAGTGCGACAAGAGGCTGGAATATGCGAAGAAGTATGATATTTAAATATTGGTGTATATGAGTCACAATGAATGGGTTCAAACAGTGCATATATGACTCTAGCAACAAATAATGTGACATACAATGATAGACACGCGCTGTGCGCTGTCTGCATATCGTGAAAAATGAGGTATTCAAAACAAGGTGCAAATAGTGAAATGTAGTCGATTATATGAAGAATTTTTTCATAATCTCTTTACATGTTTTTACAAGAAATAAACATTTGCTCAACAAAGAATATCTCGTGAGTGGTAATTTTCCCAACGAGCGTGGCATTTTCTTTCTTTGAGATTCCACGGGAATCTGTCCCGGTGTTGTCTGACTGGGAGAGATTCAGGGATGCCCTCTGCTGTCAGAATGGCTTCATTGCTAGTCTCTTCGGAATTATTAAATTATTAAGATAAACATACATTTAATAATTAATAAATTAAGTCTGAAACATACATTTCGTAATTAATCAATTATGTCTCAAGCATACACTTTGTATGCCGACACAGGTCCGAAACATGCACTTCGTAGTCATTGAAGTATAGGTCGGAAATATACAATTCATTATTAATAAATTAGGTCTGAAACATACACTTCGTAATGAATAAATTATACCTGAAACATACATTTTGATTGAAGTGACCATATTATTATTGTCTTGGCAACTTATAGCAAATAGAGAGTTTTTGTCGGGTCACGTATGCATGTCCGCGATGCAAAAGGAGGTGGTTCTTTGTATCATACCACTTTGTTTATAGTATATAGGACTGCTATAGGCTTGTATTTTATTACACATACAAAAATAAATACATCGACCTTTCCAAGACGTAATAGAAGCTAAAATATTGTTCATGTGTTTAAAGGTTACATGGTTTTATGTCATCAGCAAAGAACTATGTGTGACAAGTTGGGGGGAAAACCTTGTATATAAAACACGTTGCGCTGAAGGAATTTAATTATAACTGTTCACGCTGAGCGACGGTGGCGCCCTCAGTCGGGGCACCTTTTAACGACAACTCGAGAATGGACTTGGCTCTCACCGAAACGCAAATCGATCCGATCGAGGGGACGGTGGGGAGGGGGAGGGGGAGCGAGATCCAGCGTGCCTCAACCATCACACCTGTGGTGTGATGGTTGAGGCAGACCGCGCAGACCCACGGTGCAGGAACAATTTGCGTTTTGGTGTCAGATTAACGAATGTAATGCACTAATTCGACTTCCACCTCGTGCGACAAGCCCTGAGTGGCATAATTTAAGGCTAATGGGATAGGTTGGGTGGCAGTTCCATGTCACTGCATTCCGCAGTCCCATGGCCTTGAAGCCTCCCACTGCGACAGGAACGATCGGCCAATGGGGAACGCCACACCGCAAGGCCCCATGGGAAGGTTGCATCCGGGTCTTTCCTGACCTCAGGGCGCAGTCAATATGGGGTGGGGGGTGGCTAAAATATGTTTGTCAAATGACATAATGTTAGGTAAATGTACATAATTTTAGTGCATATAATTGGATGTACATAATATTTTATTAAATATAGTCTAAATCATGTTTGTTAAATGCGCATCAATTTAGCTACATGTGCAACACTCTAGTTAAATGCACATTTTAGTTTATGTACATCATTTTAGTTTATGTAAATAATTTTAGTTTATGTACTTCATTTTAGTTTATGTACATCATTTTAGTTTATGTACATCATTTTACTTAAATTTACATCATTGTACTTAAATGTACATCAATTTACTTAAATGTAAATCATTTCACATAATTTCATTTTACTTAAAGTTGCATATCGATCTCTTTCCCGTCAAAACGAAGGATATCTAAATACAAATAAGAATCAGTCCTTGAATCGTTCAAGAGGTGTTTTGTCTATACTCCACTCGTGTCATACTGCCATAGAGTCTCTTAGCTTTGCCCGTGATATCAATTTACCACAAGTTTTCAACTTAGTGGTAAACGTCATCAGTTCGTGTGCTTCGCGATGCTTTGTTATAAGTAGCAGTGCCCGCGACATAGTTCTCTGGTGTCCCGGGATAGACACGTTCGCCACACCACAGCCGAAACGGCGATGTTTATCAGGTTTCTGAATTTAGAATCAAACAATCGAGTTTTCTGCAAATTATGATATAAATTTCACATGGGCTTAGTTTTGGCGGGAAAGAACTTTAAATGTGCATAATTTTAGTTAAATTTACATAATTTATGTTTCTATGTTTTTGGGTTATATATTTGTGTTATTCATTTAAATGCATAATTTCAAATGTCGTTACAAATATCGTTTAGATATTAAGGCTTGCAGTGTGATACCTACGCCCACCCCCTTCGTTCTGGTACCTTCCTTTGGCGGAGGTATTGGTTTTGTCCACAACCCCCAACTCAACGACCCCCACCACCACTGCCACCCCAACCCCGCCCACAAACCATAAGTTACGCGCAGACGACATTTACACATGGTTTCCCGTCTCTTCCCACACACCTTCCGTCTCACACTTCCACTGAACCCCTCCAAAAAAATGCAGTCTATTGTTAGACTACAAAAAGCCTATGAAGAGTCTTTATTCGTCACCCCGTAGGTTATTTTGGGTGTTATTTCCGCTACCACCCACCCCGACATGCCGGAGAATATAGCATAGTTCATGACCTGCCGACCAGACAAATATGTCCCCGGGCCCTCTGCGCACTACCGGTCAGACCATTAAGTGAATATAGCGATGAAAGCGAGGCAGCCTCGTCGTAGTAAAACCGTAATAAAACATTTACCAAGTCCTTAACCCTGTTCCGCCGCAGATTTGACACTGTATCGTGATAGCCGAGCCGCCCACGAGGTGGATACATTTCGCGATATTGGCTGAGCAAACTGAAAGGAGAAACGTGCCTCACAAGGGGACAGGTCATTTACTGGTATCTCGTCCGATCCACCAGATTGGAATGAATACATGCACAACATTATTTGCCCCATCTTGATGCATATTTTCTGCTCTGAGAAAAATGTTTTTATGGGAAATGGATAAAACTTCAAATAACATTTTTAATTCATGTCAAAGAGAACCCATAATGGGAAGACGTTTAAATAATAATTTAATGTCAGTGCCCGCAACCACACTACCCCGTCTGAAACATTAATCAAATTGTCCACAACGCGCCCAGCGGAGCAATCTATTGCCTTGACGGCATTGTAAACATACACTGGTCCTATATGTCACGCCGCAACCGGTCGAGTTGCTGCGGCCCCAGCAAACAGACAGGCAGACAGACAGACATGTCTATCACACCTCCCCCTGGTCAGCGGTGCGTCCGTCTAGCCGAGCCCACGCCACGCACACTCAATACTCAGAACTACGGAATCAACGGACGCCGCGTTTGACGTCTCTACATCACTTCCGGCGTAAGTCTCACATTCCTCCGCGGCCGCCCCAAAAAATAGCGCCCGTTCAATGGAGGAACTGACCCAACAGTCGGACCACCTGGTGAGCTGGACGAGCTCCATAAATAAGCTGTTGCCAGCCCTGTAGAGTCACTTACACGGAGACTGACAGCCGCGTAACTTCGACAGAGATCCGACTGGCATATCTACGTGGGTCTGTCACATATCTCATCCAAGTATCAATTGCAGCCATATTATACTGATTGTAACAGCATCAGGAGAGATAATGGGAAAGCAGAATACTATGGATGCCCACAAAGTGCAGAACAACCCCTACTGGTACATGTCAGACCACGGTAAGTCCTGAACATTTCTGTTTCATGTCATTCAGTTTCTGAAATAATAGTTTCCTCCAGGAGTAGTGGATTCCATGACTGAAATTACAGTGTTGTCTTCCATTAATTCTTACATAAGTCCACAAATAGAATTATTACAAATAATTCTCCATTTCTTTCTCGCATAATTTTTGTTTCTCTCATACTATCTTATTTGCCATCACAATGTTTACCATCAAAATACGAAGTGATAACATCCATCACATATATTAAACAATGACAGTAACATAACAAGTATAACCATACCTCTATTCAACATACGAGTAGAGATCGTGAAGTGAACTAATTGTCTATATATGTATAATGCGCAGTCTTTCCAGTCATAACTGCCTTCGCTGTTACATTCAGTTGCGTCTTAATTAGCCAAGGATGATGGCGAATACCCGTGCAACTATCCTACCTTAGTCTTCATGGCTTTGTTCACTTCAGTAATGTATTATTTTCTCTGATCCAGACATTCCCTTCCCAGTGGCGGACGTTATCTACGGCAGACCGGAGGGGCTGGTAGGAGATATCCAGCGACCAGTCCCCTTCGCCAGTGACGTCACTCGACATCACGTGGTTTCACGTACTTCCGGCTTCTGATCCAGCCAATGCCGATGTGGATGAGATTGCACCAGGTACTTAACATTTAATCAATTATGAATTTACGTAAATGAGTTGATACTTTTTCCACGTTGGCGGTTTTAATTAGAGTAATTTGATGTTTGAAGTTTTTTGCAGTTCGGCTTTCAATACTCCTTATCCTCCTGGTCGCTGCATGCAGTTTGGCATTTGCATTCGAAAATAATGAGGAAATCATGTTGGTGTCATTGAAGCATGGCTTTAATACGCCTCTGTATTTACCTTTCAGATGCCGCACAAAGATCCTGGAAAAGAGATCTCACCACTCAATACGACCGCTTATTTACACCATGCTGTCAGTATCTGATGATGTCGGAGGGATGGGGAGTATGTGGGGGGGTGGGGGGGGGGGGTACTACCATACGTATGGCAATCGCAGAGCTGCTCTCCCCGGACGTTCGTCCATGAACGGAATGCTGAAACATCATTGATCTGCAGGAGAAGTTGAATAAGTATTTTTAGCGGCAAAAATATTTTGGGTCTTTCCTTATAATGTAACGCACGGTTTAAGGTAGTCAATATCTGCCAAGTGGTTTTGGGTGTTAGTTTTATCCCTTTTCAACCAAATGGCGTGCTTGACGACGCGTCTGCTGTACTGCAAGGCTACGCTAATCGGAAAGCGCCATTTTGTCATGTATTGTCTTTATCTATAACATTTAATGTCACGCACACTATTGGGGGTATTAGTGACGTCAAACGTTACTATGATTGCAAATATTGATTGATATATATATTGATATTGTTTACTGATGTGTTGTGAATCCTCAGCTAAGCTTAGTCTTGTCAAACCATCGTTCAACTTAGCCTCAAAGGTTACATATCACATTGTTACGCTTCGAATCTAGTCATGCACATTGTGCAGGTGTCTTATAATAATAATAATTTATGATCTGATATGAGTGATTGGTCAATGCAAGAGTTTCCAAATAGATAATCTGGTTGTATATGAAGGCGTGTGTGTCCGATGTGTGAGGTGGGTAGAATATGGATATTGAAAGAGTTTTGTGCTTGTTACTTTAATCACATCGCACCGACTTACGGCAATTGTCGTAAAACTAGTCATGATAGGCTTACACCCCATATCCAAGCGGCGTATTAATCTAAAGGTGCTCATCCGTTCCAGCGGAGGGTAAATACTCATGTTACGCGAATGTTTTACTTTTATACCGTGAATACCTTATATTGAAGCTATGTTTGTAGAAGAGTCTGTAAGAAGAGAATGGCGAATGAAATATGCGAGACCAATGCAATGGTATGGCGTCGAATAAAATGTGGAAATTCGTATTTAAGCAGAATTTCCTTTATTAATAAGCTTTTTTGATGATTGTATGATGCGCCGAAGTTATCGCTACCCGCGCTTTGATGGCCATGTTGGTATGAGACCGAGCGAGAATTCTATATTATGGTATTTATGCATGGACTAAATGAAGAATAAAAGTCATATTTGTGAAACATTTACTTCTAGTCTCCTCTGTGAAGATTATTGACCACCGACAATACGACCACATCGACTTCCAATAACTCAAATAGTGCACACGATGACTTCGGCTTTCCATACCTTACAAATATGACCAGTTAGCTTCCAATCAATCTAACAGTACACACGATGACTTCGGCTTTCCATACATCACAAATACGACCATTTGGCTTCCAATAACTCAAATAGTAAACACGATGACTTAAATTTGCATATCGAGCTCTTTCCCGCCAAAACTAAGCCCAGGCGACATATATATCACAATTTGCAGAAAACTCGATTGTTTCATGCTATAAATTTAAAAATCTAATAAACATCTCCGTTTCGGCTGTGATATCGCAAACGTGTCTATCCCGGGACACCACAGAACTGAACACAGAACGCGGCACTGCTAGTTATAACAAAGCATCGCGAAGCACAAAAACTTATGACGTTTACTAATAAGTTGAAAACCTGTAGTACATTGAGATCACGGGCAAGGTTAAGATACTCTATTTGGCAGTCTGGCATGCGTGGAATATAGACAAAAGAAATTTTGGCTGATTCAAGGACTGATTTTTTTATATATATTTTGACCTCTTTCGTTTTGACGGGAAAGACCTCGATATGCAACTTTAAGCTTTTTATATCTGACAAAAACGACCACTTCGAGTTCGAATAACTCCAATGGTAAGCACGATGACTTCAGCTTCCCATATCTCACACAAATACGACCATTGCGACTTTCAACCACTCAAATGTCCGTCATTTTCTGGAAAGTATTATAAAAAACATTATTATTTCAATGTTAATCAGTGTTAAAACAAAACAGTATTTCCTTAGCTATATTTGTTTCCGACAAGTATAGCGAAGTAATCCTAAAATAATTGAACAAGAACGATGATATATTTTTTAGAAATGGGGCGATCAAAACTAAATTGCTGTTTTTTTACCAGCTACTTTGTTACTAACTGCCTTCATGGTGAAGCACGGGGCGCTACTATACCGAGGAGATATAACCATTAAAGCAATATATTCCGTAATTTTTTGTATTACCAACCTCTTTTCCATGTCAAATAAGTACATTCTGTCTTGAATTTCAATCCTGAAAGCCTGTGGGCTATCCGGAGAGAAGCATTTTGGTCCACGGAGCAGAAGTTGGTGGCCGGCTTTATATCTCTGCGCGCCTGTTCGCTGTTCGCTATTTTGTGTGTGATTTCGACCGCGGCTCGCTAGAACGTCCGCGCGCGATATAAACTAGATTTGTCAAGCGTAGCTTGAGAGGAAAGACGAAAATCGGGGTATAGGTGCAACTGACCTTGACCCGATAACTATGAAAGGTCGCAGATAAAGTTCAGAGGCCGTATTAATAAACCCGCGTATAACATAGCTGGAGGATAGCGAGAACGTATGAATCTCAAAAAAAGTCACTGAGCGTCAAACCCGTACCGAACGAGGTCTATTGCGAAATCGGTCACCGCGCTGGCAGTCATTTGGCCTGTCGATGCTTCACAATGGGATTGGCCATGTTAAAGTAAGATTATTTTTTTGCGTCATAACTACCGGTTCGATTTCGATGGGATTTGGCACACATGATGTCAGTAATATTAGGACATATTCCACCACACATATTTAATCTAACTACATGCATGTTGTCACATCGGTTTTTGTATCATTTTCGTTATGTGAAAATTAGATCATCTCATAACTCAAAAACTATAAATGTGACGTAAAAAACTGAGACACATTTCCTTTGCGCCTCACTCTGAGAAATACTCTGAAACAAACCGCAGATCTCTAGACCCAATATTAACGGAGTTACTGCTAAAATCATGTTCCGTGACCTTGACCTTGATTTGACCTTGACCTTTTATGCGTGACCTGGATCAGTATCGTCATCCGACCCTAAATACTAATCTTATGTCCTATGCAAAGCGTCGTTTGTCTCACTTGTACCCTTCATGGAGAAATTGAGGAGCCATTTTCCCGCCAAAATCCTCTCATAGGGGTCAATGTTAAAGTTTAAGAATTTTTTGCAGGAAAACTATTCGGGCGATTTGCAAAATTTAAAGACGACATACAAGGTACTGATAGGCCTAATGCGGGAAATAATTTGCAGCGCGAATAAATGGAAACTGTGAACGTTATAGCGACTTGTCCGATTTTTGGTCCTATCTATCAATGGTTAAGCGAATTTCAAAAAATTCCTGTTACCTTGAAATTTGACCTACATTGCCCATCTGATAATTGGGCCTGACGATGGCCACTCCGCATCTTTTTGTGAATTTGGAAGTCGATATCGTGAGGCGTTGGAGAGATAATGCGTGACAAGACAAACAGACAGACAGACAGACAAACCGAACACACCGACATAAGACGAAAATCGCAGATTTTCGTCTTAATAAACCGAACACACCGACATAAGACGAAAATCTGCGATTTTCGTCTTTATAAACCGAGCAGTTTTATGTCGAAATGTTTCCTTTACAGACTCAAAGAGATATAAAACATAGGCATCATAAATTTTGAGATACTTTAAGTCTTGATTCTAAAATGTAAAAAATCTAAGATGGCGCATGCAAGTATATTGCTTTAATCCCACTAGACGGGACCAACACGTGTATCCTGCGGGGAAGACACCTGTTAACTTATTTAATTTCAGTGCCCAGTAGCTCTAACTCTCCCAGTCAGTCTGTCCTCCACTTGTCGCAGAAGACATCAAAATGCATCATTCTTGATTGAGGAATATTTGTGTAATTTCACATTTCGTCTAACAGGTGAGTGTTTCGATATTTTGCACAAAATAGGTATTGCTAACAGAGGCCGGGGCGGATGAGTTCAGACGTTACTATGTCGTCCCATCCCCTAACTGTCTTACGACTGTAACGTCTTGTTTTCAGGCTAGTCTCCTTGATGCTGTGGTTAGTGCACTCGACATCAGCCCATTAGGTCCTACGTTCAGAACGAGCCTGACCATCATATCTCTTCGTTCCAGAAGGATCCTTGGCCCCGTCTCGCTGTATGCACAAAAGCTGCCTAAAACACCAGGACATTTTTATATTTTTATATACTGGCGGGCGGGCCACCAATGCACTTGTTGACCTTTTTCACACTGTGTCAAATGCTTGCTGTGAGCCAGCTCTGACCCGGTGTCACCCCCCATGGGCGTCGCCTCCTAATGCTAAGGTGTGGGAGTCGTATGTCAATGGTGGGATCCTCTGGCGTAACGATAAACCTGACACACTCCACTCCCACTCTACATCAACCAGCTCTATGCAGAGACGATATGCGAAACGACTCCACCAATAGAGCAAACATTTACATAGCTCAAGACTTAAAAATCAAACACTTGACCGACAGACCAGTAGCGCTTGGCAATGGCTGTGTCATGTTGGCGATACGAGGAAATGGGGCTGAAATATGGAGGGCGACCTAAACCGGAAACCCATTGTCGAGTGTGTCTCTTAAAGTACACCCTTTTTTCGCACTCATCTATTTTTGAATGAAGTTGAAAGAATTTATGCAATGTGGTATAATTGCACAACACATACGGGTAATCCTCTTGCACTTGTCGACCTACTCAGCGTGATTGTTTGCCCATACTCATGACATTAATATATACTTGGGCTATAGTCAGCTTATCTCTAGCGATGGCTCAACTAACAGCTTGTTTCAGATCTGCTCCTGATCATGACATATCGTAGATCTGCTCCTGATAATGACATATCTTAGATCTGTATCTGATAATGGCATGTCTTAGGTCCTCAACTGATAATGACATATCTTAGATCCGCCCCTGATAATGACACATCTTAGATCCTCCCCTGATAATGACAATAACTTAGATCCTCTCCTGATAATGACATCTTAGATCCGCCCCTGAAAACAAAATATATTAGATCCGCCCCTGAAAACAAAATATATTAGATCCGCTCCTAATAATGACATATCTTTGATCTTCCCTTTATAGTGACAAATATCTTAGACCTCCCCTGAGAATCACATTTCTTAGGTCCTCCCCTAATAATGGCATATCTTAGATCCTCCCCTGATCATGACATATCGTAGATCCTCCCCTAATAATGACCTATCTTAGATCTTCCCCTGATAATGACATATCTTAGATCCTCCCCTGATCATGACATATCGTAGATCCTCCCCACGATAATGACATATCATCCGCCCCTGAAAACAAAATATATATGATCCGCTCCTAATAATGACATATCTTTGATCCTCCTTTTATAGTGACATATCTTGGATCCTCCCCTGATAATATTTCTTAGATCCTCCCCTGATAATGACATATCTTAGATCCACCCCTGATCATGACATATCGTAGATCCTCCCCTAATAATGACATATCTTAGATCCTCCCCTGATAATGACATATCTTTGATCATCCCCTTATAATGACATATCTTAGATCTTCCCCTTATAATGACATATCTTAGATCTTCCCCTGTGAATGACATGTCTTAGATCCTCCCCTGATTATGACATATCTTAGATCCTCCCTGATAATGATATATCTTTGATCATCCCCTTATAATGACATATGTTAGATCCTCCCCTGATAATGGCATATCTTAGATCTTCCCCTTATAATGACATATCTTAGATCTTCCCCTTACAATGACATATCTTAGATCTTCCCCTTACAATGACATATCTTAGATCTTCCCCTGATAATGACGTAACTTAGATCCTCCCCTGATACTGACATATCTTAGATCCTCCCTGATAATGACATATCTTTGATCCTCCCCTGATAATGACATATCTTAGATCCTTCCCTGATAATGACATATCTATCATAGATTCGCCCCTGACAATGGCATATCTTAGTTCCGCCGCTGAACGGGCAGAGGGTGCGACGTCCACATCACGGGCCGCTCCTCGCAGCCCCCGCAGCGTGTCACGTGATCTGGCAGCGACAATGACGTAACAGGGGGTTTATGATGCATATGACTTGACACTATATTATGACTTTGACGCCCTGTTTATGGTGATGAATTTCGCCTGTCGCCGAGCAATTACGTCAGGGAGAGCAATATTTACCCGCTGTCGACGCCCTGACACAATAGAAGTATCACTTGCCGTGTTCGTACTACCAACACCAACAATAATGGAGTCCCCTTCCAGCATTATGGCACGCCGACGATATAACAAAGGCAGATTTTAAGTGTTAAACTATGGCACGCCGATGACATAAAAAAGGCAGCTTGAAAGTGTTAGTGCAATCATGAGCCTCGTCAGAAAAGGAGCAGGACAGTTCTGGACTGAGCAATATCGCCACCTATTACATATCAAAAACCGTCGTTTGTATATACATGAGGCACCCAAAAACTAAATTTGCAGTTTCTAAGGTGCCGTACCTTATGCAGCGTTTATATATTATTGCTCTGTTTAATCATTTGGTCAAGGAACACTGATATAGGACCTCATATGCCCACAAGATTGATCCCAAGTTTAAAATACTTTTCAGTTGCTTTACAAATCCGTAATATCGCAGTTTTAGAAAATATGGCTTGTCGTATACATTTTTGTGTATTCTCTTATAGACATACATTCCATCCCAAACAAAAATAGCGCAAAATCGTCGTTATATAATGGAAAATACATTTGACAATACATCGGATAGCTTTTCGTGAAATATGAACCATTGCGCTTGCCATACAATGCACGTCTGCTCTCACAATGGGTGCATTGTAGCCGAAGGAAAAAGTGACAGCGTCATATCCAATGGAGATTCCTGGAATCTGTGAATCCCACAGTAGCATCTGTACACATATATCGGTGAGTGGGAAGCCATTGATAGCCATTGTTCAGTACGTATCGCGTCAAATAAACCCTAAACAAACAATGTCAATCTCCCTTCTATCGTTTACGGGTAAAATATATTGCGCTTGGCTTTTTTTGTCATCCGTGGTCATGTATTTTTGGCCTTTATGACAGCACTTCAATGTATTTGAGTGCCCTCTAAAAGGTTTCATACCGTATCTGTCGCCTACTCCACCTTCACCCATTGTCAGTCAAGTGGCTAAATTCAGATGAATGATTGATTTTTATGTTGCTTGTTCTTCGCATTTTGGGCCACACCTTCGGTCTGGGCCCACTGCCGTTTCCGGTCAGTGGTCCGATAGATGGTCGCACCTTCCTCCCACACCCCGAGATAGTTGGTATATATATACATGTGTGGGACACTGGGAATCATCAGAACACAGCCGCCTAACCTACAAGAACGACCCTCCTCACGATACAGTAGCAGACCTGAAACAACCAAAGAAGAGACGGACAACGTTCATGTTGAACACTTCGGATTCATCGGAAAGTCGCCGATCGCTGTTGAATAATCGTTGATTACACAAGCAGCCGAGGAACGGAATTGTCGCATTTTGCCACTGGATCAGAAAGACAATAGCATGGGACGTAACGAGGAAAGAGACAGCCACGCTGACTGCCACAACCCCTGGATCTCAGATCATGGTAAGTCATGCCTTCAACAACTTCATTAACTGTATTCATAATAATTCTTGAACTTTATTAACAATACGGAGCTCCCACTGCTGTCGAGTGTGCTCTGCTAGGCCAGCCCAGTCAGCGGGTGCTTGGTTCGAATCTCTAAGGCGCAGATGTCTAAATTTGTGCGGATAAATACCTTATGTCTTTCTTTGCAAGGGTAGTGATTAAGCAAAGAACTGCACTAATCTATCGTAATGGTAGCCTGGACGCGAATAAATAAATATATAATATTAATTGTATGGATCTAACTTCATTAACTATAATAATCTGTCGTATTGGCACCCTGGGTGCGACTAAGTATATATATATAGGCCTAATATTAATTGTACAGGCCTAACTTCATTAACTTTGATAAGCTGTCGCCATGGTAGCATGAGTACGAAAACGTATATATAATATTAATTGTAAAACTATAGTAACAATATAATTCAATAATGTATTCTTAGGCTATATTGAATATATAAAACAAAGCGATTAATATATAATTCATTCAGTGCCTAAGGTGTTATAAGCGCGATAGCAATATCTAACCATATTTCCCCATATCAAAGTCGTTTTCCATTACTATATTGTTCCTTTCTCCGGCTGCAGATATTCCTTTCCCGTTCACGGATGTCGCTCAAAATCGACCAGATATCAAGCCACACTAATGAATGGCTTGCCTGGTCTATTCCCGCGAACCTGGCGGCCAATGTGCAATGATAACACCGACACCAACAGACAAACAAAGAGGAGGGGAGAGGAGAAGGAGAGAGGAACGGCCAAGAAGAAGAGAGAATTAAGTCAAGCCGCGACCAACCAAGGAACAGGACCGCCTTAAGTGTGATACGCCTTCGGAAGATGAATCTCAAATGTCACAAACTATGCCTGCATTACAAGTGAAGCACAACAGATTTATGCCATCAATGCTCATGATTATTCATGAACATGTTTAATCAGCTCAATGTATCATTTGAAAATGTCATGAATAAGATTTGTGTATATATTATATGTTTAGTTATTCGTGATATAATAAGTTGCTCCGCTCAAGAATAAGTCATCCATCGCTATTTTTGCTATTTACATTAAAGATATGGAAAGAAACGTTTTAGTTGTTCGATTTCTGCCCCGGATTGCTGTCGCCATATTGGGAGCACTGCCGAGAATATGACATACTGGTATGGGGCTATTTGCTGTTACACAAATACTACTTCAAGCTTCTGTCCAAATGCGTCAAATTCGGAATTCAGGATCTTGAACAAAAAGACAGGTGGTCCATTTTGGCTCGGTTCAGAGAACCCGAAAACGGAGCGGGGTGATCCACAAATATTACAGGTTCCACATCACACCACGCGTACATTTTGCATTGAAACAGGTCATCCTTGCTCAAGAAAGGAACCCCAAAGACACGCCCCCCAACCTCCCCAAATAAAACGCACACACAAAATACGGATGCACCACTGGTTGGGTATCGCCACAGTTTGGGTTCAGTATATACATATAATCCTTTCGATGGACAAGGCGCAATAATAAGATAAGAACCACTACTGATGGAATGATGACGGTGCGCACTCGCAAGTCATACCAATCTAAGTCAATCTACAGTTAAAGTTATATCAGAGACTGGGCGCAGGCGACCAAAGGATTGCAGACGACCAATGGATTGATAGATGACCAAAGGGTTGCAGAACAACCATAGCATTGCAGACGACCAAAGGATTGCAGACGACCAAATGATTGCAGACGACCCCAAGATTGCAGATTACCAAAGGATTGTAGATGACCAAAGGCTGCTAATGGACAGTGGACTGCATATGACAGCATGTCTCGATGGCTGACGGGGAGCCCATAGCCTATCTAATGGACTTATATGACACGAGTGTATGTGATATAGAAGCACCATTACCTGCACCAACATTTATGCCATAGGCTGGTAGGTAGATAATTATAACTTTTTTAAGGCGTGCAAACCAGTCGTGTCCCCCTTTTTACTGCACCTTCAAGGTTAATCTCACATGGTCTATAAAAAGTAAGATCGTGCCGCTGAGGAAAGCCTTTATTTGACCCGGGGCTAGTTGGCTATGGCGGACTATTTGGGCGCCGTGCTGGTGATGACTCATATAGGCTTCTCTCTGCCCTGCTTGATATGGCTGACGTCATCTTCAAATAGAGGCCGCTTCTGGTGGGAAAGAACGAGGGTGCTTCGTGCGAGTGGGATGAATGAAGCGACACCGGTTAAATACGTCCCAATGTCACGTGATGAAGGCCTTATTACTGCCCGACATCGACCGCGAGACGCACATTACCTTCTGCAGCTCGAGGGAAAAGGACGCGATCCCAAACAGGACAGCGAAAAAACTCGCTCAAATTCGCAACCATCACAGCTCTGATGATAAATAACTGTATTTACAACACAGGGCTGTATTGTCAGCTGTATCCGCTCACATTGCGGTCTTCATTGAAGCATCCTAGAAGTCAATCGACATTCGGCCGCTTACATCCATGGCGAGACCCCAAGACGACGCCACAGCTCGCAGCCAGCATGGCTGGTACCTCTCTGACCACGGTAAGACACCATAAAAAGGCTAATTAATTATTAATTATTTCACTATCGAATGTAATGCTATATATTTGCGATATAAATATTCTCGTGCATTATCCGGTAAAACAAGATGGATTCAGAGCCAAAAGCTAAAAGCCAAATTTGAACCAGAGAAAGTAAGGGACAAAAAAAAGAAATATAAACTTATCATCTATAATGTGGTTCAAACGGATAAATTTGAAAGCAAAATGCCAATGCTCAATTTGAACCACCATAACTAGGAGCAATATTATTAACACAATATAACTAGAGGGAAGTTAACGATAAAAGAGAGAAATTAATATCCGCACCTTGTATATTGAGGTAATCAATATATTGCTGACCCTGGCGTTTCAGATGTGCCCTTTCCCTTCACCGACCTGTGCAGCCGGAGCGAGGTCATAGGTCACAGGGATGTGACCCTGCGGCTCGACCTATGACGAGGACACACAAGAGGCAATTATAGGCCATGCTTCGTGCCAGCTTGGAGGGAGCTGTGACACCGCATGAAAGGCTACAAGGGTAAAACGATTCAAGGTCAGCTGACTGAAAGGTCAGCGGGTCACGCGGAATGCCGGAAGCCCATGCTAATTACCACTCTGATGGTCGCCGCATGATATCGCGTGTTATCGCGTGGCGTGACCACATCTATTTATCGTTTCTCACGAGACTGATATGTTGCCAACATGTTAATGACGCAGCTTACTGCATACCGGTGCCAAGACTGAGAAAACAACATGGTAGCTGTGTCATATTTATATCCAAATGATGCTTGTAATATTAAAAATAAATTATACATATATCGTGTTTTTATGCCAATAAATATTTGAAGTCAAAAATATATCTCTCTTTTTTTGCACTAGACGTTACTGGACATAATTATATGGGCGAACCCGATCTGCGCCTATGTCACATGTGACTCCATGTGGCCGGGAAGTAACATCACGTGACCATCTAACGTGTCACGTGACCATATATTTTACTCCATCCGGAAGGCAGGTGGTGGATATCTGTTATCCCCTGTCATATGAGAGTAACTTTCTTAGTACCCCGCGAATAAAATGCCACCTTGTTAAAACAAATTTGCCCACATCTTAACTACTATAATATGACTTAACAATTTACGATATTGGTCATTCATTCCAGCAATATATTTTCTTAATATAATTACGTCCCGGTATTTTTTCTGTGACATCACGATTTTTACAATAGCGGTATACAAAAATAGTTCTGTAACATCATACCCAATCTCCCCCAGGAATTTCTAATACAAGGATAAAAAAATATATCACGAAGAAAGTGCAAAGACATATTCTCTATATCTCACATAACATTCAAAGGCAAATTGCAGTCGATACTGGACACACGCTCGTTGTTTTGCCCGCTGTTCCCTCCGCCTTCAAATATCGCATTAATACATAGTTACGACACGTATTCGAACATTGGCGATACGCTGACTTCAATCCAAACCACTCAATAGACACCATAAAGTCAATATCATAGTTATACAATATCCATTCGTACAAGGTAGAAGGTAAAGTCAAGTTCAGATCATGTATCTATGTACACGAAGGAAACCTTTCTCGTACCTCCCAACTTAGTTCATGTCCCCAAATATCCCTGCAATAAACGCATCGTCATGACTGGAATCCTCTCAGTGTGGCCCGACAGCGGGTCTAATGGAATCCCTCCACAAACATTGTGTTTGCGCTATTTAACTTGGAACTCCGCCAGCAACATGGACACGGCTCTCTGACAAGTTAATGTTACTAAGACACGTACTCCTTGGTCTTTCAGTCGTGTGTACTTAGCGATTGATCCATGTCAAATAGTTGCGCACGTGACATGGACATTTGACGTATTTTTGTGCGAATACACATATGAATGCTCGTCTCATAGAATACGAGCATACATCAGAGAGCGGTACCGTGTTCACCGTGAAAACAAGTTAACAAGAAAACTTGGAAGAATTAGCGACGTTGTCATAAACGATCATAAAGACACAAATCGGAACCACAGAAGAAAAACAATGTACGCAACACATTAAGTTCATTCCTGCTTTTCGGTTTGATACTAATGCCATACAATGTGCAAAACGCCAGATCTGACAAATGTTATGCAATGGGACTAACATTGAGTTGCAGTCCGTGGCGCAAGAAGTTGTTGGGACATTGTTGCACAGCGTGCGCGGCGAGACAAACATAGCTTCAAAATTTACAAGCGAGGGGGGTGAAGAAATCTGACGAGAGGAAGGTGGGGGCAGCACAGAAAACTGACGCTCTGCCGGTGACTAAAAATTGGGGAGTGGGAAGGGCTCCCTGGTTCAGTGGTCACTAGACCGCAGATCACACAGGTCATGAGTGTTCCCATCCCAGTCCGGTATAGCGGGCATCTAATCTAGTGCATGTTTTATCCATTCATCTTTTATCGCCCGGAGAGCTTCCTTGGTCCAGTTTAGCCCTTGCAAAACGGTTTAAAAAAAACAATCGTTTTCATTTCAAATGTTATATATCCAGCACATGTCGGTCGCATGACTGAAATACCGAAAATAGGAAAAACTAAGTTAGCCTGTACCTCGTGGCGTTCAGCCGAGAGCCAAAGTGTAACTATGAATGGCAGTGTTGCCACGGATCACCTTAACAGTTTGATTTTAAGGCCACATTACCCACAACCACAATGACGTGACCACTCGATGGCGCACAACTCTGAGCCAACCACCTCACCATGAGAGCAAAACTAAAAGTGTGGACCGAACTAATATGCAGTATCTGTGGTCAGCGGTTTCACAAACAGTGTAATTTTTGGCATTTATTTTCTGGCTTCTGTTTGCTCCTTGGTTTACGCGGTGTTAGCACATATTATTGCTATGACGCTGCTATGCTATATATGGCCAACTATGTCAAATAGTTGCGATAAGTCATTATGAACAATGGTGCAATAGGAGATGTGTTTACACCGTCTTTTCGCCTTTCGGTATTACAGCATGTTCTAGCTCCATCTATTCATGTAGAGGAGTGCCAGGCCACGTGTCTCCTTGTGATGCAACCGATTAATAGTGAGTCGGCATTCCGTGAGACCTCCAGAAGCTTCCTCATCGTCGCCACTATAGCGCCATGTCACCCTTCACCCGTCACCCATGGGCTGAGCGGGTGACCCCACAGCGACCCCCACCATACACCGCGGCACCACCCACCCGTGTCCCCTTATAATCCATTGTCAATATCAGCGGCACGTCTTACGAGTGAGACGCTGCCAGTCAAGTTCCTACCGTAGCCGAACTCATTTACGGCAGCGTCGTCAAAAGAAAAAGGCGAGGCCACGTGGACACAGATGTGTCCCCTGAGATGACTCAACACCGGGCAGAGCGCACCCCGCCTTGTTCTAGGTCACCGCGAAGGTCGCTGGGTGGTGTAATTACTGACGCGGTTGCTATGACGCCCAACTATTTGTATCGCCATCCAAGCGATTTGTTTGTTGTAGGGCCTACGTTTGTCTTGCCCGCGCACACACAAACCTCTTGCTATGGTGATATTACACAACGCCAATGGTTGACAGTGGACATGGCTATGGGCAAGTGGTGTTAGGGGTTCCCTGCTCATCGTCAAGTGTTGTCACACGTGCACGGCTCATATAGTAGATTGGTATCAGAAGTATATTGCTAGTCGTGGGGAGGTGTCAAAAGTAGACTGATCTAGCTTATGAACTCATGTCAATCACTTGAGACGTTTATTTTCAACTTACAATTTTGCTGGACGATAAAATTGTGGTACATTGTATTTGTTCGTACATGGTAGCAAGCATAATTGAGCTTTGGTCGATGGGGCTCGCTGGCAATTGCATAAACGATGCCGCATTGCATTTTACATTCGGTTATGACGTTAGTTCTTACTTCACAGAATAAGCTGCATTATATAACTTGGAGATGCAGTGATTATTTACCAATCGTCAGATGTTAACCAAAGTCAAGTCGTAAGGTATTACACAGTGTTGGGTATATAACTTCCTCGTTTCGCTATATAATCTGATGGCAAGGGACATTAGGACTACATCGCATTATCTGTGCAAGATTCGAGGAGGTATAGTAAGGCAAAGTTTTTTTATGCGATTTTCAAATATTGTATGTAGTAACCGACTTTAATCAATTTACGCAACAGAATTGTACAGATACATCAGAATAGTGTCAAAAACTTGCGGCTCTATGGATGTAACTACCCTGTAGGCTGTATGGATGTAACTACGATGCATGAATCTAACTACGCTGCATGGGTGCAACTACCATATATATATATATATATATATATAACTACCCTGTATGGATGTCACTACGCTGTATGGATGTCACTACGCTGTATGGATGTAACTACGCTGTATGGATGTAACTACGCTGTATGGATGTCACTACGCTGTATGGATGTAACTACGCTGTATGGATGTAACTACGCTGTATGGATGTAACTACGCTGCATGGGTGCAACTACCATATATATATATATATATATATATATATATATATATATAACTACCCTGTATGGATGTAACTACGCTGTATGGAAGTAACTACGCTGTATGGATGTAATGGATGTAACTACGCTGTATGGATGTAACTACGCTGTATGGATGTAACTACGCTGCATGGATGTAACTACGCTGCATGGGTGCAACTACCATATATATATATAGATATATATATAACTACCCTGTATGGATGTAACTACGCTGTATGGATGTAACTACGCTGCATGGATCCAACTATCCTGTATGGACATAACTACCGTGTATGGATGTAACTACCCTGTATGGATGTACACTATATGGACGTAACTACCCTTTATCGATGTAACTACCCAGTATGGACGTAACTACCCTGTATCGATGTAACTACCTGTATGGATGTAACTACCCTATATGGATGTAACTACACTGTATGGATGTAACTACCCTGTGTTGATGTAATGATGTAACTACCCTGTGTGGATGTAAGTACCTTGTACGAATGGATATTGTATAACTATGATATTGACTTTATGGCGTCTATTGAGTGGTTTGGATTGAAGTCAGCGTTTCGCCAATGTTCGGATACGTGTCGCAACTATGCATTAATGCGATATTTCAAGGCGGAGGGAACAGCGGGCAAAACAACCAGCGTATGTCCAGTTTCAAAATAGTTTAATAATTCACCAATAAGTTACATTCACAATAACAGTGATAAAAAGTATCACTGGGCAATATTGCTGGCACGTAAAATGCCACCAATGAACAATGTGTACCACCGATAAACAATGCACACGAGGTGTTGCCAACTGCCAGCAGATGGCGCTACTTGAGATCCCCTTGCGTAGATGTATATTTGACTTGGCAATACACATATTCAATTTATTTAACATGAGGCTTCAATAAAAACCAGCAATGTGGCCTTTCAATCAATGACTTGTCTTCTTTCTTTTGGCAGCGGTCGCAGTTGTCTTGAGGCGTCACGTGACTGCGTAGTGCCTTCTTTCTTGGATTCGTCTGTTCAAATGATGAGGATGATGACGTCATCGGTGCTATCGGAAGACCAGCATCCGGGCACCGACGACTGATTGGCGATGAATGATAACACGTGAACGAGACTTTGGCGAGACTTCGGCGAAGCTAGGACGTGATGGCGATGAGATCGGTGACCTTGAAACGGCTGACCTCGGCATGGATTCGCCTTAATCTGAGAGATCCAGGCAAGTTGTCTGACCGTGACCGTGTGTCTTCAAGATCTCGGGGCAGTACCAGAAGGTCCTGTAACCGTGATCTCCGGAATGACATCCGGACGGCTGTATCCCACGTCTGTGAGCGGGAAGGGGATGTCTGGAAGGGCAAACAGTAATTCAATAAATAAAATGCCATGATGGAAAATAGACAAAATGCCGAATTAAATGAACCGACTGAATGATCTAGCAATTGCAAAAAAATAATTAATAGAAGAACTACATGCATAGTACCATTTGGTCAAATATGCCTCAAATGCATCGCTTTACGGTGGAAATACATCAGTAAAGTGATGTAACATTACGCCTAATAGTTCATGATCTCAAAAAAAACAAAGAACCAAGAGACTTGTCAATCTGCAATCTGCTGTATAGACTTGGACTTACCATGGTCTGAGATGTACCACGGGTAGTAGCTGACAGCGGGTGCGTCGGTGTAAACTCCTCCGGTCATTGTGATTGGTGCGATTCTAGTAAAGGGTATAACCACTGTTGCTTAGCGTCTCGTGCTTGTGTGGCACCTCTTGCTCTGTCTGTTTAGCGGTGAGTGGTCAGAGTTAGCTCTGCCTGGCTGTCACCCTGACGCCGCTTATATAGCCCCCGCGGCGGGGCCGCCATAGGCTGCCAGTCAGTCGGCCTCTGCGGTGGGGGGGGGGGTCGACCCGCCCTCCAGTTTTGAGTAATAGCCCGCGCTGAAGCCTCTCTGACGTCAACGGAAGTGGGCCGTACACCTCCCAAGCGCCGCGCAGGTGCATACCGCGCGCGACCTAGCATCGACGCGGGCCGGCGGGACATAGCGAGGCCCTCTGGGTGTGGGTGGGAAGGGTGAAGCGGGGAGGGGGGTGTAGGGGCTGACGGGCTATGGGGGCACCGCGAGGGTATTCGGGTGTGGGGAGGGTGCGGGGGTGTGTAGCGTGGGGACAAGGAGGCGGAACTTAGCCGCTCACTCCAACACAGTCATATACTACAGCGCGTAGGTCTTTTGTATAGGAATTCACTGGCAGATACCGCACCGGCGCAATTTTTGTTTCTACTGTAATGCATCTGGACATTTGAGCTGACGAGTCCCGTTTCGGTTGTAATTAGGCGGTCGAGCCTCTCGTTAAATCACAGTGTTTGCGAAGGTTTTGCAATTTGCTATTATCGCTCCACTCTATATTTGTCCGTCGGCTATATTTGGTGAGATGCCCCACGGCGGCGTGGTGGGGGCGGGGCGGGTGAGGGGGTGAGGATGGGGGTGGAGGGTTGGCTGTGTGGGTGGGTTGAGGGGGTGGAGGGTTGGCTGTGTGTGGACGCTCTCTGCGATACGCTCAGCTGGACAAACTGACACAGTAACGATAGAGTAAAAACATTCTTGGAACCCATGCAACACTTCCGCCGACATATAAGGCCTATCGGAATGCATATTGTAACCATTATATATAAGGAGCATGGGCTATTTTATGAGCGCCAACCGGAAATAAGGTCGAATAAAATCACACTTCAGCAGAAATAAGCAGACCGCTCTATAAATATTGTTCGTGCTACTATATTTAAGTGGATGTAGCCCAAGAAGCAGAAGTTTTTCCGTGGCTCTGGCGCTTCATGTACCACCATTCCTTGCTAGAAACAGCTGGCCATGACCACTCCATCGGAATGTGTTCCACTTAAGACATCCAGCATCGCCATCTGGCATAAACGTGGGCATGGTAAGACTGTGCATTCACCATTCTTTATTTCCGACAGGGCGCTGTCGTGATTAAGGAGGTGGAGGCATAAGTGGGTTAGTCGATCATCTCTTGCGGCATCTCTTGTGGCATAATAGCTTCTTATCATTTAAATTACAAAGATGGCGTCCGTGATATGGCCACCCTGACATCCGGTGCCATGATAAAGGGAGCCACTCACAATATGGGATGACTAATGTCAAAGCGTGTCATTTAAGTGTCATTTAAACCTAAACCATCGAAGTGTCATTTAAACCTACACCATTGAAGTGTCATTTAAACTTGAGGTATAACATTATAATAGGAAACTCTACCCTAACTTGGCGAGCGCATGACAGATCATCATAAATATTTTATATCGATATTTTATTGATGTGCCATTATCGGTTATGAAATGACCAATAGTTTTAGGCCCCACTGCAGGTATCAGGGTCAATGAGCAGTGAAGTATCCTGGGATGTGGTATAAATCCCAATATCACTATATTCGTAATTGGTAAGTAGTGCGTTTGTCATAATTTGTGGGGAAAACACATCATCGGTAAAAGAAATGTCTCGTGGTCATCATCTCATCATATTAAAGACGTTATTCATCTGCTGATAGCCTGATAGTCTCTACGACCCCCGAGGGTCTTTATGGCATTGTCTATATGACACAAGTTCTAACTCATGCGGCAATCCGCAACCAGGCAACCCGTGAGACATCCTCGGGTCATAGTATCTCGAAGTACGTCTGCGTTGCGACGACGACAACAGCTTTCGCTCATTCATCCGATTGGTCCGATGGTCAAGAACCATTGTGACGTCTGGCTAGGTTATTGGTGAGTGAATGCACAGAACTGGTATATACCAGTCATGGATGCTACTTCATGTGTCAGGAGAGCATGCTCGCTATATAACTGCCATATTTGGGCATATGACAAAAATTGCCCTATGTTGAAAGCCCCTAAAACAGGTTTTATCGAAGTGCTTTTCTCTATGGCGTTAGACTATATTGAACATAATCTGCCCTTTTGTGAACACAGTGCTTAATCTATGATACTAAGCTAAATGTATCATTTACTTGGGTCGTCTGCAGCAAGCGAAGTTGTTATGATGGGCGCCCAGGGCAGCAACCCGGATTATTACGGTACGCACCAGACATCCTGTTTACTCCTGTTATCCTGTAAACACGCAGTGCACTTACATACATGGAAAACAACCCATACGTACGTTTGTTAACAAATCAGATATTAGAAGAACCACATTTGCATTTGCATTAAACCGTCATTTCATTAAAGACGTTTACCCCTTCCTGACCCCTAGTGACAATGTTGAATCATGGCGCAGGTGATGGGTTTGACGTAGATATATATCACGTGAAATCTAGAGGGTACACGGTATTCCCATGACCTTGGGGACGTTACTCGTCACACAATTGACTACTATGCGATAACTGGTCATTGTTGGCTTGAGGAGGTCATAAAATGGGTCCTGTATCACCTGGGAGCGGCCATGACTGGTGTACCGGCTAATCAACCCTAGCCTCTGATGGCTATCTATGGGAATCTGATACCACTAGACCACCATCCACAGCGAGATATGTACAACTTCTATAGATGTGTGCCGCTTGTGACATAGGCAGGGCATGGTTACAATGCAATAACGATATAATGAGGCCGCGTCTTGAAATCAGAACATACCTTACTATAGCCAACAAAAAATCGCCAGACATTCTATATATGTATCACCGATTGTTACTTTAAAAGGGATAGGCGTGTGTGCTAAGAGATCCCCACTGACTGCCCGCCTGGGCGTTATCTGGAACGTGGTCAGAGCTATTTTCAGACTGCTCCACATATGATGTAATGTTTAAAGTATGGCGGAATGCCACGTGAGTCACCAGAGGGTCATGGCTTTGAAGGTTCTTGATGTCATACATACCTGGGTGTCCCACATTGTGATCCACGGCTCTACAGCCACGGGCAGGGATAGGTCAATGTCTGTTCAGCAAGAACATGTCACTGAAAATCTCAAATTGGATCAAACGTAACATGTCATGAACTGTGGGTGCTTTATGCTACCGTTGCGTACATGAAGGCACCATTGGGCCAAAAGACTTACCGGGATAATATGTGATCTAAGTTGAATATGCGTCACGATGTCATAATATTTTATCAAGGGGGGAGGGGACTAATATATATGACTAAAAAGAAGAGAAGGTTAAATCTATATCACGAGATAGAGAAGGTGTGAGCGATGGGGCTATTCAGATATATATAGACTGACAAATGGAGAGATATACATCGCGACAAGATGACATTTTTTTAGGAGAGCGACTCAGAGAAGAGACATAGAGAATAAAACATTAGAAGGATGAAGACGGAGTGACAGACCGCTCGGGAGGACAGATAAAGGGCTGTCGGTGAGACGACCGTCAGCCATTGTGCTGTGGCACGTATCGCCACCTCTGGCAAGGTCAAGGGTCAAGTCCTACACACAGACATTTTCACACAGCTGTACCACTGTACTGGTTGTGGCCCAGATATGCTGCACTTATAATTCACCGCCAACCAACCTTCTAGAGACCTCGCTTGTCACCTTACTGAGGTTCATTTTGTAGTCACGTCATTCCCGCCCCTGCCTCTGTATTTTTTTCCGCTATTCCCGAGTTTGTGCATCGTTAGTACCAATCTCCCACCAGAGGGCATTCCGCTAACGCCATAGTGGAAAAAAATGTATAAATCGAATGAATAATGTTCGCCTTGTGCTAGTCACAAGAGCCGGAAACTGTTCTTGAGCCCCACAAATAGCTGGTGTTCAGACTCTTCTTAACATACTCAGCGGAACCAGCTTATAGTGCATATTTAACATGTCAAAAACAGGAATCAGTTCCTTACGTGTTTAAACTTGACGTGATTAAGTTTGCTTTTATTCTATATATTGTAATAACATACTGACCTGTCTATATGATAAATGTCTTCGTGTTGCTGTTCTTCAAACAGTTTGTGCAAGTTGAATTATTGTACTTGCTAAGCTCTTGCATCAACATCTCCATTTAATTGTGGAGATGGTCATTCACATGTGTATTCGTTATTCAGTGATAACCCTTTGAAATAAAATGATCATAAAACAAAACGGTGTCACAAAATGGCGGTTTGAAAAGAATGATTTTTGTCATTCATTGTGTTTTTACAGGACACAAGAGGTTGTGGGCTCGGGCACTCTACAGACAGACTGTGACATCAGGGCGTCCCACCATGATAACTCGTCGTGACCGTCCATGGGTTAACGGGTCCGATTAACCGAGGCTATTCATTTACGCACTGTGTAGGGAAGTCACGAGTTACCATTGGACTCGCATTACCCAAGACCATGTCCCATTGATTACTATAACGTATCGTATGGCCGCTACATTCCATTGTACCGAGCCAGGCGGCTGGCCGGTGCCACACAGAGTGTTTCGAAGCTAGGCGACCGGTACCCCCCCCCCCACCCCAAGGCACTTTTATGATTGGAATTTTAAGCATTGGACCACTGTTTCGGAGTGTGGGTGGTTGATGTATGGCGTTTGTGAATGTTTCACCTCTACCTCTGTCGGTTTCGGGTTTGTTTCAGGTTCAATCTTATCAATCAGTTGGAGAGAGCGGCACAGAACCACCCCCGCACGCGACTTCGAGATTATACACCCCACCCTGGGGACCCACCATTCACCATAGAGAGAGCGAGGCCGGGGCGTGGCGTGGCGTGGCGTGGCTGGCGCGGGGCATGACTGGGAGTAGGGGGGGGGGGTGAGAAGTAGGCGTGGGGGAGCGAAAGGAATGCTGTCCCATTACACCACCGCAACTGTGGGTGAACTGTTGACACCAAACCACAAGAGTACCGCGGCGGAGGAAACGGCGCTTTTTCTGTGGCGCGTAGGGTGTTCCGGTAGACGGTGATTTGTTCGACATGAAGCGCTCCGGTGAACCTCAGGGCCACGGGAGTGTCACTGGGCCCACTCACCAGGTGGCGCTTACTACGACCGTCCGCCCACGCTGGATACTAACGCCTCGGCCGGTTCAGGTTATGTGAAGTGCACCATTCACATCAAGGACTCACCATACCTGACCATTTGCGTGCTTTGCAGCTGTGCCATTGCGTTGGAGGGTTAATTGATTGCATCTTCGCCTAATATGGGGCCCTTACATATGTATGGGATATATATATATATAGGTAGCAAAGTAGAACCGAATCAAGTTCTGGCGCATGTAAAACTCAAAGCAGCGAGGGCAAATAGGCCTACAAAAAAGTACCTAACATGGTCTGGACAAAGAGAAAAATAATTACCATCCCTATGTTAGATGGGCTCTATGTGGTCACCAGTTGAAGACCCGTTTGTAGTTTTTTTTTAAAGTGCCTGAAATGTATTGCTTATTGATGAATGAATACATTTGATCGCAAACGTAATTCATACTTCAACCCCCGCCACCTGCTACATTGAGCATAAAGATCCACTTACACCGAAACGAGGCTCCAACGGAATCCGATATTAAAAGGTTATAACATTTCAAGGTCAAGTCTGAGGTGATTGCCTCTAGATCACGGGAAAAAAATTAGGAAATGAATGACATATGATAAGTCGGCAAAATCTAAATCAGCAAATTTTATGACGTCCGACTTTATGTTCAATAGACCTACACATTTTACAAAAATAAGATGTGAGAGTTTGATTTTCGTCTGTCACACAACACATGAAACACGATACGTCATGAGTCCGAACGAGACAATAAGGCAAACCTCAGTATCGAGTTTCAATTTATAACATCGAGTGTGTGTCATCGTTAGTCCTATGTAACTACGTAAAGGCTGGAGAGTGCTGGGCCGCGGCGAGACATTACGGCTGGAGACCTGCACGAGCGTGGAAGCTGTAATTCATATTATAGTGTAACCCGAGCCAAACCTAAATCCTTGATAGAAAAAACGTCTGACGTCTAGAGTCGCAGAACAACATCGCCTACCTTCTTGGTATATATATAGATGATGACGTCACCAATTCTGCTGTTTGTCTTCAAAATGGGAAATCCAATTGCTGATAAAAAATAGTATGCTGAACAATGGTGTTTCAATGGTGAAGCAACGGCCTCCCTCCCCCTGCTCCCCAGTCGTCTGATTTTCTCGCCCCTTTTGTTACATTGATTTTACCCCGAGACTTTACCACCCCCTTGTTACTTTGACTTTATCCATCACCTTCTTTACACTGACTTTAACCCCCCCCCCCCTCCCACCCCCTCCTTCTGTGACTTTGGAAGGGAGGGAATACCTTTTCGGATCTCCGCGATTGACATCCAGGAATTCCTGGGGATTCGTGATTTAGAGGGGGTTTCCCCTCCCCCCCCCCACCCCTCTTCCACCTTACCCACTCCCTGGCGATACCCGAGAACCGAAATCTTGGACCCACGACGACACGGATATGTTCGCTGGGTATATAACCTGAGGCGGAGACTGGTGAGGCGGAGACTGGTGAGGCGGGGTGTCCGTCGGGTGTATGTCCACTCCACACAGTCACGGACACGTTATGACTGCCCAAACTAAACTATTCTACATTCCAACCCTTGTGACAAAATGCCTCAAACGCGATATGTTTATCAATGGGTGGAAGAGAGAATGGGCCTCGGCAGATGGCCAGTGGTCATCGTTCTTGGGTCGCAGTATAACGAATTTGGGCATTTGGCATCAACTCAATGCTTCCAACGGCATTCGCATCAAACACATTAATTGGTCAGTGACGCAGGGGCGGATCTAGGAATTTGCCAATTGGGGGGGGGGGTGCTCCCTGAAAAACGTGCGACCGGGGGCGGGGAGGGGGGGTGCTCCCTGAAAAACTTGCGACCGGGGGCGGGGGGGGGGGTGCTCAGGAGGTAGTACTGGTGTACACCATCAAACGCTTTCTTTTGGTACGGACTAGAACAACAGGCATATTAGCATATTAGTACACCAGCAATCCTTTCCCATCTTCCAGGCTTACGACAGGCCACTTCATCACTCACAGGCTCGCACTAAAGTGGCAGTAGTGACCACAATATCCGGACTGAATTGTTTGTGTTCGGAAAAAAACTGTCGAGATCTGAGCAATTTTACTTGTATTTTCAACAAATGTTACCACAAGTGTAACCACCAACCTTTTGACTACACATCTATTGCGTCTTTGCGTGAGAAAATCGTTGCTTTGCGTGAAATTTTAGACATTTTCAAACACACGCATGCCTCCAGTTCGCCTTTGCGGCCATGACTGTTCTCGCACTCTCCCGGCAGAGGGTGCTGTTCCCCGGATATGTCTGGTCAAGAGGGTTATTTTTGTATGCCCAATAACGCTTCAAGTCAATAACCACTAAATACATATATAAATATGCACGTGACTAATAGAAATATATTTATAATTGATATATGTCTATTTTCAAATAAATGATCTATTCAATGAATCCAGTGGTCACATGTTGTCCACCATTTTCGTCCGAGTGGCCTTATTGTAAACATGGTCAGCCATGGGTCGGTGTCGCGTTATATTGAAGTGCGAGCGTTGTACAGAACCGTTTACAAAGACTAAGTATAAGAACTCCTACGACCGAAAACGATTACGAAAGATATTTTCACCAAGCCAGTTGGAGAAGTATTATTTTTCGCAACCAGACGGTTTTATCTGTCGCGCGTGTTTTAGAGCTGTTCGCCTTCTCTATTGCATGCCAAAAAGTTGGGACACTTTCGAAAATGGGCCTTACGAAAATGACTACTTTTACCCCGCGTTGCTTACTTCCGGTTTATTTCCCAACAGTCATGGCGCCTACAATTCAAAACAAGCAAAGTGCTCTCGCTAAAAATATCCATTCTTCCTCCCAGCCAAGTTCGATTAGTTACAGCTGAACATTTGTCCACAATAGAAAGGTTAGTTGTTACGGAGGTTTGTCATTTGAAGAATAATATGTGGAAATACATGTTGTATTTTACTACTTTTTTCCGAACTCTCACGATAACAGCTTGGCAGCAAGCTGCCTCCTCTGGCCTTTAGGCCAGCTCTAGCCATGAATCCATGGCTATGGTTGAAGAATCATAGCCATGTAGCATTCTATAGTGAGAAATCAACTTCACATGACAAATTTAATTGTTTAACTACAGCTTTCATAATTAGTTTCAACAATGTAAAAGTACTTTTCTACATATAATTACTGATGTATGAACGCTTCCAAAGTTGTTGAACTGTTCAAAAGGAGCCATAATTGCCTACTGGCATAAAAATGGACAACAACATGCCACCATTTTTTTTACAGGAAGTTGATCACTGCACATGTGCAAGGTCATCACATGATATTATAAGCCATGCTAATTGGTTCATTGTTCAGGGACCCAGTCATTGGGTCAGTGAAAACACATGTTTTCATATGAATTTCTGGTGACAGACTGGATTATTTTTGCCTTTCAGGAAAGGTTACTTATGTGATTAGTCATTACTTGTCAGGAAGTATTAAGAAAAGGATTAAGGTTTGTTTCTGTTATCAAACTTTTCCCACAGCAAAGGAGAATCAGAGCTACACTTGCTCAAAGTCAAACAACCCTGAAATGGGGTTGTTCCAGACCAGAATTTTACTATGGAATGCGACTAGGCTGTGTTTCAGCCCACACAGCCTAGGGTTCTGGGCTAGGCCAGCTCTGGTAACTTCCAGGCTAGAGCAAGGAAACATTCCACTGAAAGCGGTCCCATTATGCCGGCTATAAGAACAGTGCCGACAACACTGGAATGGGGGGGGGCAAGGGGTATTTCCGTTCCTCGGGAATGGGCTTTTCATTTCTTATCGTAAACTGGAAATGAGCAAAATAATTCTTCGTGAACTGGGAACGGGATATTAGCCGACCGCCCTGATCGAGGATTTTCAATAATCGTGAATTGAGAAAGGGTAAATTTATATCATGTATCCGCCTCTTCCATTGTATACGGGGATTTCTCCTTTGAACTCATCGTGACCTGGGAATAAAGAAATGTATTCTTCGTGACTTGGGAGCAGGACCCCCCCATCCCACCCTCCCCCGTCGCCCTGCGTTATGTCTGGCTTGCTCAGCCTTTGATTGATCAAACGCATTCGAATAACTCGTACGTCACTCACGCGGTGGAGCCAACCCGACCGCTCACCCAGAGTTTCTGAGATTGGGGCTTGTAGAATTGGAGCCGAGCAACAGACCGACGGATGAGCAAGCGACCTGCTATATTAGCAAGCGGCCAGATTGTCTAAACCAGAAACTTGCACGTTTGAATAATAAAATCTGACCTTCATTTCATGAATCTGTTCTTAAACAGAATAATTTGGTGCCGCATGTGAGAACTATTTCTTCTCGCGGATAGGTCTTACCCGGTGATTATGACGTTGTTAATTAAACAGTAAGTAGTTCGGAAGAGCGCGGAAGAAGCGGCGGCAGTTTCGTTTGAATTTTCTGTTTAACTTCACCGTGAATATCGATCACACTAACTGGCAATGCCTATATTTCACCTGCTTGTAAATAAAAAAATGCTTGCTGCCGTATTGACATTTATAACATTTGGGCGTGGAACCTGCCAGCCCAATTCTAGGAGACCCCAACTGGGGTTCTCGATTAGTGAAGTGCTGCGACCTAGTGGGGTCTCTTGGAGGCAGGTATTATGTGCTTTGCCAAGGTCCATGCAAGCGGCTGATTCATGGTGTGAATAATCCCACTACCTGTACTGTCTGAGATGGGATTGGTGGTGTGTGTTTGGTGGGGGGAGTGGGGGGGGGGGGGGCAGTGGAGAGGGGAGAGCTGTGACTGTCGTAAAATGAAACAAACAAGACTTATGGCCTTTGGAACCACTTGGATTATGCTCGTTATGGTGACACCTGTGAAAAACATGGTCTTTGTTTACAATAAAGGGAAAGTTTCGCCTTTACTATCACATTAATGTTAAGCGTTAGCCATAAAAGATGGGGGGGGGGTGAACTCTAGGTTAGAACGTAGTTCCCTTTGAGTACGACTATATAAAGCAAGATGCCGGTATATCTTGTTAGGATACTGCCCTGACAATATGCTAAACATCATTTTACCGTCTACCGCCTGCCTGTCGAGACCTCTTCAATTCTTACACAAAACCATAGCCCAGGGTGTCGGGACCGAATATAGCCCCCCCCCCCCCACCCACTCACCACCACTCACTCTCCTCCTGGATCCGACTCTGTACGATGAAATGTGTTTTAAGCCATTTTATTATGCATATAAACCGGGACATTTCACTTGACAAGAAAATTCTGATTAATGAGTTGACCTTCACCTTAGCGTTAGTTACAGCCATGCTCCACGCTCCACCTCTGCGACAGCTCAGTCGGTTGGAGCGCTCGCATTGAGTGCTCTGGTCACCTGAGAGCCTAACGGCACGTGGGTCGGTGGTTCGAGCCCTGCTGTGGCCATGTCTGTGTGGTCGCAGGATAAAGATCCCATGTCTTTCTTCGCAAAGAGGAGGGGGTTACCCCCGGGGGCATGGCTCCACTCTCCCTTCCTTCTCCCATTGACCAAAAGTGGTTAAGGCGTCCTCAATAATCAACCAACCAACCAGCCACCTCTACGAAGGCCTTCTTCGCATAGCATAGTGGGTTATTTCAGGAGACATGACCCATTGTCGCGATATGACAAACAGAGGTTAGTACAACCTACTTGAATTAACCAACCAACCAACCCACCCTCCCCCTTAACAACCCCTGCCCCCATTCCTCCCCCTTTCTTACCCCATCCCTCCTTCGTCCCTCCTCCCCCATCTTCTCCCATTTAAAGCGGGTGTCCAATAATCGCGATCTACACCAAAAGTTTACATCTTAAAATTAATTTGGCGAGTCGGCCGACTGGCAAGGAGCAAAAAAAATAAGCCAAACCGCCCCCATCAAAGTCGAGCAGCGCGCCATTTTGCCGGAGCAAGAGACGTATATAGTGATCCTTCATGTGGCGCCGCCTTACGTTAGAACTGAAAGTTATCTCGCGGAGGCTCACAGTGGAGGTACCCTTCCGGGGAAACGCGTGAAACGAGAGATCAGAGAACTGCGGCAGTTCCAGGCCGCGCAGTAGACCATGATCTTAGTGTTTCATAAAAAAAACACCCAAACATCTTGATATATCTTTTTCAACGATTGTCTCCGTAAAAAAACATGATTGGAGTGGAGAATCGCAGCTATTTATAGTAGCGATGATCACGCGCTTTTGTTTTGCTCACACAGTAGGCGTCATTTCCGGTTTGAATATAATTAGAGTATCGCCTCCTGATTGGTAAATCGCGGACACACCTCCATAAAAGGCTGCCGCCTGGTTAAGCAGCAAACTGGTGGCTGCCGGTCACTTCTAAATTTTCTTGTGAGCTACACACAGAAATGAAAAATTTTTAAATTGGAGGAAAAACACTTGGGTATTGTATGAATCGGTAAAACAGCGTTAGAGGCCAGGCTGGAGGTTTCCATTCCACCTCGCTATAACACTTAGGGATTCCGTAAGATGACGTAGCGGTCACGTGATTCAGAACGTATAGCGTGTTCAGGATCAGCAGTGGACGCTTTATAAAACCTACATTTCAAAGTTCAATTTTACCGGGATTACTTATCAGACGGGCTGGAGAATACTGCGGTATTACTCGTTATGTCACATAGACATTGAAATACATAAGTCCCGTCGACGGCGTTTGCGAACGCACGTCATATTGTCACTGAGAAACCTTGGGGCGTTTCCCCTTGGGAATGTTCTTGGGTGCAGGGCCCCACAGAGATATAGCGGCAGTGCGTTTCCAGCTCAGGTTGCGTGCGCTCTGTGTGACAGTCCTGTCTGGCATTCCAGGCTGTCTGGAACGGCAAACACCGGTTGCTTACTGTACAAGGGCATATAATAGCACGGGGGACGCCGCCCGTGTTCGCTCTATTCAGGATCAGGCCGGGAGCGACACCGCCAGTGTTCGCTCTGTACGGTACCTACGTAACCTGACCATGCCCTCAACCGTCTCGCGGTCTCTTTGCGCTAGTGCGCGGGGCCGTGCTTCGTGGTTCAAGGAGACCGTCAGCATATTGTCAACGGACAACGAATGTGAACTCTTTGTTGTGATAATAACTGTATTACAGTAACTACGTACACACTATGCACATGTTAAGGTGTCATTAGCCATGTTTAAGGCAAATCCGAGGTATCAGATACAGATGAGGCAGGATGACATTTGCGCAGTATACACATACTCAACTTCAAGTACAGTGATGACAACACGAACCAACAAACGATTCCATGCTTGACACTCAGCCTCAGATACTTTCTCCTTCATTTCCATAAAGTTTGGTAATTTAATAACACCTCCAAGTAATGGTCTTTTCGCTGATGTTGAGTATGGACGTTTACAACAGTCAGCAATCATTGGGTAATAAATAACTAACTTCTTTTTGAGGTCGCAGAAAAGAATTGTACCTCTGCAGTAATTGGGACGCACATTATGCATCAAACGGGGTTGTAGAGAGTTCTATTCTAACTGTTACCTACGCAACGTTACCACACCCTCAACTCTCTCGTTCTTCGTGATTATGGAGACCGTAAGCATTGTCCGAGGACCATGAATATGAAATTGTAAGCCATATGAGCAGTGTGTTGTGGTAACTCCTGTATGACAGTAACGTCCGCACAGTGTACACTTGTTCAAATGTCACGAGCCCTTTATGGAGGCAAATCCGGTACAGATGAGGCCGGCCGACAGGTGCGCAGTACACACCTCGGCTTCAAGTCCCATGATGACAACACGAACCTACAAAAGATTTCATGCTTTACACTCCGCCTCAGATACTTAAAGAAGGTTGCGGAGAGGAAAAAGCCGGTGGAGAAAAGCTCGGCAACAACTATAATATCTGCACACTGACTGAGAAACTTTAATCTGGTTTAATCCCTATCCGTCAGGTCAAGATGAAGCTGGATGATATTCTGACGAAATACATCGGGGAGATGGGGAGGTTCCAGATGATTGTCGTCATGGTGATAGGTATCGAGGACTTCTTGATCTGCTCCCAGGTCATGGCCCCGCTATTCATGGCCGCTGATCCGGGTTCTACGCGATGCCGGTGTCCGGATTACATGAGTAACGACACCGCCTTCCGGAACTGTTCCTGGGAACAACAGGCGGCCTTGACCTCTCCGGCAAAGGACGCTTCAACAAACTTGGATTCCGCGCCCAACGAGACGTCTAAGGTTTCCCGGATCGACCACTGCTTGCGGTATGGCGGACTAAATGGATCCAGCTTCCCGAATTCCTTCCTGGCGGAGGTCTGTCTTGAGGACGAGGATGATCCGGAAGAGATTCCAAGGTCAAGGTTGTGGGACGATCATGATGTGTCCGTAGAACCCTGCTTAGAGTGGGAGTATGGCGCTGATCAGCCCAGCACCATCGTCACCGAGGTTAGTGGCATGTACAGCAGTAACAGCCAGTCACGTGACCAACTGACAATATATATGGTTGTTGCAAGATGCAATATATTCCGTTGCATGGAAATCTCCTAAAGTCAGTTTGGAAACAGACTGGGCTTCATAAGAACAGATAAGTACCTTGGTGCCTTTATATCTGGGGCCTGTTTAATCCAACCTCAGTTTCCTTATCGTGGGTGGGTCCTCGGCCCGTCTTCTTGTGCAGAAATATGTCTTACAAAACTATATTCTTGGGATGAGTATGTAATCTGTCATCATTTTGTTTCCTCGTTCAAGTGTGAATACAGTAACTGCCGTATAACGCTTGAATGCCTCTTCATTTTTTAACAAATGCAATTAAGCCTTAAATGGTAAAAACACCAGCCTATTTACATATTAATAAACACTAATAAACACCGTGATGATTGTGATTTTACAGTGGGACCTGGTCTGTGACAGTGCCTGGAAGGCCAAGTTAATGGCATCTGTCTACCTGGGTGGACTAGGCTTGGGCAACTTTATCTTCGGTTGGCTGGCTGACAGGTGAGATTCATGACTCAATGATTTATCCCTACTCCAGGACATTTCTGACTCACTTTAGATAAACATGCGCTGCAATCAGCTCTCTTAAGTTCTTTGAACTGGGTCAAAGATTGAATTACTACTTTTGCTCATAACTAAAATACGAATTTAATAATAACCACAATAGCATGTTGTTAGACTTTAGTTGCCATGGTGCTGCAGGAAAATACCAATCGGCGGAAATGGCGGTCGCTATTTGGCCTTTTATCATATATGACACAATTGGCTGATATGAGATAAAATCTTTAAGTATGAATGTTTAAACGAAAGATCTACAATTTGTGTCTCGGCCTATATACACCTAGTGTTACGATAGGGTGCGTTCAAATTAAATGCTTGACTTAAATTTTAATTGTTGGCTCAGTAGTAGCATCGAATTTTTTACATTTTATTTTCCATCAATTCAATATAAGCATACAGACGCAAAATTCTCTATAGGTATCACGCGAGTGATTCGCGTTGGTCGGGACCTCTTATGATACATGGTAGTGCCAACACAAAGGTGGATTCAGCATTTTGTAAAAACAGAAAAATTAGCAGTGAGCCCATCTCCGAGCTCAAAAACTGGGCTACGGACGACCACCGGACCATCCTGACAACAGGGGGGTGCCAAGTGGAATTATGTTATGCCCCCCCCCTCCCCAACACACACGCACACCCTTTCTTCCGCCACAATTACATGCATTTGATTGTGTTTTTCGCAGGTTTGGTCGCCGGAAGGTCATCCTTGGCGCGGGTTTAGCAAATTTCGTCTGCGGAGTGGTGACCGCTTTCTCACCGACCTTGACCTTCCTTCTTGTGGTCAGATTCTTCCATGCCATGTTTGCCACAGGACAAAGCAACACTAACTTTGTTATAGGCAAGTAAAATACAATAACGACATCTTTCAATGGCCGTGCACTTGCTAGGCATAATCTTTTTTAAATATAAATAAAAAAAGTTGGTCATCGCCAACAATCGTTCGTGAGCAATGTGTGATATGTGCCATAGAAACCACATGGAATAGTGGTGCCATCTGGCGAAGGCATCGCCTATGTCTGGAGTAAAATGGTCTATGGATGACTTGGAATAGATCGGCCACTAAGAGCCAGAACCGTGCTGCCCGGTATTACAGAATTGGGCCATGATTTGAAAAGAATTCGGGATACACATACACTTACAAGAGTTATAAAATATTGTCGCGGTTGTGTGCATTGTACGACAGGCGTCATATCCCTTAGATTGACATTATAGTAAGTTGCGCGGCTCATCAGCTGAGGCAAACACGGCTGCTAGATTCACGCCGATAATATGTTGTGTCACCAATGCTTCAGCCATGGAGTACGCGGGACCGTCTAAGCGTGCGGCAGCGGCTTGCTATCTCTTCTTCTGCTGGGCCCTGGGGTACATAGGACTTGCTGGCCTGGCGTACTTCATCCAGAACTGGCGCTGGCTGCAACTGGCGATCTCACTGCCTGAACTGGTCTTCTACACCCTGTTCTTTTTGTGAGTATTATAACTGGCTGTCTCTTTGCCTGAACTGGTCTTCTACACCCTGTTCTTTTTGTGAGTATTATAACTGGCTGTCTCTTTGCCTGAACTGGTCTACTACACCCTGTTCTTTTGTGAGTATTATAACTGGCGGTTTCACTGCACGAAATGGTCTAATACAAGCAGTCCTTTTCGTGAGTAGTATAACTGGGTGCCTCACGGCCGGAACTGGTCTACTAGACCTGTTCTTAGTGTGAGTATCATAACTGGCTGTCTCATTGGCGCAAGTGCCCCCAGGCAAGCCCGCTTTCTAGGGGCACAACGGTGTCCATGCAAACTTCTTTAGACGCCAGTCGGGAATCGACTGTAGCTTTTATTATAATGTGGGCGCGTACAATAATAGTGTTTACGTATTCTATATACCTTGTTCTATCTTCTGACATCAACAAAGTGTGTCAACACTAGGTTGTTTCGGTTATATTTTCGCGAAGAAATGTTAGAGCATAGTCTTTTCCCGACCAACCGCCATGCGTATGCAGCGCCACCTGGCGAATCCCTCTATCATTTGAATAATTTGTAGCCTGGGTCCCTAACTTTGTACCTGTGAATTACCTGTGACAGAGGGCGCTGCTGTTGTCTTTAAGTTCAAAGTGAGGGACTGAAAACGCCCTCTAGCGGAGAATCATATGCTAACGGAGCGGGGAACCAAGTTGCATTCACAGGTACCGGCATCCGCCAAAAACAAATATGGCGGACGGTTGGTCGGGAAAAGTCGTGTGCTCCAACATTTCTTCGCGAAAATATAACCGAAACAACCTAGTGTTGACACACTTTGTTGATGTCAGAAGATAAAACAAGGTATATAGAATAAGTAAGCACTATGATTGTATGCGCACACATTATGATAAAGGCTACAGTCGATTCCCGACTGGCGTCTAAAGAACTTTGCATGGACACCGTTGTGCCCCTAGAAAGCGGGCTTGCCTGGGGGCACTTGCGCCAAGCTGTCTCACTGCCTGAACTGGTCTACTACACCCAGTTCCCCTTGTGAGTATTATAACTGGCGGTCTCACTGCCTCAACTGGTCTATTACATCCTGTTCTGTTTGTGAGTATTGTAATTATGAGCATTATGATATTTTAAAATGTTCTGCTAGATATTTTTAGCTTGTTTTGCATGAAACATGGCCTACTTTCTGGTTCTCTGACTGGTGTTGGTTGCTTGCGCTGCAGCCTGGTTCCCGAGTCCCCCCGGTGGCTGTACCTTCAGAAGCGGAATGATGAAGGTGACAAGATCCTCAGACGCATGGCCAAGGTCAACAAACGCGTACTTCCGGTCGACATCAGTGTCAGCAGAACCGTACGTCCTTGACATTAGAGTTTAGAGTCACTGTGCCCCTGTGGCTTGCCGTGAGCCGGAGGAAAAGCAGGCGGAAAATAATTTCACCAAGAGCTACAATCAGATTGTAAGGCCCAAGGATTATCAACAATTAACGATTTTGACGTGCTATATTTGCAAGAGGTTTCTATGTTATAGCCAATTGGTTCTATATCCGGATAGTAGTTAACTACGTGAGAGTTGATGTTGGTGGGTATGCCTCCATGAATTATAAATTAAAGTTCTCTGGCATCACAACGCTTGCTTAAATAGGGCTATGAACATGTCATCTTCACTAATATCAAACGGTGGTACACATCAAGATGTCACCCACGATATGACTATCACAATGATACTGATCTTCATTTAGGTTGGTTCAAGTCAGTCATAATTTGCCAACGCCAAAGAGAGGTTTGCGCACTAACGGCCATTTTTCCATACTGAAACATACAATGACACGTGTTCTTAGTTTGCCGCCGTCAAGTCGTCACCTCTGGATCTTTTCCGACTACCAGGGATCCGATCTGTGACCTTTATCCTGATATATGTGTGGTAAGCACAAATGTGCCTCATATGGCCGTACCTTAATATTTGTCGAGACTTGATGTACAGTGGTTACAATGCTTTAATAAAGAATGAGAAAGGAATTTAAGGACTAGATCATTCGACTAAGACGATTAACAAGATGGCCGAAATTCAACATTGCATCGGAGAGTCGTTTTGATAGTCCGGTTATTTCTTCTTCATAACATATATTATAAGTAATGACATGTAAATGATAATCCTACAGAAATGGACCTTCGTCTCTCCACGTTCAATGTAGTGAGCTAATATATATGCACAATACACCAGTCTTGCACATATTTTTCAAGATGGCGTAATTTGGCGTGACCTCATTTCCTGTGTAGGATCGATCTGCTGACTCCACTGCTTACTTCGTTCTAAAGGGCCACGTGCGGCTTCGTCTACTACGGTCTGTCGTTCGCCAGTCCCGGACTGGAGGTCAATCTCTACGTGAGCTGTGTGATAGGTGGCGCTGTGGAGATCCCGGCTTACCTGGCCTACTGGTTCATAGCCAACAGGACGGGACGTCTCTGGCCCTTCAGCGGCTCCATGTTCTTGGCGGGACTTTCGCTGCTCGCCACCCTGCTCATCCCCGCAGGTAGTCAACCATACAGGACCTCGCAAATATCCGCCATCTTGGGAACGGCACGACTGGCGCAAAAGGGTCTCTGTGAAATATTTTGGTTATCTCCAGTACGTCTTGATCACGCCGTTAAACGAGGACATTGTAGATGCAGTCAAGACAGTATAACTGAACGCAGCCTAGGATATGAGAAGAACTGGGTGGGGGTAGGTGGGTGGGGTAGGATTCCACATGTGCAAATACTTCTGTAGGAACAAAGTCGTATGTCTTTTTCCGAAAAGAGTGAGGGATTATCTCGCACCTACTATTGCCGCTCTATAAGATTGTAATTTAAAGCATCCTACCCAAACCAATCAAGCAATCAATGTTCGTTGTGGTGAATGCGGGTTGTTTTCCCCCCAGACGCCAAGTGGTCGCTGCTGGCGGTTAGCATGCTGGGCAAGTTCTTCATGACCATCGCCTTCACCTTGGTATGGATCTACAGCGGGGAGGTCTACCCGACCTGTATCCGAAACATCGGGGTCACCATCACCGCCACGGCCGCCAGGGTGTCCTCCCCCCTCGCCCCCTACGTCGCTCTCCTGGTGAGCATAGCCGGCGTCCTGTGCTCCCCTACCCAGTCCTCCCGCCTAAGCCCCCCCCCCCCCCCACACACACACATACCCCTCTGCATCGCCTTCTATCCACATGTGGGCCGCTCAATAGATCAGCTCGCATTGGGGGCTCTGGTCACCTGAGAGTCTAATGGCACGTGGATCGGTGGTTCGAGTCCCGCTGTGGCCATGTCTGCGTTGTCGTAGGGTAAAGATAAAGATAAAGCGTCCTGAATATACAAGAATGTATCCAGATGTCACCATGATCAGTCAATGATTTCACAAAGCCGGTCGTTCTTCCATGTTAGGGTCCAGCGTTTTAACATAGCTCACGTATGATTCATGCCCACTTATTCAGGTGATATGTATCTGGTTCATATATATGCCATGCGATCTGGCTGATCAGGATACATTCGAAATAAAGGGATAACATTTACTTAGGGGTAAATGTACATTCCCGGTATTAGACCTGGGATGTTGGTAATCTGCTACGAGACTGTCAAAGACCTAAACGTTTAAAGGTAACGTGGCTGCTGGTCTCCTTGCAGGCAGTCTACCACCCGGCCACACCTGCCCTGCTGTTCACCACCCTCTCCCTCGTGGCTGGGGTCCTCATCCTCTGTCTGCCGGAGACCAGGGGACAGACCATGATGCAAACCCTGGACGACGGCGAGGCCTTTGTCCAGGCCAACAGACTGAGTTTCTGGTGAGTCACAATGGTGGACATAAGCCGACGGCGAGGCCTTTGTCCAGGCCAACAGACTGAGTTTCTGGTGAGTCACAATGGTGGACATAAGCCGACGGCGAGGCCTTTGTCCAGGCCAACAGACTGACCTTCTGGTGAGTCACAATGGTGGACATAAGCCGACGGCGAGGCCTTTGTCCAGGCCAACAGACTGACCTTCTGGTGAGTCACAATGGTGGACATAAGCCGACAGCGAGGCCTTCGTCCAGGCCAACAGACTGACCTTCTGGTGAGTCACAATGGTGGACATAAGCCGACGGCGAGGCCTGCGTCCAGGCCAAAAGGCTGACCTTCTGGTGAGTCACAATGGTGGACATAAGTCAACGGCGAGGCCGGCAGAGGGCAAGTCCAACAGCAATGCTGGCAGGAAGACGTCGGAATGTGGGCGATGCTCTAATTGTTGTGTTTTCTGTTGCAGTAAGAAAGGGAGGCTACTACCGCGGAAACCTGGAAGTCAAAACGAGGCAAAAGCCGCCATGATAAAGATCGCGGCTTAGGAAAACGTTTCACGCTCCACTACATGAGAGGCTGTTTCACAACTCACATTAATAGCTTTTCACATAGGATGAAAAGCTCACGTAGCCCTTACACGAACCATATCAGTTGAGGAAACCTTATATTAACGTCAGAAAACGTGCGTTTTGGCCCATGTTAACCCTGTTCTTTGATCAATTGGACTATTGTGATGTCATGTTCAGCTTTACACATAGGATGCGGCCACACTATGCATGGGGCATGCTACCAAAACCTTCTAACATACGCTTGTGTAACATAATTTTTTTGTATGTTCAAGAATTCACATCTTGCAAAGAGCCTACATGTAATATATATATTAATAAACAACGACGGTTTCGCAATTTTATGATAGCGGTTTATTTGTAAGACGAAGTGGGTTGTGTACGCCAAGGCTACACCAGAGCATCAAGTGAGAATAACAGCATTAAAAAACAACAATTTTGTATACTCATATTGTAAAGGAAACCTTCATATCCGTGCTCTATAAAATGCTACATGGCCCAAAAAATGCATTTGTTTTTAACGCTTAGTTGGCCACACGATAAGATGTTAGGAAAATAAGCCACTAAGCAGCATGGACAATTGTAGGATAATTCCATCCCATGTCTTTAACCAACTCAATGACGGAAATGAACTTAACATTTTACCAGATCGAGCACTCCACTTCTTTAAGCATATGACATCATACATTCTATTTAGAGACCTTTTTTACGAAAGGCCGTAGCCTTGGCAACTATCCATGTACCACCATGTCGATTACTTGGCCACACGCTACTATTCTACACACGTGCCATATGAGACAGTTTGGGTTTGTTATGTGGTATATAAGAGCTCTGTAGTCGGTCGAGTCGCCTTTGTTGTGGCGTAGATGTCTTGTCTAGACGTCTAGCCCTTCACGACGGGTTGTCCTTGAACAAGATGGCATCAGCTTATGCGTAGAGGTCAGTGATAGGGAAAGGTATATCTGAAAACAACCACCCGTTATGTAAACGTCGTACTTAAAGACCGCGTGAGAACGAAAATAAAAATAAGAGCAAATATGACTTATTGTTGGTGTAAGATGTCCGTATCAACCACATGGAGCCGCATGCCACTAACCACGATATTTACATGAATATTCATATATGACGTCATGTACTGGATGAAGGAAAAGTGGCTAAACAAGGGTGCGAGGGAGATTTTGCCCAGCAGTTCATCACCAAGGGTAATGGTCGAGAACACTCAGCACCTGGCCCTAGTTCTTGATCTATTTGTACAATTTAGAGCTCCCATTCAGTACAAAACACCATACCTGGTGCCAAGGGCCTCAAAGTAAAAATGCTTAAAATTGCCAGAAAAATATTCAAGGAAGACAGCGCTATATAAACTATAACCGTAGAAAAAGACCTTTCTGTTTGACAAAAAGATTAATGAAATTGGTAGGCAAGTATTATTGTGGTATGTAACGCGGGTTACTGACGTCAGCTACAAGGGGTGCGCACGCAAGCGGAACCGGATGTAGGGCGCGTTGTGAATGAGCTGCATGTAACGGCAGTCCAACACGGGCGACCTTGACCTTGACTTGTGTCGCTTATCTGTAACGCCCCGCTGAAGTACGTACCGTGATCAGACATATACCATGGGTAGTACTCTTGTATAATGACGGTGTCACCAATGGCCATGCACGGGTAGAAGGTCGCTGTTATTCTCGCTCGGTCCTCGCTCCTTTGAATGAAGAATACGTCCATGAAATGCTCAACGTGGACAATGACGATCAATGCAAGTTGACAACCGTGCATTAAAACAAAAAAGCGCCTGCCCTCAGTATCAATTAGTGCATATACACATTGTTCTCGTCACATGTGTCATAATGACCATTAAAGACCAAATAATGTATCCGTATTGATACGATTCCTTGGCCAATGTATTACTTTCGCTTAAGCTAGGCTCATCGCAAGTAATATATATATATGTACGTATCTTCTATCAGAAGATTACAGATTGGTAGCAAGGAAGCACAGTTACAATAATTCTTAATCCACAATAAAATTCAATAAAAGTTTTAAGCAGCATGAGACTATATCGCTGTGTTTCTACATGTGTCATCTTGTGGCAATAACGATTGGTCAATAACAATATTCATTAACGTGTTGTCTTACCTTGTCTTGACTTCTGTTTCTCCCTTAGTCTGTCGAGTCGCAGGGCTCACTCAGGGTTTATACTGTCAGGTCGATCCTGTACGGGCTGCTTTTATAGCCTTATCAGGTGCGTTTTGACATACGTCATAGCGCGTCTCTCGCCATAGTCATGCTTGCCCCACGGGCGTCACCCCCCCCCCCCCCGCCCCCCCGGTCCGCCCCTCCTCTGGCTACCTGGGTGTCTCATGTGGCCTTCCATCATCTTACCGTATCATCTCTCACCCAATGTTGACGCATGATTGCCCTGATAACGTTGTATACATAGGCTACATATATAACATTATATGTTGATAGATCATTCTCGATAGGATACCTCCCAATGCTATAACACGGTGCAAGGACCCATTTCTGTTTCTAGTCGTTTGCGGAAAGCCTTTTAAGCGGTTCGTGTCATTCTGTCTCCATCTTTATCTTAATGCTTGAATTGTTCTTAATTTAGAGGGTCAAGGATATTATATGCTTTCCGCACGATAAGTCAATGTTCTTTGTCCTTGATTAAGTCTGTCGATGCCCACCTATAGTAGTCACCAAAGTCAGAGAACCAGGCCAAAAAAACACGACACTCTGGCCTATATGGCGGCGAGCACTGACATTCAAGGCGTCACATATACTCTTTATCGATGTGTCATATGTCGGGGAAAAGCATCACAAATGCCTATCTATATATGTGTTCTTCCCCCTGCCAGTCATAGGGTATTTTGAAAAACTCAGCACGTCAGATTGATTGTCAAGGGAGGATATACGGGGGGGGGCGGGGGAGGTGAGGGAGTATCTTTAGTTATCTTTAAATATTAACAAAAATTTAGTTTTATTGAAGGCATGGCAGATGTGTCAGCCATTTTGGAAGTCAATCTTGCAATTCAAGCGAAGTGGCCTTTCCTGTTGGTAATGTTCCATATTGGCCCATATTGGCATGCTATCTATAAAACAAGGAACCCCGAATGCCCGAGTCGCACCAAGCTGTTAGCGATCCACACCATTCTCTACCATTCTCTACCATTCTCCACCATTCTCCACTATTCTTCACCATTCTCTACCATTCTCCACCAGTCTCCACCATTCTCCACCATTCTTCACCATTCTCTACCATTCTCTACCAGTCTCCACCATTCTCCACCATTCTCTACCATTCTCTACCATTCTCCACCATTCTTCACCATTCTCCACCATTCTCCACCAGCCTCCGCCATTCTCTGCCATTCTCCACCATTCTCCACCATTCTCTACCATTCTCCACCATTCTCCACCAGTGTCCACAATTCTCCACCATTCTCCACCATTCTCCACCAGTACCCACCATTCTCCACCAGTCTCCACCATTCTCCACAATTCTCCACCATTCTCCACCATTCTCCACCATTCTCCACCATTCTCCACCATTCTCTACCACTCTCCACCATTCTCTACCATTCTCCACCACGCACAGGTCGCTCATTCCTGACATTTACTCGATGCAATAAGCCAAACACTAATTGGGTTATTGTTGGGGCTACCACATGTGTCCTTCCGACGCAGCCAGTGTAATCGTATTTGCGTTTGGATATTAATTAATATTTTGGTAAATAGTCGATATTTTAACATTGAATAATATAAAGAAACTCCTCAATCAGCGAGCGCACGTCGATATTTCGTTTACGCGGTATGGGAAAATTCCCCCACCAAGCAGAAATAAATGCTAAAGCTCTGAACGTTGCCTCAAACAATAGCTTTGTATCCAGATAAATAACTAACAAGTGGTTTACAGGCATACTATTCCCAGTCGCATCGGACATTTTATTCTCTTCAAATTATCTTCAAGACCTTCAAACTGTCAAGCTGGTGTTACGATGAGGCATAACGCTTTTGGCCAATACGTTAGGTCATAACTGAAAGACATGTTAAGCTACCGCCTTGCTTACTGTCTGAGTTGAGGCTGTACAACGGACGTTCATATCGCTGGTATATATGACGTGACCAAGACGTCATGGCGAACAAGCTATAACTGGGCCTTTGCGCGTCATAGCGACTTCCGGTTCAGCGACGAATAGTGTTCGTCCCCAGGGGAAACTTTTCCCCTGTACCAAATGCAAAAGTGCAAATCTTGACGAAGGAACTTTTGCGATCCAAACGATCGATACCTGAATTGTGATGACATGACGTACCTTGGCACAGAGTTAGGGGTTGGTCGTGAGTATGCATCAAGTCTTAGAACCCGGGATTTTATTGGTATCGGCACTACGAATGAATTTCTTTCATATCCCCGTAACAATATATACGGTGAGACCGCCGCGAGGTTAAGATTTAACATGCGGGATTAACATTTACCTTTTGACTGCACGTTTCACACTTTTTCCGTGTATTTTAGTATTGAACGTCCTTGATGTTTTCTTCATTCATAATTTTCTTCATTAAATTTCCAAACGATGTGATATAACGATGTGGCAGACTATGAAGTATGTTCCTAAGCTGCAGTCTTCATCATGGCGGCTTCTGCTCCGTGTTGCCCGACCTGTTTCCTTGGCAATATCCTCCACTTCTTCCTACAGTACGAAATACATCACAGTTGTATCACGGACGAAGTGATATTCTGACTTCATCATAACAGCATAACTGTTAGTAGTACATGTCATCATAACAGCGTGACTATTAGAACGTTCTTTTGGCCTGAACAAAGTCCTCGCCGTCGGTTTAAGTCCACCATTGTGACTCACCAGAAGGTCAGTCTATTGGCCTGGACAATAACCTCGCCGTCGGCTTATGTCAACCATTTTGACGCACCAAAAGGTCAGTCTGCTGGTCTGAACAAAGACCTCGCCGTCGGCTTATGTCCACCATTGTGACTCACCAGAAGGTCAGTCTGCTGGTCTGGACAAAGGCCTCGCCGTCGGCTTATGTCAACCATTTTGACTCACCAGAAGGTCAGTCTGTTGGCGTGGACGAAGGCCTCGCCGTCGGCTTATGTCCACCATTGTGACTCACCAGAAGGTCAGTCTGTTGGCGTGGACGAAGGCCTCGCCGTCGGCTTATGTCCACCATTGTAACTCACCAGAAAGTCAGTCTGTTGGCCTGGCCAAAAGCCTCGTCGTCGGCTTATGTCCACCATTGTGACGCACCAAAAGGTCAGTCTGCTGGTCTGGACAAAGACCTCGCTGTCGGCTTAAGTCCACCATTGTGACTCACCAGAAGGTCAGTCTGTTGGCCTGGACAAAGGCCTCGCCGTCGGCTTATGTTCACCATTGTGACGCACCAAAAGGTCAGTCTGCTGGTCTGGACAAAGACCTCGCTGTCGGCTTATGTCCACCATTGTGACTCACCAGAAGGTCAGTCTGTTGGCCTGGACAAAAGCCTCGCCGTCGGCTTATGTCCACCATTGTGACTCACCAGAAGGTCAGTCTATTGGCCTGGACGAAGGCCTCGCCGTCGGCTTATGTCCACCATTGTAACTCACCAGAAAGTCAGTCTGCTGGCCTGGCCAAAAGCCTCGTCGTCGGCTTATGTCCACCATTGTGACTCACCAGAAGGCCAGTCTGTTGGCTTGGACAAAGACCTCGCCGTCGGCTTATGTCCACCATTGTGACTCACCAGAAGGTCAGTCTGTTGGCCTGGACAAAGACCTCGCTGTCGGCTTATGTCCACCATTGTGACTCACCAGCAGGCCAGTCTGTTGGCCTGGACAAAGACCTCGCTGTCGGCTTATGTCCACCATTGTGACTCACCAGAAGGTCAGTCTGTTGGCCTGGACAAAGATCTCGCTGTCGGCTTATGTCCACCATTGTGACTCACCAGAAGGCCAGTCTGTTGGCCTGGACAAAGACCTCGCTGTCGGCTTATGTCCACCATTGTGACTCACCAGAAGGTCAGTCTGTTGGCCTGGACAAAGATCTCGCTGTCGGCTTATGTCCACCATTGTGACTCACCAGAAGGCCAGTCTGTTGGCCTGGACAAAGACCTCGCTGTCGGCTTATGTCCACCATTGTGACTCACCAGAAGGTCAGTCTGTTGGCCTGGACAAAGGCGTCGCCGTCGGCTTATGTTCACCATTGGGACTCACCAGAAGGTCAGTCTGTTGGCCTGAACAAAAGCCTCGCCGTCGGCTTATGTTCACCATTGTGACTCACCAGAAGGTCAGTCTGTTGGCCTGGACAAAAGCATCACCCGTCAGCTGATGTCCACCATTGTGACTCACCAGAAGGCGATTCTGTTGGCCTGGACAAAGGTCTCGCCGTCGGCTTATGTCCACAATTGTGACTGACCAGGAGGTCACTCTGTTGTCCTGGACAAAGGCCTCGCCGTCGGCTAATGTCTACCATTGCGACTCACCAGAAGGTCAGTCTGTTGGCCTGGACAAAGGCCTCGCCGTCGGCTTATGTTCGCCATTTTGACTCACCAGAATGTCAGTCTGTTGGCCTGGACAAAGGCCTCGCCGTCGGCTTATGTCTACTATTGTGACTCACCAGAAGGGCACTCTGTTGGCCTGGACAAAGGCCTCGCCGTCGGCTTATGTTCACCATTTTGACTCACCAGAATGTCAGTCTGTTGGCCTGGACAAAGGCCTCGCCGTCGGCTTATGTCTACTATTGTGACTCACCAGAAGGGCACTCTGTTGGCCTGGACAAAGGCCTCGCCGTCGGCTTATGTTCACCATTGTGACTAACCAGGAGGTCACTCTGTTGGCCTGGACAAAGGCCTCGCCGTCGGCTTATGTCTACCATTGTGACTCACCAGAAGGCCAGTCTGTTGGCCTGGACAAAGGCCTCGCCGTCGGCTTATGTTCACCATTTTGACTCACCAGAATGTCAGTCTGTTGGCCTGGACAAAGGCCTCGCCGTCGGCTTATGTCTACTATTGTGACTCACCAGAAGGGCACTCTGTTGGCCTGGACAAAGGCCTCGCCGTCAGCTTATGTCCACCATTGTGACTAACCAGGAGGTCACTCTGTTGGCCTGGACAAAGGCCTCGCCGTCGGCTTATGTCCACCATTTTGACTCACCAGAAGGTCAGTCTGTTGGCCTGGACAAAGGCCTCGCCGTCGGCTTATGTCCACCATTTTGACTCACCAGAAGGTCAGTCTGTTGGCCTGGACAAAGGCCTCGCCGTCGGCTTATGTCTACCATTGCGACTCACCAGAAGGTCAGTCTGTTGGCCTGGACAAAGGCCTCGCCGTCGTCCAGGGTTTGCATCATGGTCTGTCCCCTGGTCTCCGGCAGACGGAGGATGAGGACCCCAGCCATGAGGGAGAGGGTGGTGAACAGCAGGGCAGGTGTGGCCGGGTGGTAGACTGCCTGCAAGGAGACCAGCAGTCACGTTACATATTAGACTTTTAGGTCATTGGTAGTCTCGTAATAGATTACCAACATCCCAGGTGTAATACCAGGAATGTACATTTACCCCTGATGAAATGTAATCCCTTTATTTCGAATGTATCCTGATCACCCAGATCGCATGGCATATATATGAACCAGATAGATATCACCTGAATAAGTGGGCATGAATCATACGTGAGCTATGTTAAAACAATGATCTGCCCTAACGTGGAAGAACGACCTGCTAAGTGAAGTCCTTGACTGACTATGGCGACATGTGGATCTCGAAGACGGTGCAGAAGGGGTGGGGGGCGGAGGGTAGGGGGGTAGGCGAGGGAGGGGGTGCCGCAAGACGCCGGCTGCCACTGGCTATACTCACCAGGAGAGCGACGTATGGGGCCAGGGGGGAGGACACCCTGGCTGCCGTGGCCGTGACGGTGACTCCGATGTTACGGATACAGGTCGGGTAGACCTCTCCGCTGTAGATCCATACCAAGGTGAAGGCCACGGTCATGAAGAACTTGCCCAGCATGCTGACCGCCAGCAGCGTCCACTTGGCGTCTGGGGGGAAAACAACCAGCATTCATCACAACGAAGATTGATTGTTTGATTGTCTGGATAAGACGCTTTAAACTACAATCTCATACAGTGACAATGGAAAGTGCATGATAAACCCTTTGTCTTTTCGGAGAAAGACATATGCCTTTTTTTTCTACACTAACATTTGCAGATGTGGAATCCTACCCCACCCACCCGCCGTTTAGCCTCCACAGCAGGGCACAGTCGACGGGAGTTCATTGCCCTAAGAAACTCATCACATCGCGGGATACTCGAAAGTACTAACGTTATTAAATCAAACTGGCAAATTTAAGGATATATTTTCATATGATCGGCTGCGTTCAGTTATACTGTATTGGCTGCATGTAAAACGGCTTGATCAAGACGTATTGGTGATAACCAAAATATTTCCCACAGCCCCTTTGCGCCAGTCGTGCCTTTTCCAAGATGGCGGATATTTGCGAGGTCCTGTATGGTTGACTACCTGATGGGATGATCAGGGTGACGAGCAGCGTGAGTCCCGCCAGGAACATGGAGCCACTGAAGGGCCAGAGACGTCCCGTCCTGTTGGCTATGAACCAGTAGGCCAGGTAAGCCGGGATCTCCACAGCGCCACCTATCACACAGCTCACGTAGAGATTGACCTCCAGTCCGGGACTGGCGAACGACAGACCGTAGTAGACGAAGCCGCACGTGGCCCTTTAGAACGAAGTAAGCAGTGGGGTCAGCAGATCGATCCTACACAGGAAATACCACGCACACGACGTTGCTTGCTCATTTTACCGCCATCTTGAACAATTAAATATATCCCGGCCGTTTTCCAAAACCATGCATTCTATTTCAGTTTGCCATGAATATCGGAGGTATCGAATGACAGCGAATGCGGCATTGGGTGTTTGCATGGGACATTCAACGTTTCAACTTTAAACTGTCTTTAACATTTCTAGTTCCGTTCGAATTTATGATAATAAAATGAGCTAACAACAAGATCCTGAACCTAATGGAGTGGCAATAACAAATCGAGAGTAACTGTGTCTGTTATGTGTAGGCCTGGACTGATGTGATTGTGTGTCAATACCTCCGATACTTAAATCTTATTTTAACTTTTTTAAATGCTCAATACACGGATACCTGAGGCACAAAAGAAATACACAATTCATATTTTAATAAATAAATGTATATGAACAAATATACTCAGTTAAGCACTATTCACAGTCGGCCATCTTGCTGGGCATTTCCCCTTCAACGAATGGCCCACACCCCTGGCTTAGCTTCTCTGTTCGACCTTATATATACCATTCTAAAAGCATGTACACGTGTGGATCAATGTGACCTTACCACACAAATATCAGGATGAAGGTCACGGACCGGATCCCGGGAAGCCGGACCAAATCCAGAGGAGACGATTTGCCGACGGACACCTGAAACCCCGTAATATTGTTTGAAAGGTCAAGGACAAACCACAGCTACGGTCGTTTATAAAATATCGGTGTCTTAAATGTTCATCGCATATGTTTCATTCAGTTGTCGAATTCCGTACATTATATTACAAAGCCACGGCCATTCCGTAACTCCGTAACGAGAAGTAAAACACGTACAGTTGTGCTGACGCTGATGTCGACCGGAAGTACCCGCTTGTTGACCTTGGCCATGCGTCTGAGGATCTTGTCACCTTCATCACGCCGCTTCTGAACGTACAGCCAGCGGGGGGACTCGGGAACAAGGCTGCAGCGTAAACAACCACCACCAGTCAGGGAACCAGCAAGTAGGCCATGTTTCACGCTAAACAAGCTAACATTATGTAGCAGATCATTTTAAAATATCGTAATGCTCATAATTACAATACTCACAAAAAGAACAGGGTGTAGTAGACCAGTTCAGGCAGTGAGACAACCAGTTATAATACTCACAAAAAGAACAGGGTGTAGTAGACCAGTTCAGGCAGTGAGACCGCCAGCTATAATACTCACAAAAAGAACAGGGTGTAGTACACCAGTTCAGGCAGTGAGACCGCCAGTTATAATACTCACAAAAAGAACAGGGTGTAGTATATCAGTTTAGGCAGTGAGACAGCCAGCTATAATACTGACAAAAAGAACAGGGTGTAGTAGACCAGTTGAGGCAGTGAGACAACCAGTTATAATACTCACAAACAGGGTGTAGTAGACCAGTTGAGGCAGTGAGACAGCCAGTTATAATACTCACAAAAAGAACAGGGTGGCGCAGACGAGTTCAGGCAGTGAGACAACCAGTTATAATACTCACAGAAAGAACAGGGTGTAGTAGACCAGTTCAGGCAGTGAGACCGCCAGCTATAATACTCACAAAAAGAACAAGGTGGCGCAGACGAGTTCAGGCAGTGAGACCGCCAGTTATAATACTCACAAAAAGAACAGGGTGTAGTACACCAGTTCAGGCAGTGAGACCGCCAGTTATAATACTCACAAAAAGAACAGGGTGTAGTAGACCAGTTCAGGCAGTGAGACCGCCAGTTATAATACTCACAAAAAGAACAGGGTGGCGTAGACCAGTTCAGGCAGTGAGACAACCAGTTATAATACTCACAGAAAGAACAGGGTGTAGTAGACCAGTTCAGGCAGTGAGACAGCCAGTTATAATACTCACAAAAAGAACAGGGTGGCGTAGACCAGTTCAGGCAGTGAGACCGCCAGTTATAATACTCACAAAAAGAACAGGGTGTAGTAGACCAGTTCAGGCAGTGAGACCGCCAGTTATAATACTCACAAAAAGAACAGGGTGTAGTAGACCAGTTCAGGCAGTGAGACAACCAGTTATAATACTCACAAAAAGAACAGGGTGTAGTAGACCAGTTCAGGCAGTGAGACCGCCAGCTATAATACTCACAAAAAGAACAGGGTGTAGTACACCAGTTCAGGCAGTGAGACCGCCAGCTATAATACTCACAAAAAGAACAGGGTGTAGTACACCAGTTCAGGCAGTGAGACCGCCAGTTATAATACTCACAAAAAGAACAGGGTGTAGTAGACCAGTTCAGGCAGTGAGACCGCCAGTTATAATACTCACAAAAAGAACAGGGTGTAGTAGACCAGTTCAGGCAGTGAGACCGCCAGTTATAATACTCACAAAAAGAACAGGGTGTAGTAGACCAGTTCAGGCAGTGAGACCGCCAGCTATAATACTCACAAAAAGAAAAGGGTGTAGTACACCAGTTCAGGCCGTGAGACCGCCAGTTATAATACTCACAAAAAGAACAGGGTGTAGTAGACCAGTTCAGGCAGTGAGACCGCCAGTTATAATACTCACAAAAAGAACAGGGTGTAGTACACCAGTTCAGGCCGTGAGACCGCCAGTTATAATACTCACAAAAAGAACAGGGTGTAGTAGACCAGTTCAGGCAGTGAGACCGCCAGTTATAATACTCACAAAAAGAACAGGGTGTAGTAGACCAGTTCAGGCAGTGAGACCGCCAGTTATAATACTCACAAAAAGAACAGGGTGTAGTAGACCAGTTCAGGCAGTGAGACCGCCAGCTATAATACTCACAAAAAGAAAAGGGTGTAGTACACCAGTTCAGGCCGTGAGACCGCCAGTTATAATACTCACAAAAAGAACAGGGTGTAGTATACCAGTTCAGGCAGTGAGACCGCCAGTTATAATACTCACAAAAAGAACAGGGTGTAGTACACCAGTTCAGGCCGTGAGACCGCCAGTTATAATACTCACAAAAAGAACAGGGTGTAGTAGACCAGTTCAGGCAGTGAGACCGCCAGTTATAATACTCACAAAAAGAACAGGGTGTAGTACACCAGTTCAGGCCGTGAGACCGCCAGTTATAATACTCACAAAAAGAACAGGGTGTAGTAGACCAGTTCAGGCAGTGAGACCGCCAGTTATAATACTCACAAAAAGAACAGGGTGTAGTAGACCAGTTCAGGCAGTGAGACCGCCAGTTGCAGCCAGCGCCAGTTCCGGATGAAGTACGCCAGGCCTGCTAGTCCCATGTACCCCAGAGCCCACCACACGAAGACGTAGCAGCCCGCTGCCGCACGCTTTGAGGGTCCCGAGTATTCCATGGCTGAAGCATTGGGAGACACGACATGTAATCGGCGTGAAGCCAGGAGCCGTATATACAGCTGATTAGCCGTACATCTTAACTATAATGTTAATCTAAGGGATATTGTGCCGCGGTTACGCTGCATTCGCCCACTACAGTATATGCAATTATTTGCCCAATTCCGTATTTCGCATAACACATAACAAGCTCCCGGCACGGTGGCGCTACGCAAACTCCGCTTCTACCGCTGCTGTCGGCCGGGAGCCAATTTCAAGTTTCTTGAAAAACAGTCAAATCAGCTGTGATTTCTTGCAACATTATAATTTTTGAGAATAAATCATAAAAATAACGAGCTCTGCCTATCTAATACATCAAAAAACATCTTATACGATTCGAAAAAGTTATAATTGTGACTGAACTCTTTTTTTTGTCATCGTCTGATACCGTGTGTTATTAGGCTTAGGCTGGGTCCCCGGCACTAATTTGTAGAAGTCCGAGGCGCCGTTTTCCTATCAATTTGCGCAGCGCCGCCCTGGCGAGCGAGTGTGAAAATGTGTCGAGGAAGCAGGCGACAACAGAGATATAATGGATCTCTAGCGGAGTTAGTCAAAGGCAGAGAGTGAAAACATAGGGGTAATTGAGATCTTTCACGTATTATATAGCCATTAATTTTGCCATGAATATTAACCTCCACCTTTCAAATTGGTTAGTAATTATGATATACCGCTTGCCTAGAACGAAGCCCGTGTTTGCTTTTCCTGTAGCAAACATTCCGTGGAAGAACCTGACCACGAGAAGGAAGGTCAAGGTCGGTGAGAAAGCGGCCACCACTCCGCAGACGACATTTGCTAAACCCGCGCCAAGGATGACCTTCCGGCGACCAAACCTGCCGAGAACATAGTAAAACACATGTAATGGGGCAAGTCAGGGCGGGAGGGTAGGGAGGTGGTGGGGCGGGGGGGGGGGGCAAGGAGGACGGGAGGGGGGACTTCTTGGCGCATTGGGAATATTAAGATGGTCCGGTGGTCTGGACCCCAAGCAGTCGCCTCCACCTTCGCCATTTGTTTGTGAAGGCTGAGATGAGCTCTTTCCACCACTGACTAAGATACATACAATGCTTTCCACCCCCAACATTGGGGCAAGTCGTGGTGGGGGGAGGGTGGCGGGAGGGATACTCTGTAGTACCCCTGGTGGGCTCATGATATAAGGGCAAATTGTTCTCTAATTGAGGTGTCGACTCGAAGAGCCCCCCCCCCATCCACCTCTGAATCTGCCTTTGGTTCTACCCTAACACCGCTGAGGGGGTACTTAATGTAATGCTTTAAAAGCCCACCCCGCCCCCCTCTCTTTTTTCACCGTCCGTTTGCCAATTACCCTAACTATTTCGCCGTTCCATGCAGACCCACTCAGTTTATTTTTTTCCCACTCGTCGACGCAAATGTTCAGGTCCCCCCCCCCACCCCGCAACATATTCGTATAATACTGACCCCCGGGCCTTACAGCCACCGAAACGAAAGATCATGAAACTAATACATTGTCCGTAAAAAGGGTAGAAACCACGGCGTAGTTTGATTTGAGCAAATTTTTTTTACTTTGTACCCACACCAAAAACTACGCAACGCTTATATCAAGTACAGTGTATAATAAGATACATTATTCTGGCTTATATTACCCCAGCAGCGGTATCACTGAGACGGTGCTGATGGATAACGCTGTTACAGTCATGCACATTCAGGAACCAAACCATGTCAACAGTAGGCGGAAAGCATTACAACAAGATTCTGATTTATGTCAGTTTCTTCTGGAGCAAAAATCTCGGGCAGGCTGCTCCAGATTGCTTGTACCGGTGCAACATTGGCGGAACATAAACTTGTACATACACACCAACCACTTCACACCTCCTCCCCCACCTCACCCCCCACACATACACACCAACCACCTCACCTATCCTCCCCCACCTCATCCCCCACACATACACACCAACCACTTCAACCCTCCTCCCCCACCTCACCCCCCACACATACACACCAACCACCTCACCTCTCCTCCCCCACCTCACCCCCCACACATACGCACCAACCGCCTCACCCCTCCTCCCCCACCTCACCCCCCCCCCCACACACAAACCACTTCACAGCTCTTATCACACCTCATCCCCCACACATACACACCAACCACCTCCCCCCTCCTCCCCCACCTCACCCCTCAAACATACACACCAACCACCTCACCCCTCCTCCCCCACCTCACCCCCCATACATACACACCAACCACCTCACCCCCCACACATACACACCAACCACCTCACCCCTCCTCCCCCACCTCACCCACCACACATACACACCAATCACCTCACCCCTCCTCCCCCACCTCACCCTCCACACATACACACCAACCACCTCACCCCTCCTCCCCCACCTCACCTCCCACACATACACACCAACCACCTCACCCGTCGTCCCCCATCTCACCCCCACACATACACACCAACCACCTCACCCCTCCTCCCCCACCTCACCCACCACACACACACACCAATCACCTCACCCCTCCTCCCCCACCTCACCCCCCACACATACACACCAACCACCTCACCAACCTCCCCCACCTCACCCTCCACACATACACACCAACCACCTCACCCCTCCTCCCCCACCTCACCCACCACACACACACACCAATCACCTCACCCCTCCTCCCCCACCTCACCCCCCACACATACACACCAACCACCTCACCATCCTCCCCCACCTCACCCTCCACACATACACACCAACCACTTCACAGCTCTTACCCCACCTCACTCCCCACACATGCGCACCAACCACCTCACCCCTCCTCCCCCACCTCATCCCCCACACATACACACCAACCACTTCACCCCTCCTCCCCCACCTCACCCCCCACACATACACACCAACCACCTCACCTCTCCTCCCCCACCTCACCCCCCACACATACGCACCAACCACCTCACCCCTCCTCCCCCACCTCACCCCCCCCACACACACAAACCACTTCACAGCTCTTATCACACCTCATCCCCACACATACACACCAACCACCTCCCCCCTCCTCCCCCACCTCACCCCTTAAACATACACACCAACCACCTCACCCCTCCTCCCCCACCTCACCCCCCATACATACACACCAACCACCTCACCCCCCACACATACACACCAACCACCTCACCCCTCCTCCCCCACCTCACCCACCACACATACACACCAATCACCTCACCCCTCCTCCCCCACCTCACCCTCCACACATACACACCAACCACCTCACCCCTCCTCCCCCACCTCACCTCCAACACATACACACCAACCACCTCACCCGTCGTCCCCCATCTCACCCCCACACATACACACCAACCACCTCACCCCTCCTCCCCCACCTCACCCACCACACACACACACCAATCACCTCACCCCTCCTCCCCCACCTCACCCCCCACACATACACACCAATCACCTCACCCCTCCTCCCCCACCTCACCCCCCACACATACACACCAACCACCTCACCATCCTCCCCCACCTCACCCCCCACACATACACACAAACCACCTCACCCCTCCTCCCCCACCTCACCCCCCACACATACACACCAACCACCTCACCATCCTCCCCCACCTCACCCCCCACACATACACACCAACCACCTCACCCCTCCTCCCCCACCTCACCCACCACACATACACACCAATCACCTCACCCCTCCCCAATAAGTATCAGGGTGCTCTATATGTTGCGCACTCTCCATCGAATTTGCCAACCAGATGGCGCTGCACCTCGTGCCCGAGTTCGTGTGATTTATGGGGCGCAAGCGAGTCAGTGAAGCTTAAAAATAACTCGTGGCCTACATTGCAATCTTCCTATGGCAGGATACACGGCGTTCCAGGACGAGACAGGAGTTCCTGGTGTGATACCTAAAATAATTTCCTTCGGTCGTGTGCATATGCTGCTTAACATTTTGGCGATTGTCGAAAAAGAAATTCCAAAATCAGATTGACACCAGGTCGAAAATCAATAAACGTAAACTAGTCAATTGAATTGCATGCTATGGTAACACATGTGGCCGACGCACGACTTATATTTCCTTATTGTCAGCGGGTTTTCCCCCTAAGATGGTTTAAAGAAACTTAATATACTTGTTGTTAGACATGTGTTAGTGACAAATATGGGCGGATCCAGGGGAGGGGGGGTCCAGGGGAGGGGGGGGGGGCGGTCCGGGGGGAACAATGTTTTTTTTAATGCAAACTTAAGGCCTCCTGAAGCGTGGACCGCCCCTGCAGCCCCCCCCCCCCCCCCAGTCGCAAGTTTTGGACTGAATGAACCGATGGACTTTCCCCCCTCTTTCTGGATCCGCCCCTGAACACATAAATCGTTGGGTCATGACGCTCACCTGTCAGCGAGCCAGCCGAAGATAAAGTTGCCCAAGGCTCGTCCACCCAGGTAAACAGAAGCCATCACCTTGGCCTTCCAGGCTCTGTCACAGACCAGGTCCCACTGTAATATTACGGTGTTCATTAGTGTTTATTAATAGTGTAAATAGGCTGGTGTTTTTACCATTTAAGGCTTAATTGAAATTGTTAAAAAATGAAGAGGCATTCAAGCGTTATACCGCAGTTACTGTATTTACACTATTATGACGGAATCGAGGAAACAAAATGATGACAGATTACATACTGATCCCAAGAAAGTAGTCTTGTAAGCCATATTTCTGCACATGAAGACGTGCCAAGGACCCACCCCCGATAAGGTAACTGGGGTTGGATTAAACATGCCCCAGATATGAAGGCACAAAGGTACGTATCTGTTCACCAGCGACAACTTAAAGATGCCAGGGCGCCAACCCGTAACCTGTTGAGCTTGGGCTCAACTTCCTTACCAGCTGAAACCGTGCAGAGGAATGTAAAAAAAGTACGTTGATTTATCCTTGCAACAACCATAAATATTGTCAGTTGCTGACATGACTGGCTGTTACTGCTGTACATGGCACTCACCTCGGTGACAATGGTGCTGGGTTGATCAGCGCCATACTCCCATTCTAAGCAGGGCTCCACGGACACATCCTTATCGTCCCACAACCTTGACCTTGGCATCTCTTCCGGATCATCCCCGACATCCTCACGACAGACCTCCGCCAGGAAGGAATCCGGGAAACTGGATCCATTGAGTCCGCCATACCGCAAGCAGTGGTCGATCCGAGAAGCCTCAGACGTCCCGTTGGGCGCGGAATCCAAATCTGTGGAAGCGTCCTTGACCGGAGAGGTCAAGGCCGCCTGTTGTTCCCAGGAACAGTTCCGGAAGGCGGTGTCGTTCGTCATGTACTCCGGAACCCGGCATCGCGTAGAACCCGGATCAGCGGCTATAAACAGTGGGGCCATGATCTGGAAGCCAATAAAGAACTCCTCGATGCCTATCACCATGACGACAATCATCTGGAACCTCCCCATCTCCCCGATGTATCTCGTCAGGATATCGTCCAGCCTCATCTTAAATTAGACCAGATTAAAGATTCTCAGGGAGTGTGCTGGATATGATCGTTGTTTCTCGGGTTTTCTCCTCCGGCTTACTCTCTCCGATCTGTTTCGAGCCACCGATGTTGACTGCTACGCATGGAATCTGTTGTGGGTCAATGGTTCATCATGGACTAGAAACGGGGCCGGGTGTACTGCGTACCTGTCGCCCTGCCCCATCTGTATCGGATATCGTGTTGACTTTGAATTTGACTCGATCAATCGATCGCCACGCTTGTACATAATGTAGAGGTTTACGTTACCGTTACAGCAATTACCACTGTAACATCCCGCTTCTATCGTTTCCATAGTTCATACTTATCGTACTCTCACAACGCTGCACCGCCCAGTCGCTCGTGGTAACATATGTGTAGCACTCACGGCTGAAAACCGATTTGCTTCCTCGAAAAAAACTGTTGGCAATTTATCACCGCATATTAGCCTGTTGAATGTTACCCATGCCGTGAAACACGAGGGGAGTTTTGAGCAATGCAGACAAACCTGAACGGAGATTAATTTAGAAACGGAATAGTAAAGGTCAGTGTAACACTGAGATGCAATGGGGGTGCTTAATTAGGGAGCAGTGGGTCTGTAAAGCCAAAGACAGGGACAAAAATACGTGGCGGTTAGAGGGGTTGCCCCCCCCCCCCCCTCGAAAACTAGGACATTTTCATTTTGTAGATGCAGCCTAGTGGCGGATCCAAGGGACGGGGGGGGGTTCTTAACCCGCCCCTCTCTAACAAGGGGATGTTAAGGACTATTAAAGTCGATAGGTCCCCCCCACGTACATATAAAATGATGGACACCCGCGGTCATTTTCACTCCACCCCCCCCCCCTCGCAAGTTTTTAGTATGCCGATAGCACCCCCCCCCCCTCCCCCGCCCTCGCCCCCCCACACGGTCGCAACCCCACATTTTCCAAATTTCTAGATCCGCCCCTGCAAAGATGATAGGGAAGACTTCATAATCCCAATTCCCTTGCTGGCCCACTCTCACCCGTTCCTGGAGAGTATCCTGCCGTTCGGCTGTTTTCGAAGAACGCCTCAAACCGATAGTTTATCACTGCCCCATCTACGAAAATCATGGATCCGCCCTTCGTAAAGGTTCAGCAGCACATTGGCGTCAAAGTCGAGGGCGCAAATGGCGTCATGCCCTAACTGTCGTGACGACTGTGGGATGACTTACGGGAAGCCGCCAGTTATAGCAAGGAAAATGTTAAATTCAAGGTTCAATCAACCTCCGATGTCATGTATCCTATTGAGTGTTACTGTCGTACGCCCAATTTACGCCAACACACATAGGGAGGAGGGGGGAGGGGGTGAATATATTATAAGAATAATGTTTATTGTCCAAAAAGTAGATCTATACAGATACCCACATACCCACCCGCCAACCCAAAAAAAGCAAAAAAACAAAAACAGAACAGTTCTTTATCGTCCTAACGCCATAGAGAGCCCAGGTCCTACGGTGTAAAGTAAATGTTCGCCTCGTGCGACATGCCCCTAGGTCAGCGCCAACACGTGGTGAGGAGGATGAGGAGTAGGGGGATAAAGATACCCGGGGGATTGAGGGGATGCCAGCTCGGTAACTCATCTCCTCTGTTTTAGCAGTGCTTCTATGATGCTCTATGTTAACATCTTGGGATGATTGTTAGGGAGTGCCACTCATTCAAAATGGAGACATGTGCCATGATGTAGTTATTAACGTTATCTGGGGCAAGCGACAACAAAGGGTGAGGAAGTGTTTGACACTTGCATCGGTGGTTACCATGGATATCTCGGAATGCATGGGTCATCCACCGATGGGTTACTGGGGTTGTGTACTGAACCTGAACACAACTCTTGTCCAGGTCTCTGTACCTCTTCTGCGCAAAATCCGTGTGCAACATACCGAGCGTCGAGTACATGAGGGGAGGGAGGGAGGAAGGGAGCGAGGGACGGGGAGAGAGGAAAGAAGGGAGGAGAGGCCCCTCCGAAGGAAAGGAGTCTGACAGATGGGAGAGAGGCCAGAATGTAACGACGGGGGGAGCAGAGATGGGAGGAGAGGAGGGAGGGAAGTACGGTGTAGGGAGGGTAAAGGAGGATAGTGGAGGGAGGGAGGCAGGGAGGGAGGGATTAGGAGACATGGAGGAATGGAGCAAGGTGAGTAGAGAGAGGGGGGCGGTGGGGGGGTGGGGGGGCAGGGAAAGGAGGGCGGTGGGAAGGAGTGAGGATTGGTCAGTTGTTTTATGTAAGGACGTGTACGTCAACGACAATTGGGCCGAGGTGGCGAGAACCACGTGTACCGTAGTAACGCCAAATTCTTGGTATAGAAACCATTAAGAATAAAGGCTGATTCATTACTAAGTAAAATGAAATGATGGCGCCAACCCTTGTGGAAGATACGCTAATATATCTACCACCTTCTATACCAATGTGAAAATGCAAACAAACTATAGCCACGTACTGTCGATGTCTTAAAGGCTTGTCACATCATGTTGCATTAGATGTACTACAACAGCAACATTTGTCTCGCTTTTAGCTTATATGATGCATAGGGAATGGCTCAACAAAAATGTTTTACCGGAACTTTTAGCGTGTCTGCGCAGTGCGCCTACCAAGCTACCTGTGTGTGGCCTCACATAGTTTACGTAGACGACGAACTGCCTTTTAATACCATATCCCCTCGACATTAATGGAATATCAACACCGCCTTTATACGTAGGTTAGGTTCCACATTCAACATCGTATAACCGTTAACCCTTGAGAGCCCCTCACTGTAAGCACATGCCATCTCATGGTCACATGTGTAACCTTGGCGTCAAGTGCCGCGCATAATCCAAGTGGTTCCCTGGGCCTATTATCGTCTTCCTTTTTTATTAGTTGTGAACAGACATTGTATGACAAGCAGGTCATCATTGACTGGCCATAAGTCTACTTCACCAGCTACACCTCGTACTTCAGTCAGATACACCATGTACTTTACCAGATACACCGCGTACTTCAGTCAGATACACCGCGCACTTCATTCAGATACACCAAGTACTTTACCAGATACACATCGTACTTCACTCAGATACACCGCCTAAGTCATTTAGATACACCGCGTACTTCAGTCAGATACACCGCGTACTTCAGTCATGTACACCGCGTACTTCATTCAGATACACCAAGTACTTTACCAGATACACCGCGTACTTCAGTCAGATACACCGCGTACTTTACCAGATACACATCGTACTTCACTCAGATACACCGCCTAAGTCATTTAGATACACCGCGTACTTCAGTCAGATACACCGCGTACTTCAGTCATGTACACCGCGTACTTCAGTCAGATACACCAAGTACTTTACCAGATACACCGCGTACTTCAGTCAGATACACCGCGTACTTCAGTCATGTACACCGCGTACTTCAGTCAGATACACCAAGTACTTTACCAGATACACATCGTACTTCAGTCAGATACACCGCCTAAGCCATTTAGATACACCGCGTACTTCAGTCAGATACACCAAGTACTTTACCAGATACACCGCGTACTTCAGTCAGATACACCGCGTACTTTACCAGATACACATCGTACTTCACTCAGATACACCGCCTAAGTCATTTAGATACACCGCGTACTTCAGTCAGATACACCGCGTACTTCAGTCATGTACACCGCGTACTTCAGTCAGATACACCAAGTACTTTACCAGATACACATCGTACTTCAGTCAGATACACCGCCTAAGCCATTTAGATACACCGCGTACTTCAGTCAGATACACCGCGTACTTCAGTCGGATACACCGCCTAAGTCATTGAGATACACCACGTACTTCGTGTACTTTACCAGATACACCTCGTACTTCAGTCAGATACACCATGTACTTTACCAGATACACCGCGTACTTCAGTCAGATACACCGCGTACTTCAGTCAGATACACCGCGTACTTTACCAGATACACATCGTACTTCACTCAGATACACCGCCTAAGTCATTTAGATACACCGCGTACTTCATTCAGATACACCAAGTACTTTACCAGATACACCGCGTACTTCAGTCAGATACACCGCGTACTTCACCAGATACACATCGTACTTCACTCAGATACACCGCCTAAGTCATTTAGATACACCGCGTACTTCAGTCAGATACACCGCGTACTTCAGTCATGTACACCGCGTACTTCAGTCAGATACACCAAGTACTTTACCAGATACACATCGTACTTCAGTCAGATACACCGCCTAAGCCATTTAGATACACCGCGTACTTCAGTCAGATACACCGCGTACTTCAGTCGGATACACCGCCTAAGTCATTGAGATACACCACGTACTTCGTGTACTTTACCAGATACACCGCGTACTTCAGTCAGATACACCATGTACTTCAGTCAAATATGCAGTGTACTTCTCGCAGACACACCATGTACTTCAGTCAAATATGTAGTGTACTTCAGTCAAATACACTGTGTACTTTATCAGATACACCGCCTAAGTCATTTAGATACACCGCGTACTTCAGTGAGATAAACCGTGTACTTTCTTTAGAAACACCGTGTACTTCATTTAGATACACCGTGTACTTTACCAGATACACCTCGTGCTTCAGTCAGATACACCGTGTACTTTGCCAGATATACCGCATACTTTGCCAGATAGACCGCATACTTCAGTCAGATACAACGAGTACTTCAGTCAGACATACCGCATACTTCAGTCAGATACACCGTGTACTTCAGTCATATACACCGGGTACTTCAGTCATATACACCGAGTACTTCAATCATATACGCCGTGTACTTCAGTCATATACACCGAGTACTTCAGTCATATACACCGAGTACTTCAATCATATACAATGTGTACTTCAGTCATATACACCGTGTACTTCAGTCATATACATCGTGTACTTCAGTCATATACACCCTGTACTTCAGTCATATGCACCCTATACTTCAGTAATATGCGCCGTGTACTTCAGTCATATACACGGCGTACTTCAGTCATGTACACTGTGTACTTCAGTCATATACACCGGGTACTTCAGTCAGATAAACCGCGTACTTCATTCAGATACACCGTGTACTTTGCCAGATACACCGTGTACTTTACCAGATACACCGTGTACTTCAGTCATAGAGAGCGAGTACTTTAGTCAGACATACCGCATACTTCAGTCATATACACCGTGTACTTTAGTCATATACACCGTATACTTTAGTCATATACACCCTGTACTTCAGTCATATACACCGAGTACTTCAGTCATATACACCGTGTACTTCAGTTATATACACCGGGTACGTCAGTCATATACACCGTGTACTTCAGTCATACACACCCTGTACTTCAGTCATATGCACCCTATTCTTCAGTCATATACACCCTGTACTTCAGTCATATACACCGTGTACTTCAGTCATATACACCGTGTACTTTAGTCATATACACCGTGTACTCCAGTCACATACACCGTATACTTCAGTCTTATACACCGTGTACTTTAGTCATATACACCGTATACTTTAGTCATATACACCCTGTACTTCAGTCATATACACCGTGTACTTCAGTCATATACACCGTGTACTTCAGTTATATACACCGGGTACGTCAGTCATATACACCCTGTACTTCAGTCATACACACCCTGTACTTCAGTCATATGCACCCTATTCTTCAGTCATACACACCCTGTACTTCAGTCATATACACCGTGTACTTCAGTCATATACACCGAGTACTTCAGTCATATACACCCTGTACTTCAGCCATATACACCGAGTACTTCAGTCATATACACCGTGTACTTCAGTTATATACACCGGGTACGTCAGTCATATACACCGTGTACTTCAGTCATATACATCCTGTACTTCAGTCATATACACCCTGTACTTCAGTCATATGCACCATATACTTCAGTCATATACACCCTGTGCTTCAGTCATTTACAACGGGTACTTCAGTCATTTACACCCTGTACTTCAGTCATATACACCCTATACTTCAGTCACATACACCCTGTACTTTAGTCATGTACACCATGTACTTCAGTCTTATACACCGTGTACTTCAGTTATATACACCGGATATTTCAATCATAACCACCGTGTACTTCAATCATATACATCGTGTACTTCAATCATATACATCGTGTACTTCAGTCATATACACCCTGTACTTCAGTCATATACACCGTGTGCTTCAGTCATTTACACCGGGTGCTTCAGTCATATACACCGGGTACGTCAGTCATATACATCGTGTACTTCAATCATATACATCGTGTACTTCAGTCATATACACCCTGTACTTCAGTCATATACACCTTATACTTCAGTCAAATACACCCTGTACTTTAGTCATGTACACCGTGTACTTCAGTCATATACACCGTGTACTTCAGCCATATACACCTTATACTTCAGTCAAATACAGCCTGTACTTCAGTCATATACACCCTGTACTTCAGTCATATACACCCTGTACCTTAGTCATGTACACCGTGTACTTCAGTCATATACACCGTGTACTTCAGTTATATACACCGGATATTTCAATCATATACACCGTGTACTTCAATCATATACATCGTGTACTTCAATCATATACATCGTGTACTTCAGTCATATACACCGTGTACTTCAGTCATAAACACCGTGTGCTTCAGTCATTTACACCGGGTACTTCAGTCATATACACCGTGTGCTTCAGTCATTTACACCGGGTACTTCAGTCATATACACCGTGTGCTTCAGTCATTTACACCGGGTACTTCAGTCATATACACCCTGTACTTCAGTTATATACACCTTATACTTCAGTCAAATACACCCTGTACTTTAGTCATGTACACCGTGTACTTCAGTCATATACACTGTGTACTTCAGTCATATACACCGGGTACGTCAGTCATATACACCGTGTACTTCAGTCATATACATCCTGTACTTCAGTCATATACACCGGGTACTTCAGTTATATACACCGTGTACTTCAGTCATATACACCGAGTACTTCAGTCATATACACCGAGTACTTCAGTCATATACAATGTGTACTTCAGTCATATACACCGTGTACTTCAGTCATATACATCGTGTACTTCAGTCATATACACCCTGTACTTTAGTCATATGCACCCTATACTTCAGTAATATGCACCGTGTACTTCAGTCATATACACGGCGTACTTTAGTCATGTACACTGTGTACTTCAGTCATATACACCGGGTACTTCAGTCAGATAAACCGCGTACTTCATTCAGATACACCGTGTACTTTACCAGACACACCTCGCACTTTAGTCAGATACACCGTGTACTTTGCCAGATACACCGTGTACTTTACCAGATACACCGTGTACTTCAGTCATAAAGAGCGAGTACTTTAGTCAGACATACCGCATACTTCAGTCATATACACCGTTTCCTTAATCATATACACCGTATACTTTAGTCATATACACCCTGTACTTCAGTCATATACACCGTGTACTTCAGTCATATACACCGTGTACTTCATTTATATACACCGGGTACGTCAGTCATATACACCGTGTACATCAGTCATATACACCCTGTACTTCCGTCATATACCCCCTATACTTCAGCCATATACACCGTGTACTTTAGTCATATACACCGTATACTTTAGTCATATACACCCTGTACTTCAGTCATATACACCCTGTACTTCAGTCATATACACCGTGTACTTCAGTCATATACACCGTGTACTTTTAATCATTTTACACCGTGTACTCCAGTCACATACACCGTATACTTCAGTCTTATACACCGTGTACTTCAGTCATATACACCGCATACTTTAGTCATATACACCCTGTACTTCAGTCATACACACCCTGTACTTCAGTCATATGCACCCTATTCTTCAGTCATACACACCCTGTACTTCAGTCATATACACCGTGTACTTCAGTCATATACACCCTATACTTCAGTCATATACACCTTATACTTCAGTCAAATACACCCTGTATTTTAGTCATGTACACCGTGTACTTCAGTCATATACACCGTGTACTTCAGCCATATACACCTTATACTTCAGTCAAATACAGCCTGTACTTCAGTCATATACACCCTGTACTTCAGTCATATACACCCTGTACCTTAGTCATGTACACCGTGTACTTCAGTCATATAGACCGTGTACTTCAGTTATATACACCGGATATTTCAATCATATACACCGTGTACTTCAATCATATACATCGTGTACTTCAATCATATACATCGTGTACTTCAGTCATATACACCCTGTACTTCAGTCATAAACACCGTGTGCTTCAGTCATTTACACCGGGTACTTCAGTCATATACACCGTGTGCTTCAGTCATTTACACCGGGTACTTCAGTCATATACACCGTGTGCTTCAGTCATTTACACCGGGTACTTCAGTCATATACACCGTGTGCTTCAGTCATTTACACCGGGTACGTCAGTCATATACACCGTGTACATCAGTCATATACACCCTGTACTTCCGTCATATACCCCCTATACTTCAGCCATATACACCGTGTACTTTAGTCATATACACCGTATACTTTAGTCATATACACCCTGTACTTCAGTCATATACACCCTGTACTTCAGTCATATACACCGTGTACTTCAGTCATATACACCGTGTACTTTTAATCATATACACCGTGTACTCCAGTCACATACACCGTATACTTCAGTCTTATACACCGTGTACTTCAGTCATATACACCGCATACTTTAGTCATATACACCCTGTACTTCAGTCATACACACCCTGTACTTCAGTCATATGCACCCTATTCTTCAGTCATACACACCCTGTACTTCAGTCATATACACCGTGTACTTCAGTCATATACACCGAGTACTTCAGTCATATACACCCTGTACTTCAGCCATATACACCGAGTACTTCAGTCATATACACCGTGTGCTTCAGTCATTTACACCGGGTACTTCAGTCATATACACCCTGTACTTCAGTTATATACACCTTATACTTCAGTCAAATACACCCTGTACTTTAGTCATGTACACCGTGTACTTCAGTCATATACACCGTGTACTTCAGTCATATATAGCGTGTACTTCAGTCATGTACACCCTGTACTTCACCGTGTGTGTAGTCATGCACCGAGCATGGATGATGGAGTTGGAGAGCAGAGACCCCTGTCTTGCACGGTTACGTAATGACTCACTGGCCCGTGGTGGTATTCGAGGAGGACACGCATGGAAATGTCTATGTCTTATGAACAAATAGTCCCTCAACGACCTTACTTATGAATCACAGGCTGGTCCACAAGAATGGGATTATATTGTGGGTATAATCCTCTGTGCGATATGACACTAATAAATATATGATAATATCATGTAGTTATGTTAATGGTTTTCACTTAAATCAAGGCCCTCTTCGCTCTAATAGGGGTCTGAAAGGGGTAAATGGCGACACGCGACACAGGGGTATTTGACAAAGTCGACCTTCGACATTGATCCCCAAATTCTGACACTGAGGATTAGAAAAAGCTACATCGAGTTGGATTTTAGAAAAAAAAACGACTCTAAACTTGGCAAAAAGCGAGACGGAACGTCGTCAAAGGTCGATATTCGACACTTGGAATTGTAAAAAATAGACACTGCAACGGGGGTTGCAGACCCCTTTTAATCCACTGTCCAGTAGCTGTACCCGATTCATTGAATCTCTATCGGCCGTAATATACTATATAATATATGTGTTGTGCTTCACCAGGATTTTTGGCCATAGCAATAAAGAAAGTGTCGACCTAGTGTCAGTCGATTCTTCCCCTGATAAAGACTGGGACGTGGTCCACAACAAACATCCTTATTGCCACCGCCTGTGTGACGACCGTTGGTGTTGGTTCCGATACCACTCGGGAAGGCGCGCGCCAACGACGTACGTGAGCCTCAATTGGGGAGAGTACGGTACGGGGATGGCGCGGGGCGCGGACGCAGGCACGGGTGCTGGAAAACGTCGTACCTGCACTAATCTGCCCTGGCGGCGAGCGCTCACACCAACCACGGCATGCATGTCAACAGCCCCCCCCCCCCCCCCTCCTCCCCTCCTGAGGGTCCGTCTATAGTCGAGTGAGTCGAAGGCAGAGAGTGGCCGCCCAGCTGCCCATGCGGACGACGGCCTTATCTGCTCCACGACACGGACCCGCGGCCACGCCCCCTAGCGGAATGGACTCTAATACAACCTTGGTCGTTTGGTTGTTTGGCATCCCTCCCGCTGCAAGTATAGTAGATCAAAGTCACTTGACTTGACGAAAACGTTATTTGTATCTGTACTTCCCGCCAATTAAGACATAACTGGCATAATATGCAGCAATAATAAATTATCATTCCCATTTAAATAAAATGTATAACATTTGCTTCAAACGTTAAATGGTAAATATGGCAGCAAAAGCACATTTACGTTAGTTAGTCATTAATTGTAAGCCATGGTCAGCGTATTGAACAGTTTTTGAGGATGCTGTATGGTTTCAGGCAATGAATGTTAATGGCAAGAATAAATAATTGTTGCACTAATCAGGTCATAAAATATTTTAAAAAATCCTACATTGCATAATTTGGGCGGGAAGCGGTTTGCTCGGTGACGGTGATGGTGACGGTGACGGTGACGGTGACGGTGACGGTGACGGTGACAAGGACGGGGACGGGGACGGGGACGGGGACGGAGGGGACGGGGACGGGGACGGGGACGGAGGGGACGGGGACGGGGACGGAGGGGACGGGGACGGGGACGGAGACGCAGGTGACGGGGACGGGGACGGGGACGGGGACGGGGACGGGGACGGGGACGACAGCAGTAACGTACAGTAACTCCATGCTGTCCTGTAATTGGTGCCACATCTCCAGGCTTTATTCATGACCGATATATGTATCTGTCAATCGCCATACATTGCACCGAGACGCCGTCCCGAGGCCTTTGCCCACTCCCCTCCCCTCTGCTCCCCCCGCTAAAAACCTGGCCATAGATTTGTCCCGTCCGTTATGTGGGCAAGATAAGACAATCCGTGGTGGGTTTTCCCTTGCCTCCCCCACAGATACGCGAGTCTATAAAAAGCGAGGGGTAAGACAGTTCATAACGGTCCAGTTGAAGGTCAGCGTGTCTAAGCCTCCACACCCCCTCCCTCCTCTTACTCCTCCCGAACTAACCATCAGGGGGTGAGAAATCGGACTCCGCGTCTTTGTAGCGGAAGTCACGTGCCCCCAATGACGTCACCAAGCACTAGACAATCCAGCTCTTCCAAGAAACATATCACCAAGGAACATACACCGACATACCCTAACATCACCGGGTGACACGCCCCCCCCCCCCACCTCCCCTCCGCTCGCTCCCCAAGCTCCTCACCCTCTACTCCTCACCCCTCCCCCCTCCCCACCCTCTTCGGAGTTATTCTCTGGCGCAGTAATCAGGTCGGTTTACAGCTAACGGCAGTCTACTTCTTTCTTTCTGGCGCAGTAATCTGGCCAACAGCATTTGATATTGCACTATTTGGTGTTTATTATGTTGCACCAATTTATTAATAAATACAATGCTATGTAAAACATGTGGCCTTTATCGCTATTTATACTCTCTCTCTCTCTTTTCTTTCTCTGTCTATCTCATTCCCTGTCACCTTCTCTAGTTCTCTCTGTAAGTCGTCCTTTGACGTATTAATATCGTCCCCACGGCGTTACGGCCAATGGTAGTTGATGTTCCACTCTTCACAAAAAAACCGGGGCATTGACGAATTAAAATAAAACACAATAGGTATTATATAACCTAAGTTCTTCCCGCAGTGTGTGTATACATCTAGATATATATATCCTTCGTTTTGGGTGCCGCATTTACGCATTCTAATGAGACTGAAGTACGTGCAAGTAGTCTCAAACGACAGCGAGACACTCTTTCTCTCATCACAATATATAAATATATCAAAAAATGCAGACAGGCAGACATATGGAATCTAACAAATGTTGTTCAATTCAGTCCAAACGCACTGCCTATTCCAGTCTCTCGGTGATGATCACATATAGAATTTATTGTGAATTGTGACCTGATCTGACGGTACATCATGAGCGACATCCACTGATTCCATTTATAACAGATACCAAATATTGCTCTATATATAACTACTCCTGTCATGTTTCCCCGCTGAGAGCGTCCCGTCCTCGAGCCTGACATGTTAACACCGCCTCCCAGAATAGGTTTACCTATTGTATGACCCCCTCAACAAGTCCGTGCCAGACGCAAATACCTTGTCTAATGGACTTCGTGACAACTGGCAATGTTCTTTTTGTTTTCCAGGTAAGTCTGCAAATAAGGTAAAAGCTGAACTGGCTGGAAATGGACTGAAAAACCCAGATGATGACGCACGCGATTGACGCACCTGTCTAGATGCGGTTACAAAGGAAGGTTGTTTTCTGCCACTTTTATGCACACATGGGCTAAATCAAGAAACCTCCTGACGTCCATGGAATGAATGACATGTAAAAACGTCCTCAGAGAAAATTCAGCGAACAAAGCTTACAAGGATGCATTACCAATGCATTATAATTCTAAATATTGGCAGTTTGGACTAAAACAAAAATCGTGGGATGAATTTCAGACTATACGAACGTGTGTGGGAAACAACACGCTCACGTGTTTCTTAAAATAACTTTTTACTGCTATATTAACGGGTAACGTATCTCACTGAATATCCTGCTATTTTAAAGGCGAGGTCTGTTAAAGTGACATTTCGCCGCCCTCGCCTCCACGGTTTTTTTTAACGATAAAGTCATATGGTTGCCATGTGATTGATCACTTGTTGATGTCATCTGATTGGTTACTGGGTGATGCAATCTGATTTGGTTGCTGGGTGATGCGATCTGATTGGTTACTGGGTGATGCAATCTGATTTGGTTGCTGGGTGATGCGATCTGATTGGTTACTGGGTGATGCAATCTGATTTGGTTGCTGGGGGATGCAATCTGATTGGTTACTGGGTGATCACGGGGATTTGTATACCTCTGTAAATTGAGGGATTCAGAGATGTGTTCCTTCTGTTACAATAACATAGACACAATAGAACACATGTATGCTTTGGGGATTGCACGATTGTAAGGCAATTTTGGACAGATCTGATAGGATAATTGAAATACGAAATAAATAAATAATAAGCCTTGCTATGAAATATAAAACAAAACAGATAACTAGTTAAGGCCTGCTGCCCAGTGACACACCAAGATCCAACAGGCGTCAAGTGGATTACTGATGCTTCCCACTTTCTTGAAGTGATTTATGTCAATCATGTGACTATACCCATTTACTAACATAAGGTTCGTAACTTTAAAAATGGAGATATTTTTCAAAAGATACACTATGAATGTCTTAATAACTGGAACATAAGCGCTGTTAAACTGGCAAACGTGTAGAAACGAATGTGCGCCGCCACCTGTTCCCTCGTCAGTTTGAGAGGCGAATTTGAAGGTGAGCTAAGAAAGGTAGAAAGAGTTACCAAAGTTCATGAGGCCGCGAAGGCTGACGTACTTATAAGGTTAACATCCCATAACTTTGGTCGCAACAGTAGTATTACTCTACATTTATTTAAAGAAAAAATCTAGGAATTTGAAAACCAGGGGGGTCAAAATTACCGGTAGGGTTGACCAACTTTTTTACTCCCGGGAGGGGGGCCTCCGCACCTCAGATGGCCTTGATTTTGCATGGTAAAACAGCATTCTTCTTCAAAAAGAGCCATTGAAAATGTCTCGACTTGAACGGTCCTTAAAATCTCGCCGCTTAAGGGGGTGGGGGGTTTAAAGAGTTTAAACTACCCCCCCTCCCCCCGGGATCCGCCACTTTATTTGTAGCCATGGGAAACCCATTCCAAGACGGTGCCACATATCAATCAACACAGTTCAAAAGTAGTCAGTTCAACGACCTGTACGTCAGCCAAGCTAGTGTTGCCCACGGTGCGAAACACGGAGCGGAACAAGCTCATTCTGGATCAATCCAGATGGCATTGTTCAGAACGCATCCCTGTTTCCGGCATCATTCCCAGATGCCAGAGCCAAGGTGTCATCCATCCAGATTAGATATCTTTCTTCGAACCGCGTCCAACTTCTTGTTCTGGCCAAGCATGCGAACCTCCACGCCCCCCCCCCCCCAACTTCAACCCCCGCACTCCTCCCACCAACTCCCAACCCCGCACCCCGGTTTTTGCTGCTACAAACCTCAGGCGTCCTCCCGCCATAAAAATCACTATAATGCCGGAATACCCAGCCATTGTTGTTTCTATTTATACTGGGACGAGCCTCCTGGCGTAGTGGTTAACGTGTCAGTCTCACCTGTGACAACACGACCCCACCTCTGAATCCCAATTGTTCCTCAGGCGCCTAGGGGTGGGAGAACACAATACATATATGATATGTACAAAGAGGGAGGCAGGGAAAGATGAGAGCAGAGAGAAAACTGCGGATGTCTCGTCTTGTTATTCTTGGCAACGTGGTCATCTCGCCAACAAAGATTGCTAAGTGATGGGTGGGGCGGAGGGGTAGCCTGGTGGGAGGTGGTGGAGGGGGGGAGGGGCGTGGGGAGGGGGTCGCCCAGTACCGCCGCCGCCCAGTGCACCCCCTAAGGGCTCAGGGCGGTCAGCCCATTAGTCGCCCCCGTACGGCGATTGTCATAGTTACCGTACTCACTCTCTCGAGACTCACTCTCTTCTTCCCAGCACCCTCCCCATACTCCACCCCACCCCCCTCCAACATTACCAGCCCTCTTTACTGCCCCATCCCCAACCCTCTCTATCAGCACCCTCCCCACGTCCACCCTCACTCCCATCCACCACTCCTCCATCCCTGCCACCTCTCGTATAATGTACCCCCGCCTGTCAAAGCTCACCCCCCCCCATCGTACCCCCACCCCCCACCATCTTACCCCCCCCCCCCTATACCACACACACACGATCTTACCCCCATCCCGTAACAATCCCTTTACCTCCCCCCACCCCCCCCCCCTTTAACACTTGCCTACGCCCAACCTGCGATCTTACGCTCCTCACAACGCTTGTCGATCACGTCATACTCTATACCCGGTGTAACGGATGTACAAAGCCACGAGACCGACATGGATTACCTAGTCGGTCTGGATTCCGGAAGAGAGGGAATGCCAGTCAAATGACAACAAGCTGGGCGAGGTATGCCGTAAGGGGAAGCAAGGGAAGGGGGGGGGGAGGTGGGGGCGGGGACCGGGCCATCATGAGGGGTTACTTATGTAGCTATGACTACCCAGAATATAGGTCCAGGCGACTGGTATTGGGTCGCTGCTATTGGTTTCATGGTTAGCCGGAAGCTGATTTAAATTATATATGTAATTAACAACCGATAACCGCGAAATTGGCAAGAATTGCAGGATGCTAATCGCGGGGTCGAAAAAAGGTATTTCCCCCTTCCTATCAATGCCATCTCTCGGCTTCTAAGTAATGTTTATTTAGCACTTACACATATTTTTAAAACTAAACTGTTACCTATAATTTCGTGATTTAATCCCATGTAATAAGTTTTTGAGCGACATCATTGAAAAATATCTTCATCTTCGTCTGCATTTCTATAAGGAAGTTACATGACATGGACACTTTGCTCCTTATTCAATATTGTTATTATGATTGTAACCAATACACAATACAATACATAGGTGAATCCATGTCATGACCTTTCATCATGTAGTAAATGATGAAAGGTCATGAGTGACGAGCTCACCGGGGGGGGGGGTTACACCGGGGGGGGTTACACCGGGGGGGGTTACACCGACGCGTGCATTTTGCTCCAACAATGGCTTCCAGGCTCAAAAAGAGACGGGCTGAGGCCACATAACGGTACACATGTCTTATACTTATACCATTGTATACAATATCGGGCTTTCTGATTAGGTATAGTCACTGCCTGCACGAAGCGTTTATACCTTCTTTCGATACCGTTACTGTGATGCTGGTCTGTACAATGATGATACCGACAACTCCAGTTGTTCATTAAGATTTAAAGTACAGGAACCTCTCTCATTATTGTGTTATTCTCTCCGGAGTTTTGGGGTTTATTAACGCTCTGCTTACGTCATATTATGTATTTTTATGGATCATTAGGCCCAAATGCATTTTGTCGTGAAACAACTCATGAGCGCACAAATGGCTGATCGTCTCTTGCTAATTCGTCATCATGTGAACTAAGAAGAACGGATGCCCAGTCCTTGTCATTAATAACACAGCCAAGAACAAGTGATGTGCCGACTAATGTCCTACACACGTGCACAACAGGCCGATAATCCCAAGCCAAGCCGCCTCACAGCCCAGCCTATTACACAACACTTCCAGTTCCTCTCGCATACCAACTTCCGGTGACTGACACGCCCCCAATCAAAGGAACTCCAGAGTAGTACATCAACGAGATAACAAGATAAATATAGTTTTACCTTTCTGTTTTTACCTTTGTAAGTAAACCGCTGGAAGCAAAATGATGGCATGTGAGGCATAGTTTATTGGCTGTTGTTTATTCATTACCTGCGGCGTCTTACAAACATGGCGGGAGGGGAAGTCGGTCAGGAGAGCCTTTTTGTTGCTCTATTTGTTTACCTTGGCGCCACGGACACCACGCGAGACACCGCGATGTAAACAGCGCCAGCCAGACAGCATCAGCAACATTCTCGACCGACAACCAAGCCCAAACAATATCGTTTTTTTATATATTATGCACGACTTGATGCCAAGAATTACCAGTCGAGCAGGAGAAACATACCACTGTACATGCAATATACAGGTAAACCTCTAAGGTCGTTGACCCCAGTCACTGGATATGGATATCACAGTTTCATGCACTCTGATTGCATCTTATGGGATGTAGCGAAGGAAACTCAACAGACCGGGTCGATGTTGGACATCGCACGTCATTACGTTATTCGGTCTATCTTCCATGTTACAGCCGACGAAATAGATTACTGTAGTAAATGGCAGACGTGAGTAATACATGAGCTATGTTGAAACAATGATTCGCTCTTACGTGGAGAACGACCCTATTCCATGACGATTCTTGGCCTGGTTCTGCCCATATGTACACAAAGGTGGCCCTAAAAACAGTGAATCAATGAAACAATACAGCGATGAGAGACAATATTCACAATTGACAATGGATGCCAAATGGTTTCTATGTCCTTGCAGGGGCGGATCTAGGAACTTGCCAAAGGGGGGGGGGGGTTGCTCTCTGAAAACTTCCGACCAAGGGGAGTGTGCTCTCTGAAAACGCGCGGGGGGGTGGGGGGGGAGAGGTCGTGCTCGGAGAAGCCGACTTTAACAGTGTCAGTGTATGTTCAGGTTCCCAAGGGGGGCGTTGCTCTCTCTTTGAAAACTTGCGACTGGGGGGGGGGAGCTGCTCTGAAGACTTGTGACCGGAGCGGGGGGGGTTTGGGCTTGGTGAACCCGCTTTAATAGTGTATGTTCAGTTTTCCCATGGGGAGGGGGGTTGCCCCCTAACCCCCCTAAACCCCCCCCCCCCCTAGATCCGCCACTGAGCCTTGAAACAAGACTCGATATTCCTCTCCCTATCCTAAGACTGAGTGGTGCTGCTCTCTGGTGGGCGATGTGGGTGGTACAGTGTTGATCTACAGGTTTGGTTGGTCTGGCGTAGACAGGTGTTCATCATTTGCAGAAGACTACGGCTATTCGTCGTTCGCTAATTTAAGTAACCGTCAGAAAACTAACGCAATTTGATGCCAAGAATGTGCAGTGGATGTGTTGATGGAATCTTGGCGCGACTCTTCGTCTTACCAGAGAGCAATGGCTGACCGACATATTAAGAAGGGGGTGCAAGGGGGGTCACGAAGAATACATTTCTTTATTCCCAGTTTACGATCATTTAAAGGGACAGTGACCGTGATGTAATCCCAGTAAAATATCACAAATTAGACATATTGCTAAATTATCTAGAATTTGTTCATCGCACATCAGAAAGCGAAAAGGCTGACCGTAAACTTGTCGGGTATGGCCAAATTAAATAACATCGACGTCAATCAAGACCTTAAATTAAGAAGAAAATTCAATTTCTACTGCAAGCTGCTAAGTATGTATGCAAGGGCGGTTAATGAAAGGAGTGTTGTCCACGGGTACAAAATGTTCGGTCATTAGGTCAAAGTTATCCATACATACCACCAACCTCACATACTTTATCGCCGCGGGAAAAACCATGGGGCAGAATTTATTATATAATTAAGTTACCTCCCTGCTATTCTTTAGATTCAGCAATGTACCTGGATTGCTCTACTTTGTGGCGCGCAAAATCCACTTACCATCTCTATATAAAAGCGGAAATTGTTTTCGGATTTATTTGAAGGCATATGACCTACTTGAAAACATTCCTCAACACCCCCCCCCCCCCCCACACCTCCCCTTACCTCAGAGTACCGTCCGTATTCACGCTGACGTTCATGTCCGTTCATCTATTTCTTTGACGCGTGTATAATTTTTGCTTCGGCGCCTGCATGCCCTGAATTCTCCCCATTCCTATCGAATCTCTGAGTCTTAATTTGTAGTTTTGAGCAGTTTTGACTCAAGGTTCGTCGGTCTGCATGGAGTACACCATGGCTATGAAGACTGGAGTTAAGAAACCGCCATGACCTTTGATATAGTGGTCGTTTGATACGTAACTTTCCTTGTTATCCTTCGAAAGAAGACCGTCAGCCACCAAGATACAAAGGCATGTATGTACGCATATATCAATATGTGTTTTTTTTTTTGCTTACAAAACCAGTGCCTAGATCTGCCGTGGCATGAAGTTAAGTATTTCACTGGTTGCCCTTTTATTACCCGTAGACTGGAGTTCATATGTCACCCCGATGAATGCTGGTATCCAGGGGTCCAGGGTTGCGGTATCTTCTTTGGAATTCCCTTTGTATGTGGCGGGTACATCGCTAGCCCTGTCACCGTCTCCCTACCCACCCCACCCACCCATTCAACTATCAGTCAGCGTCAGAGATCTTAACAGATGACACCTGGGCTTGAAATGTTGGTGCGTAGTCATGCATATATGTATATAGCTGGCTGAATTACATGATGGACCTATACCAGAGTGGACCCGAGATTCACACTATTTCACAGTAGGAAGATGACACGTCAAATTCAAGGTTTTTAGCACTAAAATGTGTGTGCACAAACGTTGAACATATTGGCTCATTTAAAAAAAAACATGCGTCACTTAATGGAGATTACTCCATTACTCATGCACATACAAAAATTGGTGCAAAATTATTGGTTGAAGTGGACCAAAGCATATCCTGGAATAATTATGGATAGATTTGTGAACCAATTTCCAGGCTGAAATGTCATCAAGGACTTAGTTCGCGGATCGAAGCAGGTTTTTTCTATTACACCGGCTACATGGTCTCGTGAGCGAGAACACCGTCTTGGTTTGTTGTTGTAAATAGTCCGTCAAATTCTGTCATGCCGAGTGAACACAAATGTAACCTTATAATGTTTTACATGTATCACAGTATACAAAACACTCGTAGATCAACGACTGCATAGCTTTCCCACAACAATATTTTGTAAGATTAAAGAAGGACGAGAAGAAAGACTCAATGTAGCCTGCCACCCAAGTCAGTATATCAGTATGACTTTTAAACTTTAGTATTTAATTTAATCTGGTTATCGCATGGTTCGTGGATGTTCGATATGTATAAGATGTACTATGTCTGGAGACCAGCCTGTAGTGCCAATAAAAGCAGTGGGTAAATTGCGGATGTTACATCATACCATTCTTCTATTTTTCACTTTTACATTAATGTCACTCATGGTTTTCTTGTGTTAAGTTAGGCTGTCCTGCAACAGCAGAAATACCGAGGCATTAGGGCAAGGTTGTTTTCCGACAAGATTCAGATCAGGTATTAAAAGCTTAAAGCATAATTCATTCAATTTGAATTTGAAGCCATCTCGTTTGGCTTTAAATGGTCCGAACTTTAGCACTGTAAACAGTCTGCGTCCGGTCAACACCCATTACCCCTGTTATGGATTCTCATCCTTATCCTGTTCTCAACGTGCTTCAATACAAAGTAGACCCTCGGAGCAATCAAATGGGTCCAGGGATACACCCAAGACCTATTTATATATATATCATGCCTATAAATATATTGTCACTGAACAGAGCCGCGGGTGCATCTATTGAAAACATCCGTTTGAAAGGTTTAACGAGGGAAGCTGTTTTCTCCGCAGGTACAAGACATTCCGGACCAGCAGAACAACATATTCATTTCGAGCTGTCAGACGCGAATGGGATCTCGTTCAGTTCCCGCGTGACTACATGCAGCCCATGCGATGAGTGCCGTTTTAATGGCTGCCATTGGGCAGAGAGTGCGAGGTTATGCCCCTCAGTGTACAGGCGTATTAAGTTGATCACGGCACCCCCAGTGCAGGCGTCGGGCTGAAAAACATTTCGGGGTTCAATCGATACTGAACAGTACCCCCCCCCCCCTCCCCCCGGGATCCTCCATCAGCAATATGTATGGCGATTTGTCAGTAACTTTATATTGATACAAAGTGTTGTGTTACTATGTAGTTTTCGGTAGTTAGTATTGCATGGTCATGACGAAATGTTATTTTGTACGGCTTTTTGAAATCAGTCCTGTACTAGACAAACAGTCACAGACTAAGTACTTTGGGTGCTATGTTAACGAATAAGTACTTTGGGTGCTATGTTAACGAATAAGTACTTTGGGGTGCTATGTTAACGAATAAGTACTTTGCGGTGCTATGTTAATAAAGAATTACTTTGGGTACTGTCTTACCGAATAAGTACTTTGGGTGCTACGAAGAATTACTTTGGGTACTATCTTAACGAATAAGTACTTTGGGGTGCTATGTTAACGAAGATGTGCTTTGGTATGTTAACGATGAAGTACTTGGGGTGGTATTTTAACGAAGAGGTGCTTTGGGGTACCATGTCATGTAAGTGCCTTGGGTATTTTATACACATTTGCTTTGGGGTGCTAAGTGTTTTGGGTTGTACTATGTTGACGATATTATCCTTATTTCAGTACAATGTTAACGATGGCCCAGAAAAGATGGCTGTGTTGTTGCCCGAACAAGGCATCCAGGGACCAAAGAATTATCCGTTGAAAGCGAAAAGTATTTATTTTCGCTCCCATCATCTCTGGCATTCGTTCTGGGAACTCCCATAAACCTTAGCGACTACTTGTTCTAGTTTTATTCTTTTCAAAGCATCATAGACGGATTATCTTACGACGCCGACAGACCGTTGTCAGATAACCTGGGTACTTTTTCAAAAGAGCTTCAAATTCCTGCCAACATGCCTTGATATTAAGTCAGCCCGTAACAACACCAACAGTTAAGTACACTTATTATTAATAACTAGTTCGTCTATTATTATTACCGGTAAATATCTGCCATCTATTTGGCTACTTACAAAGTGACATCATTACAACTGTCCTTCCTTCTCTCTCTCTCGCTCTTTCTATCTTTCTGTCTTCCCCTCGCTCTCCCGCTCTATCCATCTCTCTTACCATCTCTCTTCCTATCTCTCTTACCATCTCTCTAGTCACCTCTTACCATCTCTCTAGTCATCTCTTACCATCTCTCTAGTCATCTCTTACCATCTCTCTAGTCATCTCTCTTTCAACCGCTCTTATCTCCAAGTCGTTGTCAGAGCAGTTCAACATACTTATCTGTGGGTCACTAGCAGTTAAAATCCAAAACGGTAACATGTTGGTCTATTTTGGTCAACGCAGTCATTCATCAACCACGTTTTTTCGTCGTAAGCACCTCGTGGGCAAAATTGATTCATACCCATGTTAATGTGCCGGAAGGTTCTTTGGCCCACTTTAGTCCTTAGGTGAACAAATGGGCCTAGAATACCAACATCTTATTACTTTTTTTTTTTTCAATTGATGTGAAGTGCTTTGGAGTTGGTAGAGTATATCTGGTCACGTGCCAAAGTCGACCAATCAGCGTCCCCCGGCTTCCCTTTGTCTTCCCATTCGTTGAACATGGCAACTTTACTCTGCATTCATAACTTGTATATCCCGTAGATTTGTGACATAACGTCAAGGTTTGATGATAAACTCATGCTGGCTACGCTGGATGTATTGTAGCGGGACAGTGGGTGTGGCTGAAGTGCTAATAGATAACGTGCAAGTTGAGATGTCCCTTGCTATAATATCTCCCCCTCAGGCAAACAGAAAACTAAAGCAAACGCAGGGAATCAATTACCTACCCATTCACGTGTAGACAGTTTTCACATTTAATAATTACAGTAAAGAGACAAAAGAATAATTGCGGGTTAGGGGCGTTTACCTTAGCTCACGCCATAGTCCTTAAAACGGGCATTAAAACTACGTGCATTTAACGGCGTGCTCTGGTGGTGAAGACACTCCCTCTCCGTCGTAAACAACTCCTATAACGAACGCAGAAGTGGGTTCCGTGGGTCAGCCCCGCCGTTAAAGTCACCTTTTATGGGCTTGTTTATCCCGCCTTTGATAGCCTGAGGTATGAGGTATTCGCCCTGTTGTCGGTGGTATACACCGCTGGAGGTAGGGTGGGCGGGGGGGGGGGGGGGGCGGGGACATCCAGACCCACCCATCGGAGGACAATTAATTGTTGGTGGCCGTAATAAAATGGGTCTTGGGAGTATTTGGGTTGTTGTCTGTCGGGGGTTTTTCGGACGGCAGGCCAGGCCACTCCGGGGTGTGAGGCTGGCTGCCATTGGCTCTCAGCTGAGAGACGGACTCTGTGTGGCTCAGTTGGTAGAGCATTGCCCTTCATATGGAGGTTGGGGAGGAGAACCTGCATCCATTCTCGAGTGGAGGGAGGGGTGCGGGAGGTCACAAATCAGTGATATCATTATAGCGGTGAGCCAGTTTTAGCCCATGTGTCCAAAAAGACATTCTATTTATCCTCCCGTCCATTCTCGGGGTCGCAGCGCGGCGAAGGACATGTCAAGGTTGTGACCTTGGCTACCATATGGCATTTGGAGGGCAAGTCAAGTGGTCGCTATACATGCTGTTACATTGGTACAGAGGTATCATAGAGGTGGCTGGCACCGACCAGGATATCGCCAAGGGTGAGGCTAATAATGCAAGAGTACTTATATTTTGGCCCAGAAAGTTTTACAGCATGTTGAAAAAACAAGTTGATTTCTCAAGGTCTCCGGCCTGGTTGTTTTTTTGTATAACCAGGACGCTTGAACCAATTCTGGTCCAATCGCGTCAATTGGATAAGGAAGGGAAGAGCGGAGCCATCTCCCTGGGCTAACTGCCTACAATTTGCGAAGAAGGGCATGGGATTTTTATCCTGCGACACTGCGGGGCTCGAACCACCGATCCACGTGCCGTTAGGCTCTCAGGTGGCCAGGGCGCTCAATGCGAGCGCTCTAACCCACTGAGCCATCGGGGCGGCCCTTGTCTCCGGCCTGGATCTAGACTCATTGCGCCACCTAGCGAATGGCGGCAACTCAATGCGACACCTGGCAACTCATTGGCCATTAAGGTCATCGCCGATTGCGGGTCGGTTTTTGCAGTAGGTTAGATATGCAATTACTTTGTCTGCGTACAAATATGGTTAGGTTCATTTCACTAAACTTAATTTAAGTTAACTTGAATAAATTCCGCTATGTGATGAAGCCCTCCCATAAAAGGTTAAATCAGCCATCTGCAGGCTGGGATGCGTGCCTGCCATACACCAGTCTCGTTTGGCCGGTCATTGATATAGCGATGACGAGAATAGCAACAATTTATGTCACGAATTGGCGTAAAATCTACCTCAAACCGAAGCAAGAAACAAAACATAATACACTTTATACACCCAATATAGCAAGCTGTAGCACGACAACGCCCTGTGTTCCCTTGTCTACGACCAGCGGCAAGAAAAGCAGCCCAAAAAGTATACATATTAAAGAAAGAAAAAACAGACATATAAAACTTATCTCATCTTGCGGCTGCGGTCGAACAATATCACGCAAACTTGTCTCGTGGTAAACGCTACACGTTTAAATCGTTTAAAAAAAAACGGCTCTCCGTCACTGAGTTTGAACAAAGCGAAAGTGTAACGTTAAGCCAAAGACCGTGTCGCCCTCTTGTGGTGGGTGGAGTGGGGTTGTGACCAGCCACATTCCTGACGAGTACTCGGCGTGTGCCCGGCATACCAACCAACATTCCGCGCGTTTTTGACAGTGTGACGTCATCGCCACGGGAACCAGTCAGATTCGCGCCTCACCTTTACTGCGCGCCGTCACGCCGTAGCGTCGTTTTCACTTTTGACCACGGCTTGTCTCCTTCCGCCGTGAAAGGCAACCTAAATTTATTGTGTCTACAATGATGTGCTGAAATGTAAAGTGTACTCAAATACGGCGCATAGGCCAAATATCACGTGACCTCATCTATTGCATTTTGAAGAACGCTAAAGATACAACCCTTTGAGTACCCATCTTGAACCGTGATTTGTTGAGTTTCTATGGCGTCTGCTCTGTGAATGTCTAGTTGTTCGCGTCCACACCTTGTCACCAATCATTTAATAGCCAATGGTTTACTTATCTATCATTTTCTCATGTGGTGCAATCATCTCAGACTATTAAACTGAAAAGCTTATAAATGCAGCGACTTTGTTATTTATCGGCTATGTGAAATTACAATGAATAACAAATGCTCTACGCGCATTGTTAAAATGTTTTGATAGTCTCACTTTGGTTTGTAATAATAGTCTTGTTTTAGTGCAGTCCCCCCCCCCCTGCCTAATATGACCACTTGGTTAGATGGTGTTCACGGGGTGGGCGGGAGTATGCTGAACACTTTCATAGGATATGAACGTTGGTCCCATAGCTTAAGCAAATTAACCTGGGTCGAATACAACCGAGATGCTCCATCCCATGTAGGTGGCGCGTTCAGCTATTGTCGAGCTATTGTTGGGCTCACTCCAAGAGACATGGCACTTCTCTACCTTGAACCTTTCAATTCGTGATATGACATAAACAGGGTAAAACGCCCACCAATCCCCCCGCCGCCCCTCCCCCCGGTCGTGAAAAATTGGTGGAACACCTGGTTGCAATTTTGTGCAGAGCGCCGCCCTCTTCCCCCCGGTCGCAAGTTTTTAGTGGTGGACTGCCCCCCCCCCCCCCCCCTCTTTTCCCATTTCTGAATCCTCCGCCGAGATCTGTTATAGATACACATACCATAGCCGGTCTCTGTACCGAGGGATATATCGCTTTACACCCCCACAGAGCCCATCCGTCTCCGCCACCCTTCCCCAAGCAGCACCCCCCCACCCACCCCACGGCACATCATTTATCACTCCAATTATGGAGCCGCACAAATCTGTATTACCTTGCAGCCCTATCCCACCTTCAGCCAATTAGTTTTCCACTGCGTAATAGCTGCATCGGGTCACGAACGCACCTCTCTGTGACCTGCTTGACATTGCCCCCCAGCCCCCAAAACCCACCCCACCCACTCCCCCCGCCCACTCCTCCCCGCAATCCCACATCCTTCAATTTTGCACTGCCCCTCTAGCCAACGTCTAGCGCGTGACAAAAAATCTTTGTTACAAACGGTTATTTATTACCCGTTATGGCGGAGACCACTGTACAGTGCCGCCGGGCAAGGCGTGTCGGCGGGCCCATCGCAACACCTACGCCTACACCTACACCAATAGCACGGCTAAGAGACCCGGCTTCACATCGGGCGCTTCCCATCTGTAGCCTGGTGGGACTGGTCTATAACACCCACCCCCGGTTATTATAGGTACGTCCGTCAACGACTCACGAGTGCCGTCAGCGTTTTTATGGCTCTGGAAATAGACCTCTGGCCACGTGGTTACCGACCGGGAGCGAGTCTAGCTGCGTGGGAGGCGAGGAATGCTGCTTGCTGCTTCGGCCCCGACAGTTTTGTTTTGCGCCTGCCTACTTATAATACCTACCTTTGCCAGTTTACAACGGGTTTGAATTAGCTCTCGCTGTGATCTCCGGCGAGAGATATCTCCGTACGTAGCTGATGATTTTGCGGAAAGATTTATTTTTCCAGATCTGGCAAAGCGAGTAGTAGGCGGTGGAGGAAGTGGAACAGGGAGGGGGAAGGGGAGGAGGGAGGGGGGGGGCGTGAGAAGTTAGCCATCTCCGTGTCTACGAAACCTTGTTTCCGCTTCGGTCGTTATGTTAAATGGCACTTCAATAGACGGCGGGGGGGGGTCCCTGACGAGGGGGCAGGTACACAGGTTTTATGTTTAGACCATTGGTATGCCGGGGCCTGCCCTGTCCATGATAGCCCCTCCGCTACTGGCTATCAAAATAACGATTCCCTACCGTCTCACTGATATCAACACTTCTGAACCTGGGCTTGGCGGCAACTACTTCCGGTTCCAGGCCGATTTTTTTGACACTGACGTTTTCGGTTGTGGTTTTGTGGCGAGCCCACTTCCTCGAACGAAATGCCAAGAACAATTGCAGGAGATGGCAAAGAGTTTCCCCGTGAGAAGCGCATATGTGGTATGTATACATGAGAACTTGACGCAAGCATCCCTTTTTTAAAGAGCAAACCCTTAACACTTAGCACCTCAGAATGAAAAAGGTTGTTCGAGGTAGACGCATTTAGAAAGGAGCGCTAAATTTATCGAATGTTGGCAGCGAATGTAACTTACAAAACAGAGTAAGGAGCAGCGTGTTTCTCTGTTGTCCAAGGTCACCTCCAATCCTCTTTGAGTTCAAATCGGACCAAGATACTGCGCACAACGCAGGCAAGCATGCTGGTTCTGTGTAATTCGCATAGTATGGATGTGTTAAAGATTAAAATTAAACTGAAGAAAGAACAAGGATGAATCGTATTAAGTCAGCTAGATAGATGCTCGTATTAAGTTTCCACGTATATTGTTTACTTTTAAATTACTTCCTATAAAGTTCTTGAATAAATTCCCAGACATTTATTTGTTTTTAAATTATACGTTATAATGCAGCATTTCTGAACACATTTTGTGGCAATGTTTTTTTTATTTTTGCCAACCGCAGGCCATCAGTACATATCTTGAACGATTCTAACCTATGCAGATACAAATGATACCTTAACAAAAAATATAGTGAAGTGCCAACTAGTGTTAGAACAGTCAGGGGCAGATCTAGGGGGGGGGTTTACGTGGGTTGCAACCCCGCCCCCCCTTGGGAACCTGAACATACACTGTTAAAGTCGGCTTCTCCGAGCATCTCCCCCCCCCCCCCCCATCAGTTTTTTTTTCAGAGAGCAACCCTTGGCAAATTCCTAGATCCGCCCCTGAACAGGTTCCATTATTACTGAGTAGAATACTGACAGAAGTCTTTAGACTTCTGTCAGTATTCTACTCAGTCTGTTGTCAAAAATCAAAAATCAAATGCAAAAAATGCTAGACTGGCGTCATAATGTAGGGAAAGTGATCTCCTGCAGAGCTGGATAGTAAAAACCATACGTTCCAATCTTACTTCCGGTTCCATAGCGGCGGGAAGTTGTCTATGGGACTTCCCATGTTAAAGCCCTCCATCTCTCAAGCTGGGAAAAAATGTTTTGTCGCATATTTCCCAAGTGCCTTCGTCAAACACTATCATGATTTTACCTTGATTAATTATGGTACCTAGTAGAAACAATGCATACCATATGGTATTTGAATAAGAAATGACGTCACAGGAATTTTTTGAAATTTGACCAATGGTAAAAGATGGGGATTTTTAGCGCTGGCAAGGGCTCCCGCGGGCGACCTATGCCAGTTATCGTTCAATGCTTGCAGTTGTGGATGGACCGGATTGAGATGAGCCACCAAGGGTAAACATGGTGACATAACATACTAACTTTTCGGTATATAGTCGAAAACGTTTAACATGGAACCCTATGGGGAAAATATAATTTCATTCAATTTGACATACTTTCGTTTGAGCGATCTCACTTTGCTTTACCATGGTGAGAGATGTGGACGAGTACAAGAGTTCCAGGGTAGGCTGACGGCAAACGCGTATCTCATTTTCTTTTCCATGGCAACCGGACATTTTCCCAATGATAAAGTATACACATTCCCTCTAACTTAGAAAATTCGTCAAAAATCGGACTAAACTAGCTAGACCTTCGATCGTTGCGTATAATGGTAGGGAAGATATGTCTCCAGATTGCTATTGGCAGTAAAGCATTATTATCTTTTACATCTTAGCTGCAGAGTCCTTTCTTCGTCTGCCCGTTTTTCATTTATCCGCAATGATGAAGAATAGCAATTTTCGGTAATTAGGTGAAGCTATATCTGAAGGACTAACAGTCCTACCGTCGTTCTAATCAACGTTTTGGATTGATGGCACACATGCTGGTGTCTAGATATTTGGACGTTGCCGTGCGTCATGCCATGACGTCACCATGACGTGATGACGTCATAATTTTATAACCTCTATTACTCAACTATTATCCATCATAGCCACTTGCGGTTGATTTGACGCTGTACCTTATATCAAGGGACAACTGCTGCGATGCGTAACTTTTTTTGCGGTACCGAAACGTGTGCGTCAAAACTGACGTGCACCTCGCGTTAAACGGCGTATTGAACTTCAAAGGGCCATAACTCGGTTAATATTCGAGCTAGGGAGCCCAGATTGGCATGAAGCGAGAGGCAAGTGTAAGATTAGTGTATGGTAAATCGCGATAGAATTGCTCTAGGACGCTTAGTTTGGCCGCTAGAGCGCTCGCAAGAGGTGCACCCCCCTTTGCTGAAGCTCCCATTATGAGTCAACGGCGATATCGACAGGCAATGCCTCTGCTTTGCGATGGCCGCCGTTTGCTTAATAGCGACGCTAGAGAGTCGGGTCTGGTCAAAGGACGGGCAAACGTCGACTTTGGTGAGGAATCCGCATTCGCTTCTAGCCTAGCATGCTTAGTTTTGACGCTGGAGGGCTCCGTAATTTAGCAATGATGAGTGCGAGAACAGGCATTAGGGCTTCACTCAAAATGGCGCCCTCTATCTGGGAAAACAGCCCGCGTTGAACAGCAGCCGTTAGATTGTGCTATTCCAGCATCCGCATCGTAGAGGTCCAATTTGGGCTAAATTGCGCTTTCAGCGAGCCCAATACAGCTTTCAGTGGGCAGTGTGGGCTAGAACGCCTTCGGATATCGGCGTTATTGAGCCCAAATTGGCCATTGAAGGCCCTGTTTAGCCTAAATTGGTCGCTGAAGGCGGTAACTATTCCAATTTGCCCGTTTATAGCGCTATTTAGCCCACGTTGTTCGTTCAAGGAGCTGTTTAACCCAGTCTGCCCACTGAAGGCATCATGTAGCCAGCACGAGGCAGGAGCAGCTTATAGTATATGTGTTTCTGCATGTCATCGCCTGTACCATAGTTTCGGCGCATAAATGGTGCCACAGACGTGTGCGTCAAAGAAGAAGTCACTTCTGTCAGTAAGCCTCAGCCTCCGGCTGATTTCGGCTCTTGTTTACAAGGTAGTCAGGCCGAGCGAGCAGTAACCCCGAATGGTATCCTATCTTAGTCAATAAACCTACGGTCGGCATCTTTTCAAACTTCGATCTCCACTGACTACCACCAACGCCTACATATATATATATATTACTAAGATACGGAAGGGAGTGCAGGGAATAATATTCGCTAAAGGCATATATAGTTTTTATATCGTTGTCGGTTTGTAACCAAGGCGTTGTCAACACGAGGCTGGTGCCTATCTTATCCCCCTCCGCCACCCTTCCCCAAGAAGCACCCCCTCCCTCCCCCTCCCGGCACATCATTTATTACCGCAATTATGGAGCCGCACACATCTGTATTAGCCTGCACCCCATCTCCGCTTCAGTCAGTCAGTTTCCCACTGTGTAATAGCGGCATCGGGTCACGAACGCCCACCTTGTGACCTGCTTGACATTGGCCATAGACGCCTCATTCTCCCGCATTCTTCTAAATCCTGTTTCGCCTGTTACCGAATACAATCCTACCCTCGAACTATTAAACTGAATATATTTTGCAGATAACAACAACTCAAACCATTACAAGAACACCTTCACCCCCTCCCCCCCCCAAAAAAAAAAAAAAAAAAAAAAAAACTGACCTCCCTTATTCAGGGCTCCTCAAACACCAAATTTGGCCTCAACCCAAAAACCATCGCCACCCCCGCCACCCCCCGGATGGTTGTCAAATTGTAATTTGATGAAGCCGCAGACTCCCCCTCTCCCTACCCCCACACTTCTTCCGATCCCAAATATCATCTTAGGCATGCTGTCGACATCTCTTACATGTTCCTTCCTCTCTCCCCCTCTCTGACTCTTTTCTCCCCTTCCCCCCAATCTCTCTCTTTCTCTCTCTCTCTCTCTCCCCCTCTCTCTCTCTCTCTCTCTCCCCCTCTCTGCCCCGCTCCCACCCTCTCTATCTAGCTTCCTCTCCCGCTCTCCCCCGCCCCCACCCTTTCTATTTCTGACCGCAAGACTCGTGTTCCACAGGACATTCCGATGGTAAACTATGGCCCCTAAGGTTGCGGTAAAAAAACCTCTCCGTTTACAGAGTATTAATCCACGGTAAAATCGTTTGGTAATTGAAAGCCGATACGACATACAGGCAACTAGTAAAACATGACACCAGGACAAAAATGTTAATTGCACAACAATTGCAAAACCTCTGCGCGCAGGTTTGGCCGCCGGTCGTCGGTTGCGCAGCTCGTGTGGTTAATTGGCGGTGATCCGGTAAAACAACAGACCATAATGAAAGACATATGCAGGCCAACGTACGGCGGTACCTTCTGCATGCACGCTACAGTAAATTGTCTATCATTATGAAAATGCGTTCTGGGCAAAAACAGGCATGCGGGGGGTGGGGGGGTGGGTAAACACAGTCACCCTACAAATTACGTAAGCAAAATTACCGTGCTTCCGGTATATACCCGCCCCCCCCCCCCACTTGCTCTTTTTGCCCAAGCTGTATGCCACTCTCTGCTTTCGACTCACTTCGCTAGGGCTCCATGATATCTCTGTTGCCGCCTACGTCCTCAATGCATTTTCACACTCGCTCGCCAGGGCGGCGCTGCGCAAATCGATAGGAAAAATGTGTCGCGCATTTGTACAAATTAGTGCGGGACCCAGCCTAAGTCTAATAACACATGAAATCAGGTGATGAAAAGAAAGAGTTCTGTCACAATTAAAATTTTTTGGAAAGGGTACAAGATGTTTTTCAAGAATCTTGAAATTTGCCCCCGGCCGACAGCAGCGGTAAAAGCTAGCTTGCGCAGCGCCACCGTGAGGGGAGCTTGGCTGTATGCCAGTTCTGTATAATCGTATCTTTGCGAAGGAGTTACGCGATCACAATATGCTGCGAAGAAAATTGTGCTCACAGTTCCTATTTGCATTTTCAGCATTATGCTCTGAAGGGAACTGACAAGGCGACTAAAAGTTCAATAAAAGCTTTGGACAAGATTGCTAATTTTATCGACTGCACTGCTGGGACGCACCAACAATTAGGGTTACACAAGGATAACTAGTGTGTGACCGTCTTTGCAGGATAAATATGGTAAATATGACTAAGGTGACGTGTTTTTGCCTCTGCACCCGTGCGGCACAGCTTTAAAGTTGTACAAGTAAATGTTATGGAAATAATCAAAGGGACCGAAGGCATCGGCCGACATCGAATAAGTTTTAGTCATGAGTCATTCATTACATTACGCAGTTATCAGTTTGTCTATCCATGGTTCTGATGGCAATGTATAGCCAGCCCCCCCCCCCCCCCCCCACACACATCCCCACCCCCTGGCTTGGATGATTGCGGGACTAAAATATGTACTTTTTTATTGCTCAAAATTATTTTCTGGTCGTCACATGTGTTCGCGATACACGACTCTGATCCGTTTTCGGCTGATTCACACTTTTTCCTCATTAACCCTGGTAATTCTAGAAATGTCAAACATTTTAGGTATGTGTTGAACACTTTCTGAGGTAAATTACATGCTATCGTAGTGAATCACTACCAGGTAGGTGTATCCTTCGTCTTGTACTTGCGAGAGACGGACGCAGTATATATATATATTGGTCATATAGCGCTATAATTTGCACCTGGCAAACAGAGGTAGGGCAAATATGTGTCTTGAAAACAATGGTCAGTTGAGTTGAAAAACAAGAAGGAATTCGATTTGCTGGTGTCAAAATAAGGGTGTCCTATGACAAGTACACTGTATGGTGTCCGTATAGACCCGAGATGCTTCAAATGTCTTTAAACTTGACTAACAGGTAAAGAAAAATCCTGTTTCTCAAGGAGGGGAATATTAGGTGCTACAGCAGATAGTGAAGTAGTTTACGGCCCACAAGAATGTGTCACGTGCAGTTCATTCGAAGCTCGTTTATCACTGGTAGGCGTGGCGGTGGGGGGGGGGGGGGCGCCAAGAGGGCCCAGAAAGGGTTTACTTTTAGGGAGAGGGGTTGCGGGGTATTCTCACCTTGATAAAAACGCGGCCTTTTGTCCTACGTCGTCGGAGCTACATACCAAAGAAGGGTCAAACAATTCACAGACAGGTAACCGCATGGTTGTTCTGAAAGCGTCTTTCTCATCTAAAGAGCGACAATTTTAAATGTTGAATGAAGGTTCAAGGTCAACACCCGCTTTACTCATGGTGTTCAAACGGTGACAAAAGCGTCGGGGAATTCTTGTCAGGTTTTTTTAAAGAAGCAAAGTTATAATAAGACAAATGTGCTAGAACGCCTGTCAGTTTGGAAACACAAGAGCGAATATTTATTATAAATAGGGGGAACAAGAACTAATCTTTATTGTTTTATTCCTGTATGGTTACTTACTATTCCCTTCGCGGTTAAGCTCCTTTTACCATCAAGGCACGTTACGGACCGAACAGAATATTTAAAGCGGAAAGTGTACATTGACGTCTGTGTTGCATAAATACAATGTGCAATAAATTAGATATGATAAGAGGTATCTTGAACATAATGGATACCTAACAGTGGCTTATTGTGACATATATATCGCTGGCCCTACTAATACTTGTTAAACTAATACCTAATTTATTTACCAGTTGTTGCCCCTTCAGCGGGCCGCTTTCTATGCAAGTGCATGTCGTTGGTTTTTTTTAACTATGCGGACATTCCTCGTCAGAAAATCACTGACATCGCTTCCTCTTTCAACTCCAAAACGATACAAAAAACAGCCAATAACCTTCATGGCTTTCGAAGGATGTCAGTAGAAACACGTATTCAGGTGTTCAGGTACTCAGAGGTTGGTTTAATGGCTCGGCCGTGGGTCTCAAGGAGCTCTATGCCATAGTCTCACCCGCCGGAGTCACGTTCTAATGCGCCCTCCGTTGGGGGGGTGGGGTACATTGAGTGATGACGTCAGCTTTTTATTAGCCACCTGTTGGTCTTCGAACCGTCCTGGGGTTATATATACCACGGCGGTAAAAGTCCTCGGAATACTTTTAGCCCCTCCACCAGCTTCCTAGCGACGGCGTGTCTGGACGATGGCTGTGTCGTGACGCTGCTTGGCTTTGGCGACGTTGCGAAGAGTCAACGAACCATTTCCCTGTGGCGGTGGGGACCCCCTGCTGCCTTCTTTGCAGCACATTGGAATGTTCATCCTTCTCATATCGTATGGTACTTGCACAAGTGGCATGTGAACCCACGCACTGGCGGGGGGGGGGGGTGCAAATAGAATCATTCCAATTTGAGCATAGTAATACTTTGTTTTACTCGGTATAGCACGAAATACGATCCTGTAGCCCTCATTTACGTTCAGTTGTGATTCGTAAAACCAATAACTTCAGAGAGGGAGGTGGGGGGGGGCTGTGTTTAAAAGAACTAACGGGCTTTTTTCTACCCCCAGCTTCCCGTTAGGTGCGATCGCCTTTGTGACCCAATAGATCAGCCTCTCACTGGCCTCACATAGACTGTCGTAGCGTCAAACTAAATAACTGACCCCAAGCGGCCATGTATGGAAACGCTATAAGCATACTGGTCATATATCACTTTGCCAGCAGAGGGCGCTCGTTCCACAAAACACCTATTCCCCACGTTTCCGCCAACCTCACGGCTGACCCTAACAGTGCAGGGGTCACGAATGGCTTTAGAGGGTTGTTTGGGCTGAATTTTATATTTTCGATGCAGAATTTGAAAAATATCACAAAACAACACGAGGTCAGAGTTTAAAGTGCCTCACGCCTTTGACCTCGATCGAACTCGAAAACATAGTTCGAAAGTAACATGACTTTTAATTAAACACAGTCACAGTCGAATGATTTCGTTCGATACGGTACCAGCAGCATAGTAAATGCTAAAGAGTGGTGTATTGGACGCCAATTTGCGAATATATCTTCGATTTCATTCATGATCAATCTTCGCGTATGAAGGATAATTCTGACGGTTAAATTTGACGTGAGGCAGAGGGACTACAGCTTACGCGGAACGCCCTCTGCCGGGAGATCGGTCACATATAACACTATTAGCATAGCGAGGGGAGGGAGGTTGGGGGGGGGGGGGGGGGCAGCGTTGTAAGACCTAATCCTGTAGGCCAATATGACTCGCGAGAGGTCTCTCCGGGTGTTCAAAGCCTCAAGTCGAACGACCCTCAGCTTATTGTTTCAGCCAATAGCAACGGTCGCTATTTGGTCGCCCTGCACAACACACACACCGCCGATCTCACAGCTTTAGAGTCTTCTGGGCATTTAAGGAATACACAAGAGTAAACTATAGTATAGTTATAGTATCTGACCTCAAATACGACGTCACCTGTTACGGTACATATAGCACGTTAGTGTCAATAACTTCCGGGTCGTGTTCATCAAGGTAAATCCGTTATGTAGTGTTGTCGGGCTTACCATACGAACTGCTACTCCCGATAATTAACCGATCTTGTATGGTGTTGAATCGCAATACAAAGCGATTGTAGCATTTGCAAATAAGAAAGGTGTAGGTCTATATAATATATATCAAAGGAGATGCATACAAACCGTCATTTTCAAAACGCTTATTTCATTTTATTTCTTTACCTATCCAAATACTAAGGTCTTAAGCTTCGGCCACCCCACCCCCATTGAATTTTGTAGGAATCCCGACGTTTATTTTATGCGAACATGCTGTATCAAGTCTTAAAAAAAATATCAAACAAAATATGATCAATGGCTTCAAAAAACTATTAATGATACTTTTTCCCCAATATATCAAGCAATGCACCCCCACCCACTCCCTACCCTCCTTCTCACTCCACCACACAGTGACTGACACCTTTCTATCCCGAGTTTTCCCTATTGATCTGAACAATGCTTTCGAGTCTGTGCGGTGAACCCACGCGCCGCAAAAAACAGGATCCCCTGACGTAACCAGAATATATAATGACTTACCCACCGACCCACAGCGCTGTGTCCAATTTCCTCCGGTCATCTCTCGTGTCAGCGGGTCCCTTAGTGACACACCACCCCTCAATACATACATATATCTAAATATATACATGCTGCTCGGGCTGCCCTTTGATGTGGTGGTTACGACCTGGTACAGACCTATTGCGTGGGAGGCCTCGCTTAGTGCGGCGGTATGGACATATACTCGTCAGCTTAAGTGCGGTAACGCTCAGAATTTGACACCATGCTCGGACACAAGGCGCGTTTGCCGAAACCGTTGTCAGGCCAACATGACCCATCCTGGGTGTAGTGTGGTCTGTGTCTACGGTGTCCGCTGACCCAGGCTGACTTGTCTCGGACTAAGGGTTATAGTAGGGGGGAGGGGGGGGGGGGCAATGGGTATTTCCGTTAATCTGGGATGGGTTTTTTATTTCCCCGTGAACTAGGATTGAGGTAAATAATTCTTCATAAATTGGGATTGAGGTAAATAATTCTTCGTGAACTGGGAATGGGGTATTAGCCGACCGTCGTGATCAAGGATTTTCATTAATCGTGCACTGGGAACTTTAATATCAAATAACCGTGAATCGGGAAATCGCTAATTTAGATCATGTATCCGCCCTTCCTATGTATTCATCCTGATCTGGGAACAAAAACATTTATTCTTCGTGATCTGGGAACCCGACCCCCCCCCCCCCCCTTGCCCCCCCCCCCTAGTAAATATATCAGCAGGTGCTT